>JACRUU010000003.1:5791679-5886679 GCA_030449085.1 Kryptopterus vitreolus
TGTCTGAGTTTATATTGATGGATGTATACTATCCATAAACATTTCAACAAACAGTAAACAAGCATCCTTGCCGATTAGTTTAAACGACCCAATCTGGCAACCCGATCAAAACTTTTGGCACATTTGATGATATCATTTTAAGCATTTTTATGTCATGTCATGAAGACGTATCCTCATGCTACCGGGTTTGTGAGTGCAGACTGTAAATAGGCGGGTGTGTAGGTGGATATGGTGGGCGTACCCTCATATTGAGACACCTCCCATATGACATTCTTCCCCAAACTTGGGAGGCACAAAATTGTACCCTTTTTTTTCCTATTCTATTTTTGCCCCAATTGAACTACAGTAGGAGACGCAAAACTGTTTCAGTGGTGCAAAAGTGAGCCCCGTGGTGATACGCTTTACATGGTTTGGAGTGGAAGATCTTGAGTGGCCTGCTAGTGAGCTCTGACCTCAATTCTATCAAACAACTTTGGAATGAATTGGAACGCTGACTGCACTCCAGGCGTCCTGACCCTCCGTCAATAATTGACTTTACTCAGGCCTTTGGGGCTGAACGAGCACAAATCTCCACAAGCACACTCCAAAATCTAGCGCAACATCTTTCCAGATGAGTGGAGTGTTATTATAACGGTGAATGGAGACTAAATAAGGATAACGGGCGGGCGAAAATTGACATCGGATCTTATCGGCAGGTGTCAACAAATGTTTGTCTAAATAGTTTAGGTGGGTATATATGTTGGTAGGTAGTGGTGCAAGTAATGTAGTTGGAGCTCGAGATAAATCATATATAATTTGTGACAGAAACAGTTGTGCATGGTTAGATATCTGCCAGTGAGACCTTGAGCTTTTTCAGCACGTACATCCTTCTTGAATAGGATTCTGTCTCGCTTATCATAGAGTATTAAGTACATAGAAAATAAAAAAAACTGTAAATAAGTAGATTATAAATGGAGAACGTTTCAATTTCTTCTGATCGTCATGCACATTGTCTAGTTGTCACCTTGAATGAAGCTGAACCAAATATATATATATATGTGTGTGTGTCTGTGTGTGTGTGTGTGTGTGTGTAGACATTGTAAGGCAAAATCTAAACTTAAATAAAAATAAATAAATGTAGCATACACTCTGTGAACTCACACTATTACGAATACATTATTTGCTTTCCTTCTTGATACAAAATCATGATTTATTGCTTTAGAGTTTGTGAGATAAGAAGATACACTAGGTTAATGTTTTCCCCCCAGAGTAATGTTACGTTTTGTTTTCCTTTAAATCGTGTTCGGTGTCTAAATAAGGAGCGAGAGGAGATACTGGCTCATAAAATGTACAAACCACTGAAGCATTAAACAGTAATGCAGCCTTGCAAGCTATTTTTTTTCAATCACATGACTTTCTAGTGTATGTGAATATTTTTTTTGGTTTTATTTATGTGTAGCGATTTTAATCTGACATGTTATAAAAGAAAATGTATGTGGGTGCGAATACGTCTTATATTAAAGTGACCTTTAAGACAGCTCTTCTTTTATGTATTTGATTTTTGCTTTGCCTACTTTGTAGATATATATTATATATATATATATATATATATATATATATATATATATTTCATAAATATAAATACAGATATTAATATACTGTAGTAGTAATCATTATTATTAAGTTTGTAATAATTAGTTTTATACATTCTTTATACTCACATGCTTATGATCATAAAGTATTGTATGTATGTGTGTGTTTTCATGAAGTTCAGTAGTTAAGTGTTTCAAATCCCAGCCCCATCCAACTGCCCCTGTTGGGCCCTTAAGCAAGGCCCTTAACCATCAACTGCTCATTTGTATAAATGAGATCATTGTAACTCAGGGTCGATAAGGGCCTTTGTTGAATGATGTAACTGCATATTATATTATATTACTGGCGTAATTGGAGGTATATACACATTACTGAGACACATTTTCGGTTGCCATGTGTATGAATGTTCATCTGAAACAACACATCAAAAACAACACAAAATGTGCACACATATCTATCTATCTATCTATCTATCTATCTATCTATCTATCTATCTATCTATCTATCTATCTATCTATCTATCTATCTATCTATCTATCTATCTATCTATCTATCTATCTATCTATCTATCCAAACACACACACACATACATATAAATTGATAAATAAATTATATAAATATAAATGTATATACAGCTTAGTACATATAAAATATATATAATGCATTTAATAAGGGGGGGAGAATAGCTCAGTGGTTTGGATCAGTGAGCTACTGATCAGAACGTCGCCTAGATGCCACCTTTGGGTCCTTGAGCAAGGTCCTTGAGCAAGGTCCTTAACCCCCTATTCTCTACGGGTGCCGTATCATGGCTTACCATGCACTCTGACCCCAACATCCAAACAAGCTTCTATATGAGAAGAAAGAATTCCACTGTACTGTAATGTATATGAGACAAATAAAGGCTATACTCAAAAGATAATTCTAAATAATTGCATAATACATTTTTAATCTATATATCTATATATAATACATAATAATACATTTTTATCTGTATCTAACTATCTATCTATCTATCTATCTATCTATCTGTCTGTCTGTCTGTCTGTCTGTCTATCTGTCTTTCGACTGTTGTAAAACTATTTTAGGTGTCCATGTCATGAACCTCATGAGAATGCCATGAGTGGGCAAAGCAAAGCAAAGCAAAGGCTGGCTACTTTCCTACCATGTGTGAAAGTGTCTGTGACGAAGAAAAGTTAAAATTTGAGTTGCATTTGTATTGAAATCATTGCTTGCTATTTTCCTCTACTTTTTTTTTTTTGCACTGCGCTTCCACTGAGCAGTTTGATATTTGATGGGGGAAAAAAAAAAAGCTCATCGGCATGGTCACTCTATCCCGCCCACTCCTGTGGTTATTCCTGTTTATATTGTTTTTGTCTCAAGGTTTCTTCCACATGTCATCTTGGGGAGTTTTTCCTTTTATTTTTTTTCCCCCGATGTCGCCTCTGCTGACACTTTGCTCATTAGGGATCTAAATCTACAACCAATTTACTTTCTTTAACCGGCAAGCGTCATGTGCTTTATAATCTCCATCCTTCCAATGTCCTTTGACAGCACGGCATATTGGATGTTTGGTCTCTTCACTGGCCCCACGGGTATTGTGGATCTGTCGGTTAATGCAGTGAAATCAATACTACACCATACATTTTAAATGTGCGACTACACTATAGGGGCTTTGTCAGACATCGTCTCAAGGGGGTTACGCTTGACGTTATTATTCAGTAAGGACGTTTATTCGTTAATGCTTAAGGACTTATTAACTCCTCTGTACATAATCAATGAATCCCTCTAATACTCATTACAACAATAACCTACTACCATGTATTGACTTAAGGCTAATTATGTAGACGTGTGTACATAAAAAAAAACAGACTGGATAACAATCCACAATCCCTCTGAAAGGGTGCTATGGTATCTGGCATATATGGCACACACCTTTTACTTAAGTAGAATTAAAGTAATAGATGACGTATTGACTGCCAGTGTTGGGAAGGTTACTTTGGAAATGTAATAGGATTACAGATTACAAATGACCCTATTCAAAATGTAATAAGTAGTGTAACTTTTTGATTACTTTCTCAAAGTAAAGTAACTGATTACATTTGATTACCTTTTGATTACTTTCATTCACCCACTAGGTGGCGCTTGACAAAAATAACACTCTGAGTCAAAAACTGTTTACATATCAGAAGCAAATTGTTGACGGGGTGGGGTCTATGGGCTTTGTAATCTCTTAACCTTTTTCGATAAGTAACTGTAATTTAATTACACGTTTTTTTTCTCAGTAACTGTAACGAATTATTGTTACTTTTATTTTGTAGTTAAACTACATAATGACCCTATTCAAAATGTAATAAGTAGTGTAACTTTTCAATTACATTTAAATTTTCAACAATCATAAATAAAAGTGAAAGCAACTGATTGCATTGATTACTTTCATTTGTCCACTAGGTGGCACTTTAAGTTAGCATTTTAAGAAAATAAGTTTCAAACCCTCAAAAAAATTAGGTTATATTTTTCGAAATTAAAGTGCATTAGAATGCATACTTGGCGGCGGCTCGGGTTTTCTATGGGGGTGATTTTTTTTTTTCCAGGGGGTAATTTAATTACACATTTTTTTTCTCAGTAACAGTATCGAATTTACTGTTACATTTATTTTGTATTGACATTACAGAGCGCCGTTACACGTAACTAGTTACTCCCCACGCTGCTTATTGCTCTAATGCAAATGTTTTGCTTTCACAACCCATTTCGCAGATAACATGAAAAGCTTATTTCGCCAGACATTACTCGCGAGGGAAAATGTGGCCTTCGTCAAGTTTGTGTTGGACTTTACTGGAAACCCACCATTGATATTGAGAGCGTGTTTTTTTTCCCCAGCCAATATGGCACTCTGTAGGGTGTTCAGTGTGCTCCATGTGTTCCCAATTACAAGCTGCTGAACCAGTGTCTGATTTGTACACAGTGTTCTTGCCATTCACACTTCCCGTTCATCGCTCACACTGCAGTCAACTCATGAAGTCCTCTAACTCCTGACCCGCGTGTTCCTGATCTTCAGCCCACCTTCCTCTTCACAATGTTGCATAATGGCTTCACTAGTTTTAATTCTGCCTCGTGGGCAGTGTCGTCGTTTTACTGATGTCTTTTGTCGTTCGCACATGTCCCACAATGAGTTTGTCCTTGTTCTTTGTTCTTTTCTTTTTTTTGAAGATCGAGCTATCCAGTGTTCATCTGCCCTTAACTTGTACTTCTTTGTAACATTTTTCCTTTGGCTGCCACATAGAAAAGACATGAGTCCTGTTTTTTTTTCTCACAGCTTTATTCAGTCTCATCTTTAGCATGTTCTGGAAATCTTAGGAGAAGGTCAGTGGGTTGGGCCCTTTTTTCAATTGTGCATCGGGAAATTGCTTTTCAAGCTCTCAATTCATCTTCATTAGGGATGAATGTGTACTAGATTTGATGGCTATATAAAAGTTAAAGGGCTTTTTTTTGTACAGGAATTTGTTATGAATACTATTTCTATTCATTTAATTATACTCCCACTAGACCAAGAGGTGAATACGCCATTTTATTCAAAGGGAAGATTGTTTTATTCATTCCTCTTCAGTAAGCACTTTCTGGTGGCCAGTGAAGATGCAGATCCAGGCATGAAACAGAAATATGAGGTGACTAGCTGTGTTTATAAGGAAATAATCAGTGTTTACAGATTATCACTGTTAAAATAGTAACAACAACTCAGCGCTCCCAGAATTCCTGACACTTCTGGAATGTGTCATGGAAGTGGTATTTTCGAACATTTCAAGCACTTCCTGCTATTTGCACTGGTTCTCCGCCATGGTGTCAAAACATTCGATCTGGATCTTCATCTTCAGGAAAAGTGCAGAGTCCGCTAATTCTGGCAAGTATTCGTGTCGTTTCCGGCGAGATACTCGTGTGTGACATGACGGCCACTTGGTCAGAATAGCAGCAGTTGCACAGATCCCGATGTACACCGGACGACGTCTTTAGGCACCCTGACTTATGGAGGTTGATGCTCTGTGCTGCTATCTGTCAAGGTGTTACAAAACTTGACTAAAATGTAATTTTTTTATAGAACCTAAATGAGTCCATAATCAGGACACCATGCTTATAGTTATGTAGAGAAATTTTATATTCACATACATGAGGTTTGTGATACTCATTTTCACACTGGGCCACATCAGGATTATGGTTGCCCTCAAAGTGGATATATAGTCTTTGATGAGTGACACCATCTCATAACACAAAATACATACCATACACCTTTTAAGCTCCACATAACATTCACAGCTTATTCACATACTACTTGTATTTTGGGTTAACTTGAAGGAAACCAGAGAACAGAGAATTTTTAAAAATATTAAAAGTAAAATACTATTTATAGAATATAACCGCAGTGCATACTGAGACTTTTTACCTTTCACACACACACACACACACACACACACACACACACACACACACACACACACACACACACACACACATATATATATATGTATATAGTGTGAGTGTGATCCCTCCGATTGGTCCTGCCTAGGAACAAGCTCCCTGTGGGAAGATCGAATATAGCAGTAGAAGATGAATGAATGAATGAATATATTTACATATATATATATATATATTAGATATATATATATATATATATATATATATATATATATATTATACTATATGGCTATATATATATATATATATATATAAGGGGACACGGTGGCTTAGTGGTTAGCATGTTCGCTTCTCCACACCGCCAAGGCCCGGGCTCGATTCCCGTCTCGGCCACATGTTCGTGTGTGGAGTTTGCATGTTCTCCCCGTGTCTCAGGGGGTTTTTTTCTCCGGGTTTTCTGGGTTCTCCGGTTTTCTCCCGGTCCAAAAACTTGCACGGTAGGTTGACTGGCACCATGGAAAATTGTCCCTAGTGTATGAATGTGTGTGTGAATGTGAGTGTGTGTGTGTGTCCAGTGTGTGTGTGTGTGTCCTGCGATGATGGGTTGGCATTCCATCCAGGGTGTCCTCCTGCCTTAATGCCCATAGACGCCTGAGATAGATACAGGCTCCCCGTGACCTGAGGGAAGATTGGATATAGCAGTAGAAGATGAATGAATGAAAAAAATATATATGCACACACATACATACACACACACACACACATACAGTGAGTATTTTGATTCTCTGTATACTAATTCCTGTTGGAATGCTCTGAGCTGCTGTTGCTGGATAATTTATTCTGTTGCTGTTCCTGTTAGCTGTGTTTATGCTCAAAGAACACGATAAGCGAACGCAAGGCGTGTTAAGCCTGATAACAGCCTTACTTCTGATAAATGACTCAAATTCAACAGTGTGATATGGGCACACTAGGGTTGTAACACAATGTAATTGTTCATAGATGAAGATTTTATCTCTCAATTAAATATGAACCTTTGTTTACGAAACCATCAAGATATTCGTTGGCGGTGACGAGGACGGACAGGAAGAGAAATTAGTTTATTAAAAGGACGGCGCATTTAAGACGTTTTGGAAACATACTAAGGGAGGTTAGATTGAGATGTTTTGGACATGTGCAGAGGAGGGACATGGGGGACACAGGGAGAAGAGTGCTGAGGTGGAGGTGCCAGGCAGGAGGAACAGAGGAAGGACAAGGAGGTGGTTTATGGTGGACAGGGTAGTGTGGAGAGAGATGACCGCCGAAAGAAGAAGTAGTTAATGAAAATATCAAGAGCCTAGCATCCTACTTTAAACAATCATGACCCTGAGGAGGCAATTACTATGGATGCACACAGCCTTCACTTCTGACCCCCTGCGCACATTACAACGAGAGCACGTTCTTTCTTTCTTTTTGATCTCCTACAACAGGACGCTAATCAGATAGCATTTGTCTGAATGGTTTCCTTGTATTTAAGAACAAATATAATTTCAATCTCACATTTAAAAGCATGGTGCCAGATTGTAATCTTCGCTTTAATGCATCATCAGACACATCAACAGGATTAATGTAGCACCGCATCACGCATCATGCCTTTCAAAGAACATACTTCATAAAAGTCGTAGTAATCATATGCAAAACCCCAAAATTTATAGAAGATTTCCACTACATCCCCGTTAGTCGTATTGAATAATGATGAACTACTAGTGACTAGTCTTTCGTGAACAGTTCCGTTCATTCTGAGCAAATCTTTTACACAGCATGTCTTTATATAAGAGAGTGATTTGTTTATTTTGGGTTGGGTGAAGTTTTTGGAGGTGAACTAATTTTTGTTTTTTGATCTAGACAGATCTATTACAGTTACAATCAAATTATGGTCTGATGTAAAGGATTCACTACTTTTAATGTTTGTTTTTTGTTTTTTATTTGTTTTTCTTGCTTGCATTACCATTAAGATTTCCTCTTTTTTTCCTTTTTCAGCTTCTTATCAACACATTAGCATATGTAGAAGCGTTTAGCTATTGAACATGCAACATTTTGCTCAAATGAGGAACACAACTTGAATAAACTATACTCCTGGTCACTTTAAGGTATGCGTTTGATAAACTGTTCTCTTGTAGAATCCATTTTCAGCTGCAGTGTCTTCATTGGCCACATTTAGTATTTCTTCACATTTGCTGTAACCCATCTTGTATACCCATCTTCCATATTCTATATCAATAATAATACTAATAATGGGAGGCGGTATAGCCCCGTGGTTAAGGTGTTGGACTCTGGACCGGAAGCTCACAGGTTCAAACCCCACCACCACCAAGCTGACACTAGTGGGCCCTTGAGCAAGGCCCTTAACCCTCAATTGCTCAGTTGCAAGTCGCTCTGGATAAGGGCGTATGCTAAATGCTGTAAATGTAAATGTATATTCAAAACATTTCACCATAGACATGCATAGACAGCTTCCCTGTCTCACTAAGCAATTTGTATTAAACCCATTATCAATTATTGTCTATTGTTTTTTTTTTCTTTGATATTTCTACTTTGCATTAACACTGTGTAATTGCTGTCCATCTGACATTCTTTTCCCATGAAGCCGTCTGACCTTTATCGGAATTTGCACTTCACACAATTTCATAGCGTTTGTAGAAGTGAAAGAGGATTTATTTGAACTCAAAATAGCCAGGCATATTTGACATGTTATGAGGTATTTTCTCATAATAATTTTGTACGTGAAAGAGGAATTAAAAACGGGAATGTATCACTATATAGTATTTGTCACTGTATTTTAATTCTTGGCTTTTATTGATGTGTCAGTGGAATGCAAATTCAGGGTTCATACAGTGGTGTGGAAAATGTGTGTTCCTGAATTCCTTTTTTTTTTTTTTGTCACAATTTAATGTCTTAGACCATCAAACGAATTGAAATATGAAAGAAAGGCAATGTGAGAAAGTACAAAACGATTTTCATTATAAAGGGAAAACAACATTTGATGATCTGAATCATTCTAATGTGACAAATAAAATAAATAAAGAAATCAGGAAGGGGCAAACACTTTTTCACAATACTGTAGGTATGACTATCCAATTTATCTTACACTCAGAGACACACAATGGGGTCAGGTAGAGTGTCAGACAGAGAGAGAGAGAGAGAGTGAGAGAGAGAGAGAGAGAGAGAGACAGTGATGAACATTTATCTAACATATTCAGAGGTGTGTAAATTGTGTTATGATTGAGTGAAATGGGACCGTGGGATCATATCTAAAAGATGAGCGAGAGCTTTTGCGGGACTGCAATTCAATTGAAACTCATTTTCAGAAGCGCGGACTGAGATACTCACGGGAGGTCTGTAGAGCTCTGGATGCACTTCTAACTGGGCGAGCACTTTTATTTCCCCATAGATTACACCCCTTTGCTTTCCTTGCATATTTTTTTTGGTTGTTGTTTTATTGTGCAAAGAGAAGCAAAGGTGTAATCCAGAGGGAAACAAAAGGATGTAGTCAGCATGATGATGACGAAATACTGTCAGTGGCATCCTTTCTTAACTGCTAAATATCTCTATTTTATATTTAATTGTAAATTATATTCTTTCTTTCGGAAGCATGTAACCCAATAATCCCCTAGAGACCATCCTGGCAGTTCCAGACTGATCGCTCTTAGTTTTGCCTTACCATATGGCCATCCTACTCTCTCTCTCTCTCTCTCTCTCTCTCTCGCTTGCTATATTTAATGAACTGTAGGAATGTAATTTTCAACATTGTTGCTTTATTTTTCTTCTGTATTGTAAACTTGTATATACATACATACATACATACATACATAAATACTACATAATACATGCATACATACATACATACATACATACATAATGCATGTACAGTGACATAGGAAGGTTACTTTGGAAATGTAATGGGTTACAGATTACAAATGACCCTATTCAAAATGTAACTTTTTAATTACTTTCTAAAAGTAAAGTAACTGATTACATTTGATTACTTTTTGTGTATTTTCATTTGCAAACTAGGTGGCAGTTAATGAAATTAACATTCTAAGGAAAAAAATATATAAAGTTTTCGAAATTGAGCTGCACCAGAATCAAACTATTGGGGGTGGTTGTAATCTTAAACATTCTCCTAAGTAACTGAAATTTAATTATACGTATTTACTTAGTAACTGCAACGAATTACTGTTACTTTTACTTTTGCCATTACATGTAACTAGTTACTCACAAACACTGCATATATATATTTGGTGTTTGGGAGTAGATAGTTACATGTAACGGCATTCTGTAATTGAATGTCCATTCTATACAGCATACATTTCAGCATACATTTCATGATGATGTAAAAACAGGGTTCTGGTTGGAGGTTTGCGAGCTCCTGATTTCATCAAAGATCTTGGGTTAGGTGTGAACCTGTTGTATTCCTATGAATATGAACTTCATTTCCTATGAACTTAAAGACTTGATGGCTGCAGCGCGGAAGCAGTACGCTCTGATGTGTGGGCTCTACTGCAATAAAGACTGCTGCTGAAAAGATATCCAAGTCTCCTGGTCTTCCCGGGATAAAAAAGTTTCCAACAGAACCAATGGTGTGGTGGTGTGTGTGGTGCTTTGATTTAAAGCATATTTCTCCATGTTTTTTGGCACTTATGCCCACATTTTCCACTTTTTCTTATGGGTCTTATACATATGGCCCACTCAGCTCAATGAGAATTTGGTTTTCACATCTCAATTGTATTCTAAAAGTGAACGACCTCCAGCTGGTTAATTTGAGCATCAGTGTCTTTAATCCCATACAGCAATTCTGGCTAGATAAATATTCAAAAGAGTTTTGTTTTGTTTTTTTTGCTCCATACACATCACTTTCTTTTCTTGGCCCAGTGAGCCCTTTAACTAAGGTAGAACTTGACGACATTAAAACGACTAAAGAATACAGCTGCCTGACGCTTTTGTCTGTGACCTCAGCAATTGTGCTGATGTAGCGTATATGGCATTGTCACTAACAAACAGATCAGCAGGGTTTGATTTCAGCCGTTGCAAAATAAATAAATAAATAAATAAATAAATAAAAACTCACCTGCTTTTGAAGGCCTTCTGCCAAACAACTGTATCAAAGAGCAATGGAAAGATATGTGTTGTGAGATTTCAATACAAGCATTTTTCACAAGTCTAAGTTAGAACTGAGAAGTTATTCTTTGTACTTCTATTTTTTCCTAGTTATTTTGTGTGGTATATATTTCCTGTCGGGGTATTTATGTAACAGGAGTTTTGGAAAATGAGAAATGAGAGCAAATATATTGCTTTGTTCTTTTCCCTATTTTCCTATTTAAAGTAAACTCTTTAAGGTGTTGTATGCATTATTACACCCAAAAGGCAATGCAAACTATTTGCATCGACATTATGAATAAATAAAATCTTAACAATTTGAACAAAAAGAAATCATTCTAGTTCTTTATTTTCCAAGACCTGCTATAGACTTTGTGAAATGACGGACAGCCTAAAATGCCTTTACGACCCACACTTCTGTCTCTCTGCTCTAAAAAGTGATACTAAATGTTTTTTTTTTTAAAGAATAAATTTTTTAGGACAAAATAGAAAATAGTAAGTTCCAATTGTATAAAAACAAAACACTGTGTCATCATTTTTGTTTTGTTTATTCCCCTTTGGGGCGATTAAATAAATAAGGTAGCACTTGATGACATTAAATGACTAAAGGAAAAAGCTTCCTGAAATTTTCCTCCTACAGTAACAGCAGGCGTATTCAGGACACACATCTATTTCGTAATGTTTGTGCGCTAGATGGGTCTCGGAGGGTATTTAGGGAAGGTACATACACAGGAAATATACTATACTGTATAACAGGGTATAATATATATATATATATATATATATATATATATATATATATATATATATATATATATATATATGTATCATATCTATATGACATATATTATGTGATTGAAAGACTTGGATTGGATTGACACAGGAGGTCAGAGTCAGACGGTTCCATTACATTATGTATTATGTCTTGCCTCAGCTAAACCACTGAAAAAACATCTGTCTAAACCTGTCTCTCATTCCGATGTAGATAATATTACATGCTTTATATAGTACACGTCTTTGAGTCAAACTTTTTCAAAAGTAACTGTAATTTAATGACACATTTAACTGTAACTCTAACTGTAACGGATTACTGTTACTTTTATTTTGTAATGAAATTATGTAACACCGTTGTTCCCCAACCCTGCTCATATCCTATATCATATCATAACCTGTTCCAGCAAGATAAAGTGATGTTTGATATATGATTATTGAAATAGATTCATTCATTCATTCATTCATCTTTTACTGCTTTATCCGATCTTCCCTCGGGTCACGGGGAGCCTGTGCCCATCTCAGGCGTCTATGGGCATTAAGGCAGGATACACCCTGGATGGAATGCCAACCCAATGCAGGGCACACACACACTCACATTCACACAATACACAAGGGACAATTTTCCAAGGTGCCAATCAACCTACCGTGCATGTTTTTGGACCGGGGGGAAACCGAAGAACCCGGAGAAAAACCCCCTGAGGCACGTGGAGAACATGCAAACTCCACACACACATGGCCGAGACGGGAATCGAACTCGGACCCTGGCGGTGTGAGGCGAATGTGCTAACCACTAAACCACCGTGCCCCCTTATTGAAATAGATTTATGATATAAATTAAAATGTCATATATTAGAGTGTATACATTAATTTTTTCTATGAAAGAAAGGAGTACTCCCTGTGTTGATATGAGTTAAAAAAAAAAACCTTGAGAGGACATCTATATGAACCTACCATCTGCATGAAGGTTCTTTTTTCTGACGTGTAAAAGTTTTCTGCACTTGTCTCATCAGCATGAGCCAGACTGGACCTTCCCCTCTGACATCTCTCATTAATAAGGTGTTTTTGTCTGCAGAACTACTGAAAGCTTCTTTTTTTCACACCTTCCTCTAGAGACTGCGATATGTGTGTGAAGATCCCAGAAGATTCGCAGTTTCTGAAATATTCAAAGCAGCCCATCTGGCACCACAGTCAAAATCACATTTTTCCCTTCGTTCTGATGTCTGGTGTGTATGTTAACTCAAGCTCTTGACATTTCACTCATCGCTCCATATTATTGTGAATAAAAGTGATCAGGGTGGAAGACAAGAATTCTCTACGATAACACAGTACCATAATACATTTCTTCACCTCTTACACACTGCAAGTGCACAATAAATAAAAAAGAAAGAGTATTACCAATACCATAGATGCAAAAATACAGTACTGTAATACATTTCCACACCTCTACACATTGCAAGTGCACAATAAAGGTGGAGGGGGTGTAGCTCAGTGGTTTAAGGCGCTGCGCTACTGATTGGAAGGTCGGGGGGTTCTAGCCAAGATATCGGCAAGCTCTCACACCTTGGGTTCCTTGAGTAAGGCCCTTAACCCTCTTTGCTCCAGGGGCGCCGTGTCCATTGCTGACCCTGCGCTCTGACTCCGGCTCTGACAAGCTGCGAAGGAACTATTTCACTGTGCTTGTGATATATATGTGACAAATAAAGGCTATTCTAAATAAAACAATAACATTAACAACAGCACTTAAGACATAATTCTCTTGTTGGTCCTCAGTGGGATTTATAAATTGTGATGGATTAAACAGAGAACATACTACCAGCTTGTAAATCCCATTGAGGACCAACAAAAGATTTATAAGCTGTTAGTATGTTATTGATTATACAGAGAACATACAAACAGCTTATAAATCCCTCGTTGGTGCTCAGAGGGATTTATAAGCGGTTCAGATGTTCTCAGTATAATCAATAACACCAGTGCGCAGCACAACTCGCACGGTCTCAGACACGACGTGTGCATTTCACACGACCTCCCGACATCTAAACCCATCACGGCTTTCCTGGTACAGCTTCATTCTGATCTCAAACTGTGTGACAGAGTCTAGGCGGGATGAATAATTAAATCTACGCTGAATTATTCAAAGCCCTCAGGGTTTTGGTTTACGTTGGACCAAAGTACTGTATAAAAGAACGGAAGCCAGTGCACTATGGAAGAATGCGGGAAGGAAAACGGCACACCTTTTGACATGTTGTTTTAGGATAAAGGGAGCCCAGATTGTATTCTGGATTCTCTATCTAGCTGTGAGGGATATGCTGTTCTAAAATGACACGTAAAAAAAGAACTTGATGTGTTTACGAAGATCATCAAAAGATCAATTATAACCTGTTTTAATGACTTATTGATATGTTTACTAGCTCCGGATATCCACAGTGGGGTCTTTATCTTCCGTCAAAGTCCTCAGCAGCCAAACATGGTAGGTGGGTGAAAGAATTCGTGTACATACCCCTGACCTCAACCCCAGTGAACACCCGAACAGGAGCACTGACTGAACCTCAGGACCTCTTTCTCAACACATGACCTCACTAATGCTGTTGTGGCTGCTTAAATCCCCACAGCTAAATCGAACAGAAAGCTTTTCTGAGCTTTTTATGGAGACTAAGGGGTCCAGACATAATTAAACTAAAGCAGTGTTTGTATGTCGCTGTGTATAAGAGCGTCTGCCATAAGGACAATATTGATAATAGACCATATAATAGAATATATCAATGGGTCAGACTCTATTTGGTAAAAAAAGGTGCACGTTTATGAAAGTAAGTTCATGGGTGGTATCTAAGCAATATGGTGGACATGCTGCTATACTCATATTTTATAATGCTTTAGCAGCAAATTAGCCCAGCGAGAACATTTCCCGCATCCTCCACCATGTATGTAGCAAATTAGCTCACGAAGGGTAGCTATCATTATCTATAACATGGCTATATTAATTATAAATATTTAGATTATAGCTACAGAAATAACTGTAGTAGAATCAATATTACAGTTATTTACTTTGTCCGTCCGTTGAGCAGACGGCATAATCCTTGATCATTTCTAGGGAAAAGTGACTAAGAAAGAACGACTTCCTATGTCGTACTGTACTGGCTGTAACTTAGAAGGATCAATATTCACTAAACTTGTGAGCAGCACACCGAGACAATCACTTGTGATTATAAGATTTTTAAGGAATGGAACGACTCGTAATATAGAACTAAACTAAGACAACACATAGAGAGATAGAGTAAAAAGTAAAAAGAGAGAGAGAGAGAGAGAGAGAGAGAGGGAAGATAACGACTGGCAAGTTTATTTGACCAGATGAGAATCATCAAAGAATCCAAATTCACCCTAATAAAAGGGTCCAAACTTAAATACTCATTTAGCTTGTGGGTAAATGTTTGCTAGCATTGGCTTTCTTGCTGTACAAGAGACCGGATGCGGTAGAGAAAGAAAGTTCTTGATGAGTTTGTGTAGCTCAGTGGTTTAAAGTTCTAAGCTACTGATTTGAAGGTCGGGGTTCAAACTCTGGGAATCACCAAGCTGCCTCTCTTGAGCAAGACCCTTAAGCCTCTGTGCTCCATGGGGTGCCGTATGGCTGACCCTGCACTGTGACCCCAAGCTTCCAAACAAGCTGTATCAAAGAGCAATGGAAAGATATGTGTTGTGAGATTTCAATACAAGCATTTTTCACAAGCATTTCTAACTCTGAGAAGTTATTCTTTGTACTTCTATTTTTTCCTAGTTATTTTGTGTTGTATATATTTCCTGTCGGGGTATTTATGTAACAGGAGTTTTGGAAAATGAGAAATGAGAGCAAATATATTGCTTTGTTCTTCTTCCCTATTTTCCTATTTAAAGTAAACTCTTTAAGGTTTTGTATGCATTATTACACCCAAAACCATCAACAATTTGAACAAAAAGAAATCATTCTAGTTCTTTAGTTTCGAAGACCTGCTATAGACTTTGTGAAATGACAGGACAGCCTAAAATGACTTTACGACCAAAACAAGCTATGATATGCGAAGAAACCATTTCACTGTGCTGTAGTGTATATGTGACAAACAAAGCTTATGCTATGCAAATGTATATGCTGGGTGTTTCTTAAAGGTTCTCCTGAAAATCAGAGTCAAAAAACAGAGTCAGATTCTGAGGCAATAGAGACAAAGGACAAAGTCATTGAATGGACAAAGTCCTTGAAGGTAAACCTGCAGGAAACTCTCAAAACGTCCTGTCTTGGAGAGAAAGGTTTGAGCAAAGTTCAGGTACCCAAGTCACATCCATCAGGAAAAGTTTCTTTGTCTCTGTTCATGGTCCATTTGCATGTTTATGGCCGGTCTGGAGAACCGAGGAAGTTTTACCCAAACAATAGGAAAAAACAACCTGATGGCCCGGGTACTATACTCTATTGTTTAGGAAATAAAGAGCAGATCATTTTGGTACCAAGAACGGATAGACAGTATTTAAGAGGAAATACCTTTGATATAATTATGTATAAATATTGAGAGTGTAACTAATACAAATACAGAGTGTTATCTAGATGAATAGAATAAGGGGAATATATATACAACACATGCACATATCATTATGAGTTTTCATGGAGCTGGGTGTGAGTGTCTTCTCATAGGATTCTTTGAAGCGCTGACACAGTCGGAGTATGCACAGTGAGTACAATGACGGAAAAATTAACTGAAATGTATGCGGACCTTGAACCCAAATGATCCCCCCCACGCCACAATTCCTGACACGACACTCCCCAGGGAAACAGCGTGCACACGTTCTGTAACAACCCCACTAGAAAGAACTTTCACCTGTCATCCACCACTCCCGTCCCCGTCCCCGGTCAACAGCGAGACACCCAACGCGCACACACACGGTACGCTTGGTGGCTTGTGGCAGGTGAACCATCTTCCTAGGGGGGCGTCACAGAAAAACAATTGAGAATCAACGGTGTAAACTGTTCATGCTATGAGACCTGGGAAAGCATGCTGGGAAAAGACAATGTCATAGCAGCAGGGAGAAAAATATCTGTAATAGCTTTCTATAAAGCCTTGGTGGAATGAATTTGACAGGACGCTAGAGCTGTTCAGAATGTTCACCAGTTCCCAGCGACCGCTTTCTGTCTCCTTCTGGCCCTGACTCGTCTGAAAAAGAAGTCTAATATGATATATAGCATGCACAGTCGGCCCATCGGTTATATTCATAGCTCTGACTGGGGCTATTAACAAGTCTAGTCTGCTGAATGGACTGCAGGCAGAAAAGCGAACATCTGTACGTTTGATAAATAGCGCACCAAGGCACCATGGGTAAGAGCATCTGTACCAGGCTTGTACACGAACCACAGTGAATCATGATTCGCCTGTGTGTGTTTGACTTTCTGGACACCATATGTGTTCCAAATTAGCTGAGTATAATGCTTGTCATGGACACTTTGCTGACAAGCTGCCAGAGGGCATCCTCTCCTGACCTTCCGATGGATGTCATTCCGACACCATGTCTCCGAACGACCAATCTCTACTATTTACCAGTTTAGTCACCTGAGTTCTGATTAGCTGATTTGTCTTGTTTAAAATACAGTATTGGGGGCCACCTTGTTCTGCCTTGAGACCTAATTGAATCGCTGTCTGGATTTATTTGCATACAAATTGCATGCTCCTGACCTCACCTCTCGGGTTCGCGTTTGACCTGATTGAACTTGCGATCATCCCGGCGCCCAACACAGACTGATGCGTTTACTTGGAATTACATCATTAACCCTGCATGTCTGAGTAATCCATGTTTGCACTTAGATCCTTCCTTTTGAATTCTCAGATCCCCAAGGCACAGGGCTGCTGTGAGACAGCTTGTGTCTGTCTAATTGCCTCAGCCCGGCAAGTTGGTAGCAATTAGTGACAGAATGCATGCATGGGCCCACATCTGTCCAAAGCAACTGGAATGTGAAAATGTGCATCCTCAGGACTGCGATCACAAATCAATCAAATTTGTTCACTGGTTGCATCTGGCATGCTTAGCGGTTCTGAGATGTTGTTTACTTCCACATTGGAATTTGTATGGAATTATCTTTCCCCACTTTTGCACACAGTTTGACTACCTTATATTTGCCGCACACAGGGCAGTTTTTTTCCCCCAGTCGTTTGTCGGAAACCAAAAAGAAAAAGGAACAATCAAAACGAGTTTTCTCTGGTGCATGTAAAGCCAATCAAGATCTGCTACTCACATTGTGTTATACGACCCGTGTTAGGGAGTCACTAGCTACCTGTAACGAAGTAAAGTAATTTAACTACAATATAAATGTAACAGAACAGTTACTGAGAAAAAAATGTGTAATTAGACTAACTTATGAAAAGATTACAAATATTACAAATAAACAATTCCATGTAAAACTAGTGCTTTAAACGCAATGGTGCGATTCCAGGGGAAGGCATGTGACGGATAAATACGCAAAGCATAACACAGTTTAACCTATTTTTTTCAGAGCGTTTGAACATTTTTTTCCTTAGAATGTTAACTTAGAAGTGCCACCAATGAAGGTCATCAAAAAGTAATCAAATGTAATCAGTTACTTGTATAAAGTAATTGAAAAGTTAAACTACTTATTATATTTTGAATAGAGTCATTTGTAATCTGTAACCTATTAGAATAGAATAGAATAGAATAGAATAGAATAGAACTTTATTGTCATTGCACAACAATATACAACGAAACTGTGGATGCACCCCAAAGGAAGTACAAAATGCGAAATATTAACAAGAACATAAAAAAAATACATATATATATATATATATATATATGTATATTATATTTAAACTGACAATATGTTTAAACTGAGAAAAATGTACCATTTTTAAGGGAAAAATATGTTGATTCAGAATTTCATGGTGTCAACAAATCCCAAAAAAGTTGGGACAAGGACATTTTCACCACTGTGTGGCATCTCCCCTTCTTTTTACAACACTCAACAGACGTCTGGGGACAGAGGAGACCAGTTTCTCCAGTTTAGAAATAGGAATGCTCTCCCATTCTTGTCTAATACAGGCCTCTAACTGTTCAATCGTCTTGGGCCTTCTTTGTCGCACCTTCCTCTTTATGATGCGCCAAATGTTCTCTATAGGTGAAAGATCTGGACTGCAGACTGGCCATTTCAGTACCCGGATCCTTCTCCTACGCAGCCATGATGCTGTGATTGATGCAGAATGTGGTCTGGCATTATCTTGTTGGAAAATGCAGGGTCTTCCCTGAAAAAGATGACGTCTGGATGGGAGCATATGTTGTTCTAGAACCTGAATATATTTTTCTGCATTGATGGTGCCTTTCCAGACATGCAAGCTGCCCATGCCACACGCACTCATGCAACCCCATACCATCAGAGATGCAGGCTTCTGAACCGAGCGTTGATAACAACTTGGGTTGTCCTTGTCCTCTTTGGTCCGGATGACATGGCGTCCCAGATTTCCAAAAAGAACTTCGAATCGTGACTCGTCTGACCACAGAACAGTCTTCCATTTCGCCACACTCCATTTTAAATGATCCCTGGCCCAGTGTAAACGCCTGAGCTTGTGGATCTTGCTTAGAAATGGCTTCTTCTTTGCACTGTAGAGTTTCAGCTGGCAACGGCGGATGGCACGGTGGATTGTGTTCACTGACAATGGTTTCTGGAAGTATTCCTGAGCTCATTCTGTGATTTCCTTTACAGTAGCATTCCTGTTTGTGGTGCAGTGTCGTTTAAGGGCCCGGAGATCACGGGCATCCAGTATGGTTTTACGGCCTTGACCCTTTCTCACAGAGATTGTTCCAGATTCTCTGAATCTTTGGATGATGTTATGCACAGTTGATGATGATAGATGCAAAGTCTTTGCAATTTTTCGCTGGGTAACACCTTTCTGATATTGCTCCACTATCTTTCTGCGCAACATTGTGGGAATTGGTGATCCTCTACCCATCTTGGCTTCTGAGAGACACTGCCACTCTGAGAAGCTCTTTTTATACCCAATCATGTTGCCAATTGACCTAATTTGTGTTAATTGGTCTTCCAGCTCCTCGTTATGCTTAAATTTACTTTTTCCAGCCTCTTACTGCTACTTGTCCCAACTTTTTTGGGATTTGTTGACACCATGAAATTCTGAATCAACATATTTTTCCCTTAAAATGGTACATTTTCTCAGTTTAAACTTTTGTTTCGTGTGTTATGTTCTATTCTGAATAAAATATTAGAAGTTGGCACCTACACATCATTGCATTCAGTTTTTATTCACGATTTGTATAGTGTCCCAACTTTTTTGGAATCCGGTTTGTATTATATTCCAGTATGAATTGCACAGTAATAATGAGCTTTAATTGCACAGCAATAGGATATAAATATTTCATATTACATTTATTTACATTTCCAAAGTAATTTACATTCCCAACACTGTATATGACACATATGAGATCTGTAATACATTTGGTACAGTTTTAAATGCCTTATTTAGGCACTTTAACTAAAGATCCAGTTTTAGTTTATCAAAGGCATCTTTGTTACCATCTCGCAATACTTACACTGCTATTGATGAGTTGCCCTCCTGCAATACCTGAATTCCTTACCATCAAAATATCCTCAGAGAATTCAGTCATCGAGATAGATCCTGGTTTGTCTACAATTACGAGGCGATATCAAAAAGCTGAACAAATAATGACACTGTACTGACCTTGTGCATAACTACGCCTGTGATTTCATTATCAAGCCAACATGCAAATATGAAGCTCTGCCACAGAGACGTTCAACATGACATACATTTGACATACGGCAATGCTGTTTTGAGCGCCTCAAAAGCAAAAGAACATTACCGGAAGACGACGCAAGAATCCGTGAAAATGTTGAAACCTTTCAGTGACTTGTGCTCGATAGTCATCATGGATCAAACCCCAGGATCCCTCAGGATATTCGCCAATATATTTGGCTCTTGAGGGCGTCTCCGTCTTTCTCAACATGAAGATCAAACTCAAAGGTTGCCATTCTGACACCATTGTGGAGATCAGGTGCAAATCACAGAAAATGCATGACGTGCTTTGAAAAGAAGATACCTTAAAGAAGTGACAGGAAGCCTGGAGCGCTATATAATAATCTAGCGAGGGGTTAGAGCTGGGCGATTAATCGCTGTTATCGATTCATTCGAGTTTATGGTTCATGCCAATGTTGAAAAAACGATTCAACGATTTCACCTTGGTTTGGCACAACGAGCTTCCGTAGTTCTCCGCCTTCCGCCTCGGCATTACACTTGTGAAATACTAAATACAACACGCCGACACGCTCATTGCGAATCCGAAGAACTCGTTTCCAAGAAGGGCACGGTTTCATCAGTTAACATTCAACAAGCCCTGCTGGTTGACTAATTTATTCCAGCGCCTCAAACAGTTGTTGTTGAATGGGGAGGTGTGTGACAATAGCAAACCCCAAAACACTGGCTAAAAACATGTACAAACAGCGGACACATTTTCCCCCTGTATCCAAAATCTTATTTTGTCTAAAAAAATAAGAGAAAAAAAAAAACCCAGCCCTAGCAAGGGGACTATTTTGAAGGCGATAGTGTTTTAACATAGACAAATAAACTACTTTCTTTTAAACAGAGATAGACTTTCAGATACCACCTCACATGCTAATTTACTGTGTCATTCTTGTCCCAAGTTGAAATGTGAAATGTTGAATGTGACTATGTGAAACCCGATTCATCCAGTGCCCTACAGGCGCTCATTTTTCCATTCTATGAGGTTAATGGTTAAAGCATAGAAATGAGTCAAACAGTATAATTATCTTTACACAAGGATTAATGTAGAAGATTAAACACTAGAGAATTTTACTCTGCCTTGTGCTACAATCAGCATGAACGCCATATTGCTAAAAAGAGGCTATACATTTAAAAGTCATGCTAGCATCTGTCACGGTGCTCTCTCCCTCTCCTCGCTCCTCCCTGCTCTTTCCCCCAGACACACACACACACTCACAAATTGGCATCAGCTGTTCCTGATTCTCCCTCTCCCGATATAAGCCCGGTTCTCCCTACAATCCCCGTTCCGGGCTCGTAGCTATCACGTAGTGTCGCGGACACGGACGCTCGATATATATATATGTTTAAAACCTTTGTTTGTTTCCTGATTCCAGTCTGTTCCCGATTCCAGTCTGTTCCCGATTCCCGGACTTCCAAGTCCGCCACCGCACCTGCTCTCCGGTACTCCCGGTACCACGGCGTGCAGAGCGCAAGGCTGCCTAGCCTGTCTGACCGCTCCGTTTGAGCGGCGTCTCATTTGTTCTTCTTTATAATAAATCCTATTTTGTTGAATTCCGGATCCCCGCGTCTCTGTACAGCGTCCTCCCTTACAGCATCATTATAATGCTCTTACCTTCAAATATCAACCCCTTCCTCTATAATGCCCTTTCAGTATGTTAGGAAAGAATAAATCCTTTATAGACTATGGTCATGGGAACATGTGCTCTTCTGGACCAGAAGCCAGTGCTTTAGCACTGATCTACCACCTCTACTGTTATTATCATGTTTGTAAGATTAGCCAGATGTTCTTTATAATGGTAAAAGATATATATAATATAAGAACTGGACACGGTGGCTTAGCGGTTAGCACGTTCGCCTCACACATTCCGGTCTCGGCCATGTTTGATGTTTGTGTGGCGTTTGCATGTTCTCCCCGTGCCTCAGGGGTTTTTTCTCCGGGTTCTCCGGTTTCCTCCCAGTCCAAAAACATGCACCTTGGAAAATTGTCCATAGTGAATGAATGAGTGTGTGTGTGTGTGTGCCCTGCGATGGGTTGGCATTCCATCCAGGGTGTATCCTGCCTTAATGCCCATAGACGCCTGAGATAGGCACAGACTCCCCGTGACCCGAGGGAAGATCGGATATAGCGGTAGAAGATGAATGAATGAATGAATGAATGATACGTGAACTGTGTAAGTAAGCTATGGACGGAGTTTTATCACAACTATAATCTTTTGCTCCTTTGTATGTAATGATAATTTCCTTCTATTTCACTGTATTTCAAAAAATAGCAAAATGTGAATTGGTATTGTCTTCTAAACATGGATGTTTATCCTATTTGCAGATAACAGAACTAATAAATATAATTCTCAGTGGACCTATGACCTCAGTGAAGTAGAGGGGTCTTAATTTATGCACACTGATTTATATTCTGGATAGTTCTGAGCACACCAGTATCACAGTGTACATTTAAATCTATATTCCTTGTCCTATCTAACATTACAGCTTCACTTAGGGAAAATCCATATTAATGTAGTGTTAATTGGACGTTTGCTGGTCACATTGATTATTAGATTTAATGGAGCTTCAGTGTAAGTCTTCATTTATTTAATTGTGATTCCTCCTTCTATTTTAGGACTAGTGCATTTGTCGACAACCTGCATTCATTCAAATGACACCATTTCAAACACAAAACCCTTTTGACCTTTAAAATGAAATAACACTGAATATAATGTTTTTGGGTTGTTTTTTTTTGCCTTTATGCTATGTATAAAATAAACTATAATGTGTTGCATTTATGAAATCAATGAATGACTGCAGAGAAAACGAAATCACATTTCTCCGAAAAAAAAATACATTGGGTTGAAGGTTATTTTCATGTAAAATGGATCTTTGACTCCTACTTGTATTTATGGGGAAAAAAAGATGAACCGGCAGCAAATTAAAAACGCCGTTCAGCTGTCAATCTGAATAATAAAAGGACCATTTCACTGGACAAGGAAAAAACATGAAGATATGCAAAAGAAAGAAAGAAATAATCAGGCCTGTATGCCCGGTGGGCGTCGCCCAATGGCGCATATTAAGAGAAATAAATAATTTTAACTTGTTTTATTTAACGTTTCAAATTTAGAATTGAAAAAGGAACGGACTAAAAATAATTGTATTTTAATAATAAAATACAATTTAATGAAAATCCTCATTAATTATTTTTAAATGCCAGCAGGAGTTTTTATTCCCTCATCAGAACCTGGTGACTCAGTGTGTATATAGTTGTGATGGCTAGACAATTAGATCTCCAAAGCAGCTCTTGTGGAGTCTTCCTGGTCTGCACTGGTCAGTATATATATATATATATATATATATATACTATATATATATATATATATATATATATATTAAACTTGGTCCATAGAGGAACAGTGGTGAAATGTCAACTGGGTTCGAAGGGAGCGAAGGCTGGCGTGTGTGGTACGATCCAACAGACAAACTACTGTAGCTCATATTGCTGAGGAAGTTCCTTGTGTTAATACTGGATGGGTCAGGGTTGCTCTGATAGAAAAAGGCGGACCAACATGTTAATTATACCTTCTCTGTATTTCGAATAGCCTTTATTTGTCACTTATACATTACAGCACAGTGAAATTCTTTCTTCGCATATCTCAGCTTGTTTGGAAGCTTGGGTCAGAACGCAGTGTCAGCCACGATATGGCATCCCTGGAGCACAGAGGGTTAAGGGCCTTGCTCAAGGACGCCAAAGTGGCAGCTTGGTGATAGCAGGGACTGAACCCCTGACCTTCCGATCAGCGCCTTAAACCAATGAGCTACACCCGTCCTCCTAAGAATTTGCTTGTTGGTCTGTCATGCATATTTTTGCTTTCCTCTGACTTCTAATTTTCTGCATTATGATCAAGTGGACTAGCTTGCTCTTGGATAATACAAAGTGTACAGGCTTGCTATAGTCCTGAGTCATCGCTGCCTCCATGTACTTTCACTCATATTCTATAAAAGGACGTAAAAGATTTGTTTTGAACTTGATGAACAATTTTATACGCTTGTTTAATCACCATTTTCACTCTGGACTTTCTACCACAGTGCTTTTAAATATCATACATGTGCTGATGTATATGAAAAATGAAGCGCTGTTAAATGGAGATCATCACCTTCAGGTAGCTTTCTTTATATTCCTATAACAGCACTCTCTGTCATTTCTATTGCTTACATAGAGCAGCCTACATGACAGGAAACAGTGTTTTACTGGTGGAGCACTCTCCGACAAAGCACAAAAAAAGGAAAGGAATTGTGAAAGCGAGGGGGGGGGTCATTAAGTGTTTGATTTTGCTGACTGAATAGTTCTCCGCTGATTCGCCGCGATTGGAATGCTCAGGGTTGATTTGACGTTTGAAGCCTTTTTTTTTCCTCCTCTGACTCAGTAGGTTACTATATCTCTCTGCAACACTCGAACAGCACAGGGATTTCCAAGTCCAGTTTCTTTGCAGAGCACATCTGAAGAACGGGGCACTGAGCGAATGAGCTGCGAATTGAAGTTGAAATAAATGAATCTAATGAAAGTAAGATTGAAGAAATGGCCGTGGAATCCAATGCAGTGAAAGCCAGTGAATCTATGTCAAATAATTACAGTATGATTCAGAGACAAAAAGATTCATACGAAGTGTTGGGGAGTAGCTAGTTACATGTAACGGTGTTATGTAATTTAATTACAAAATAAAAGTCTCAGTAATTCGTTACAGTTACTGAGAAAAAAACGTGCAATTAAATTACAGTTACTTGTGAAAGCGAGAAAATTTTCGCCCGCACCCACTAACAATAGCCCACAATACTTTCGCCCCGGAAACAAACCCCAAATACTCCACACCCTGATCCTGATTCTGATCCAGCTCAAATTAAAAAAAAAAACATAACATATTTTTTCCTGAAGGTTTGAATGTTTTTTTCCTTTAGAATGTTAATTTCATTAAGTGCCACCTAGTGGATAAATGAAAGTAAGCAAAAAGTACTCAAATGTAATCAGTTACTTTACTTTTGTAATTAAATAATTAAAAAGTTACACTACTTATTACATTTTGCATAGGGTCATTTGTAATCTGTAATATATTACATTTCCAAAGTAACCTTCCCAACGGGAAGATATTGTGTTAAAGAACACATACAAAATAACACATACAAATTTCTATTTACTAAACAATGCCACGAAGTCAAGCACAAAACTAGTAGCTGATATAACTGGAAAACACCTTTTTGGATGCATTTTTTTTTTACTATTGTTGTGTGAGAAACTGCTAGCAGATACTCTTTATAGTTCATCGTCTTTATAGAAATGGACATGTCAATATGCTGGACAACAACCTGTTTAATAGCTCGTGTGAGAGCCCGCATCTATGTACTACCTGTACATAGATCCTGGGTCACCACAAGGGGCACTGTAGCAGCATCGGAAAGACCATATATGAACATTCATTCATCTTCTACTGCTTTATCCCATCTTCCCTCGGGTCACGGGGAAGTCTGTGCCTATCTCAGGCGTCTCCGGGCATAAAAGCAGGATATACCCTGTATGGAATGCCAATCCCGTCGCAGGGCGCACACACTCTCACAATCACACACACATTCATACACTAGAAACAATTTTCCAAGGTGCCCATCAACCTACCGTGCATGTTTTTGGACCGGGAGGAAACCGGAGAACCCGGAGAAAAAACCCCTGGTTTTCTTAAACACATCTTTGAAGACATTTTTGAACACATCATCTTCACTCATCCAAGAAACCGAGATGGTATTGTTCCTCCATTTTGACATTTGAATTTAATTCGAATTTATGAGAATGATATTATTTGTGCTCTGCTGCCACACAACTGACTGATTGAATAATTGCGCGCCCGGGGGGGGTTGGGGGGGGGGGGGGGGGTGACGTGGCATTGCAGCAGGTGGTGTCGCGTTTCTGCTTCCGGCGTAACTCATTTGGTGGATCCTGAGTGCTGATTATAATCTCTTTTGCTTTTTTTGTTTGTTGTTTTTGTTTTCATGTTCCTGTGTGCACATGGTTATATTTCAGCGTCTCTTAATAGCAATGCCAGTAGGTGGAATTGAACCATTACTCTATCGGCTGTAATTGTGAAGGAGTGTGTAAATGTGTGTGCCGTGTATCAGTGATGAACTGGCTGTGAATTCTCTCACCCGTTGGTCTCAGACCAGGATAAAGCATACAGCATGCACGTATTAAAGTGGGTTCAGCAATTGTTTTAGATTTGCACAGATTTTACCCTCCTGGCACTTGAACGCCACTTCATTAGAACGCCATTTCCGAAATCAAAAAAGCTATTCGGTTGATTTTGGCTCGGAGATTAATGTCCTCTTGAACGAAAATGTGATTTGCCATGCCTTGCGCTTATGTCTTTTGGAATGTATTGCTAGCTGTATTGGATCTGTGTAAACTTGACACACTCAGTTGAATAGTTATTGATCTTGCTGATTAAATGTCCTTTGTTAATGTTTATTTCAAAGGTCCTTTGCTTGATGATATCACGCTTGGTTTTGTTTGGCTTCTTGTAGTTTTCTTAATCTCCTTGAAGTATTACTCGCAAACAATTTTATACAATTTTAAAAATCTTTGGAGAAGGAAATATTAAATGCAAAACCTGCACATCACACATACATACACAGCTTTGAAATAATCACAAATGTTAATAATAATAAACTATGTCAATATAAAAACAACGTTTTGTATTTCTTCCCAGTAACTGTACCAAATTTGAACCGAACGATGACATAGTGAAAACTGAGCTATGTACCAAACTATGAATAGTGCATTTTGTTACGCCCATAGCACAAATATGGTTATTTAGAACAACTGGAATACCGCATCCATAGAAAGTGCTCCAATAACCAATTCACTATTTATAATGGATTATGTTGTAGAGGTTGTATTTGCAGTAGTGATAGTTCAGGTTGGGGGGCAGGGGTGAAAAACAATGTGGAGAGTGATGGTTTAGCATTGCCAAGTTTGCGGTTTTACTATGGAATGAGTATAAGTGTTTTTTTTCTTGCTGACACATGAGGAGGTGTGAAGTATGGATCTGTGTCAGGATGTGTGCCTCCTGTCGCTTCTACACAAACTTAAATTGGCCTCCTAATTATACAATAAAACTGACCTGAGAACCCCTAACCGTGACAACTCGTAGTGTGGAGAAATATAGTGTAATAACATTTCACTAGCTTCATCCTGAAATGTTGTGACATCTGCCTAGCACTAATACGGTTTACTCTTCTGTCATTTCCAGGCTAGCAAAATAGCAATGAGCTATCTGTTAGCAATTAGCTAACATCTGATCTGTTTTAAATGTACAATAATGATTTCTAAATGATGTTCAATTTACTATTTTATTCATCCGGGGCAAAAAAAAAACATATCATATCAAGTCTATGTGTGTCGAGAATGTTTTAAAGCAAAAGTTTATTTGGATAAAGGAAAAAACACTTGACCTTGCCAAGCATTTGTTTCTCAGCCTTTTGCTAATTGCTAATTCCTTTCAATCTATAAACTGTTATTTATTACAGAAATCATCGTGTCTTATCATCATGTTAGCGTTGGAATGAGCTACAGATTAGAGTTGGCGAATGTTTATTTTTCGATGGAATATTTTTTTTTTTATGCCTGATGCCACCCTCCACATTTACCCGGGCTTGGGATTGACACTTACTTATTGCAACCCTATTTGCTGAGACAGACTGAGGTCTCAAGGGCCCCCCCCAGTGGAAGCTTGGTGGGGTCGGGATTTGAACCTGTGACCTTTTCCAGAGGCCATGCCTTAACCACTAGGCTAAAACCTCCATCCTCCATGTGGGGTATCCTTTGTGTTTTTTTTTTCAGCTTCTCCAGTTAGGGGTCACCACAGCCATATTAGATTTGGTGCATGTTTTACACGAATGCCCTTTGTAATTCTGGTTAAAGGATTTGCTCAAGGGCCCACTGGTGGCAGCTCGGCAGACTCGAACCTGCGACCTTTGGGTCCAGACCCCAATCCGTAATCAGGCGATGATTGTGAGGAAAAACACCCTGAGACTATATAAGGAAACAGATTCAAAAAGGTATTCATGTTTTTATCTAGGAGACATGGAATTTCCGTTATTACTTTAATGGCCTGTAATGGAACACGGGACTGTCCAGACAGAGGATAGGGTTCTGAGTTATTATTAGCAATAATAATAGTAATAAGCATACAGGAGATGAGGGAGAGGGCGGGATCGTGGAGAGGAACGAGAGCAGACTGGAGGGAGAGATCCGGGGAAATGGTAGGATCTGGGAATGTGGAGCGGATCTGGAACAGGGAACAGAAAACAGGTTAGAGAGCATACAAATACAAATACGACGGGTTAAGATTTAGTCCATGTCGTGGTACGCAGTACGAGAACGGAAAGCAGTTCTCGTACTGTCGTACTGTCGTAAAGTACTCTCGTACTTTCAAAGAAAGTGTTGAAAGCAGAGGGTTTTAAATAGGGAGCGAAAGGAGTAATAGGGTGCAGCTGGAACAGATTGGGGAGAGAATGAGCAAGGAGATTGGGAAAACAGGGCGAGAAGCAAAGAGGAACCTGACAGAGCCGTGACATCATCATTGTTGAGGATATGTTCCCTGCTGATTGCTGTTTGAGGTAACCTCAATCTGTTCATAGGAATTGTCATACAAAGCGGGATTATGTGTTTTAAAAGCCTGCGTATACATGGTTTCGCTGTTTTCTGTTACAAAATGCGGTCAAGAGGTAATTCAATTCACATTAACATGTTTAGCCATCCGATCTAATTCTGCGTAAGCACCCGGATTTATTTACTCCTACCTCCTGCAAGCACTGTCTGCTGTTCCTATATACCGTAGCCACGGAGCGTGGGCCATTCGTTTTTCGTCGGAGCCAGAGATGCTACAAATCAAAGACATGTACGATTTTCGAAACTAGATTATCTCCATCTTCTTTAGTGCGACAGCAGGGGAATAATGAATCATATTACACTAACGTCATTATCATTTCCTTCCACAAACTTACCATGTGATGATGCATTAGGCGATCTAGCAATGACAGGATGGGGATTTAGAGGGGTTCTGGTATGTAGCGTATGAGTCTGGGCTCGAGAGGTCAGTGCAGCGGGCGCCATGACACAGACAACAGGATCAATAAAACCTCTAACTGTGACAGATGCAGAAGGGGATGTGACAGCAGTGCAAGTGTGTGTTCATAGATTGCGGGGTGGGTGGGATGCAAAGAGGTATAAAGGCTATGGAGCATTAACAGGGTGTATAACAGGGTGTATACTCCCTTTGTTTCTTTCTTATGGTCATTCATGGTCTTCTTTTCGTCCCTTTTAACTTCCTTCCTTCCATCCTTAATTCCTTCCTTCCTTCCTAATGATGCATTAGGCTAACTAGCAATGACAGAACTTCCTTCCCTCTTTCCTTTCATCCTTCCTTCCTTCCCGCTTTCCTTTCATCCTTCCTTGCTTCCTTCCTTCCTTCCCTCTTTCCTTTCATCCTGCCTTGCTTCCTTCCTTCCCTCTTTCCTTTCATCCTTCATTCCTTCCTAATGATTCATTAGGCAATCTAGCAATGACAGGACTTTCTTCCTTCCTTGACACCTTCATAGTGTTGTTACAGTGTTATAGTTGTTATAGACACATTCATAGTGTTGAAGTATCTTCTGAAATAGGATTGTGATAAATTTTACAATAAAAATAATAATGGAACTGATGAAACTGGAACTAGAATATGACTAGACTATTATATATATATATATATATATATATATATATATATATATATATATATATATATATATATAGTATATATAGTATTGTGTGTGCATTTTTGTGTATCATGGTGGCAGCATTAATATTTTGTATATCACACTGCAAGCAGGTTGGTCTGCTGGACTTCCTGTGTGCCATGTAATATATTATAGATATAAGCGATACAGCCTGTGTTAATATATTTATGCTCCTGCCGTGCCTTACAATCTCATTCTAAATGTCTACCTGTTCAGGAAAAAGCACAACGCAGCATGGTGTTTTTGCAAGATTGTGTCTGCTGTAGTTCCTTTTGACTTCCATACGTGCTGGAAATTGATGCATGATTGTAAAAAAACAAAAGGTCCTTTGTTATTTCTTTCGGCTTTGAGTTTGCTGCTGCTGTGAGTAATCTCTGAATCTTCCTGAAACCAGTAGAAATGAGGAAGTGTTAGTGTAGTTTACCTTGATTTGTCTTATACTACACACACATTAATACTATGAACAATCAGCAGTGTATATTAGTGTGTTAGACTGAATGAAAATTTACGATGAGTTTAACTACTGTATTTTCTTTTTTAACTCTAAAAGCAGATAATTTCATAGCCAGTATCTGATTATAAACTGGTTTCCTTTAGTAGTGTTTTGTGTTTTGCTGTTACCCCCAAACTGGAGGGACACACTTCTTTGGATGTGGTAGTATAGAATTTGGAAAGGCAGCATGGCAGTGCCCCTGTGTACAAAATCCACCTCTATAAAGAAATGCTTTTCATTGTTTGGAGAAAAAGATCTTGAGTAGCCTTTTATCACTCTCTGATCTAAAGCTTACTGACCAACCTTTAGGAACGTTAAGCGGAACTAAACACTAAATTGGAACATTAAGCACGTTTCCATTACCCTTCAAAATGTGCACAGTCAAATAGCATATTGAAAATATGCTGTAAACGAGTCACAGGTCCGAGCTTGAAGTGAGACAGACAACCGATCACCAAACAATGAGATATTTTTATTGCTTTCCACGTCTGTCTCAGCGCATTCCGTCCCTCATACTTGCACCGGGACACACCCACAGTCTCACGACTCGGGAGCCCTCATCCGACATCTGTTGACTGCCACTTGTGGACCGGCCATCACTTGTTTTTGCCGGCGTCCGCCCTTCTCTGGCCCGCAGATCAGCCCGCCTCTCTCTCGTCCTCTTGGGCCCGGGTCTTTACGGCCCGGCACTCTGTTTCTCCTGCATCTGTTCGTAGTATGAATTTGTTCGCAAGTTGTTCGCATTGACTACGCATATCTCCAAAATATGTTCGTAAGATTATAACCCATAAAATTCTTAGTTTACTGCATTCCTGTATGCTTAAGAAAAGTTATAATAACGGTAATACATTTAAAATTGGTAAATGGTATAAAATAATACAGTGACTGGCTAGGGGATTTTCGAAAATTTCACTTTGTGGACAGGTCTGTTCGTATTGGTGAAAGTTCGTAAAGTGTTTGTTCATAGGATGGGGAGCGTCTGTAGTGTTTATCCGTTTCACATCTTAGAAAACTGATTTTTAGAGGGAGTGAATATTTAAAGCTTTAACTCTTTATTAAATGGCTCTTTACACAATGTGATTTATTCAGTCGAAAAAAGCAAAAGCAATATTACTTAGGAAAAAAACAAAACAACAACATCCACACGACTTAGGTGGGTCTATATTTTTTGTTTTTCCCATGTGTCAAAGTGTGAGAAATTGGACAGATTTTGTCACATATTTCTTTTTCTATGACCTGAGAATTGCACTGTATTTCACCAGGAGCTTAAAATGCCAATCCACTGCTGTTGTTCGAAATAATAAATGGCTTCCATTCATATCTACCTCCCTGTCCATATTTCTGTAATGCTGCTTAAGAGCACTGAACAAATAAGCACTGAAAAATATTGGATATAATATTAATGAAGCCATTAGAAAAGCTAGACGTAGCTCGCTCTGACCTTGATCTGACTTGCTCAAATTATTACAAACTTGTTGTGATGGGGGGGAAGGGATAAAAAAAAAGTCACCTTATGGATTTGTTTTTATAATATGTGCATTTTAAGTACACATGCTTGCATGTGTTAGTGTGTGGATGATGGGGAGTTGCACGTGTGGGCAGAGGGCATTTTTAGTCCAGAGTGACCTGACCTTGTTAAATCTTCACCAGACGTCCGTCTGAGCAGTCACCAAGCACCGGACCACAATGCCTGTCCTACATAATTCATACTTGTTTCACCTTTGAGAGGACAAAGAGTAAACTAGGCATGATGTGGACGGCAAGACACGCAACATAAGGCATATTTTGAAGTATTATTCTATAAGTGCGAGAGGAAATTTCAGATATTTCCTGATCATGAATTTGACGTATAGCATTGTGGCTCTTCTCATAATTTCACGTAAAGACTCGTCTGTAAAGTTGTCAAACTTTTGTAGAGGAGTCTTCTTTACTGTTTCTCTTTAAAGCTTTAAGAAGCATTTCCTCCGTTCTACACGAACAAATATTTGGTGAATTCGCAGATCCTACTGCTAAAAGGAAAGACAACAGTAGATCCGTGTGATCTAAATACTGAAGGGAAAACAGGTAGCAGAGCACCTGATATCCAAGTACTAAATACGAAATACAACATGACGGCGCGCTCGGATGAACCCAAAGAGCTCATTTTCAAAGGCGTGGTTTCTTCAGTCGTATGGAAACGCTTCGGATTTGCAACTTCAGGTGTACAACAAGCCAAAGGCCCCTTTGTAAAAATGTGTCTAAAGTTCCAGCACCTCAAACAGAACCACGATGTTGAATAAGGAGGCGTGTGTGGTGCTGTGAGATCAACTCGACAGTGGCAAAACACCAAAAAAACTTCACACCAGCTCTACCACTACCTATGGGGAATAGCTCTCACAGCAAATATATCTACCAATAGGATATTAGGCAGTAGTACACACAAGAGCCAAACACCAATGGCAGAACAGGAACCAGGGAACACGAGATCCAACTACCAATGAGGAAAAAAGACTGTGTAGCACATATGAGTCAAACCTGCAATGGGATTAAAGACAATAGAGGACACAGGTTTGAATTACCAATGATACAAAAAGGCATTAAAGGAAACATAATCCAAACTACCAATAGGATAAAAGATTGCAGAACCATGTGTTTTAGTGTTTCAACTACCATTGGCCTTTGTAGCACATTTGATCTGTTCCCCGATGTTAGTTTGATTGGCAGAAATTCGAACACACCAATACAATGGTAAATAATTGGGGGGGGGGGTGTCTCCATTATGAGTAAAACTGGGAGCAGAATGTATTTACATGATACTTACTTGAACAACTGAATTAAATCTCTATTAAACAAAAACTTTACTTCATTCATTCATACATCTTCTACCTCTTTATCCGATCTTCCCTCGGGTCACGGGGAGCCTGTTCTATCTATGGGCATTAAAGTAGGATACACCCTGGATGGAATGCCAACCCATCGCAGGGCACACACATTCACACACACACACACACACACATTAACACACTAGGGACAATTTTCCAAGGTGCCAATCAACTTACCGTACATGCTTTTTGACCGGGAGGAAACCGGAGAACCCCCTGAAGCACGGTGTGAGGTGAACGTACTAACCACTAAGCCACCGTGCCCCAAAAAACTTTACAGTAAATTGAGAATGATTTTATCGGTTGATACCATACAAGATCATCAAAAGCCAAAAGGAGAGACTGCTCAGAAATCACACCGCCTGTAGGGTTATTAACTTCTGTGGCACTTTGGCACTAAGGATCTTTTAGTTCTTTTTTGAGAGAGAGAGAGAGAAGAACTTAATCTTCCTTCCCTTGTAATCACTTTCTATTTCCTTTGCGCCTTTTTATTGACATTCTTGCAGTAATACGGATTGTGACATAAAATTAGCGCATCTAAATCGACATACGGAGCTTAAATACCAGAAGGTAGAAGCTGTGCAATGGAAGCATAACCCTATGCCTTGGGAAATCTCAAGAGGATCAGAAATGGCAGACATTTTTTTGAGGCATTCAGGCCAATTTGAAAGACTCCTTGGCTGCCTAGTCCTCAAATATACATGTATGCATCATGATTTGGTTTTATTAAAGTAGGAAAATGACTTGAGAACTTGGGAGAAATTCATTTATTCGGAAGATCCTATTATACAAAGAGAAGTATAAGTGAGATAGGATGCACACGAGCGCACTCCTTAAGCATGCAACATCAGCTCTTTGAAAATCCTGAGATTTCAACGTCTTATCACTAGCGCTCAGCTTTAACCTATATATAAATTGTTCATATATTTATATACTATTTACTTTTGCACATTTTCAAAACATGACTAATAATAATAGTAATAATACTGTGACTAATATTTTTAATAATAATAATACAAAAAACTTTTGTTCTCTCACTTTGCATTTTGTAAAGTGACAAAAATTAAAAAAATTTATATTTCTGCAAGCATTCTTTGTTTACAGCATTTCACACCTGCCTAAAACCTTTTCATAGTATGGTTATATATATATATCTTCTACCGCTATATCTGATATCCGCTATATCCTATATTTTCCTTTTTGGGTCACGGGGAGACTGTGCCTATCTCAGGCGTCTATGCGCATTAAGACAGGACACACCCTGGATGGAATGCCAACCCATCACAGGGCACACACACACACACACACACACACACACACACACTCACAATCACACACTCATTCATACACTAGGGACAATTTTCCAAGGTGCCAATCAACCTAACGTGCATGTTTTTGGACCAGAAGGAAACCTGAGAACCCGGAGAAAAACACCCTGAGGCACGGGGAGAACATGCAAAAAACCTGGACCCTGGCGGTGTGAGGCGAACGTGCTAACCACTAAGCCACTATAAACCACTATAATATATATATATATATATATATATATATATATATATATAGTAAATAATGTAGTTCTCTGACAGAGCTGCATTACTGGAAGATTTAGAGCACACTGCCCTTATCATTCTCACCTTTTCTCTGTTTAGATGTTATTTGGTTGTTTTCAGCTCACTGCAGCTTTGACCTTTTATAGAGCTTTTGAGCGTGTCACTAGAACTATGAGCCTGCTTTGTAATTCAATCCTGGACATTTAGGACATTTACAACACTATGTCAATGTAAAAAGTAAATACTATCAAATTAATGCTTTAAAATGCAAATAAAAAAATAAAAACCTTTATAAATCTGACAGGAATTCTAGATCTATAAAATAAATGAATGAATAAGTGTAAGATAAATATGTACTGTGCTATAACATGGCAGTAAGTGGGGATGAAATTCATAGTTCAAATAATATCATTTTATTAACTGGTTTCTTTTAATGGTAACTTGCATTATAGGGAACATGTGTTATTTTGCAGGCTATCAAGGTTTCTATGGGTTTATAAGGGTTGTGTTTTAGTGGCTCACAGATGGATAGAACATATTAAAAATCCCAACATAAAATGTAATATTATATTATGTAAGTATGTATTAGTGTGCAGTCAAGAATCTCTACATTGCACTCCTGCATACTTATTTTTCATACCTTACTATAAATGGTGCTTTGCCAGATACATATCACAATCATTTTAGCGTGTGTCTGTATGAATAGTATTGTGAACACAGATAGATCAAATTAAGTAAAGAATTCCAAAAAAATTAAAAAAGTAAAAAAAAAAATAAAAAAAATAATAAAACATTTAAAAAAATTACCATTTAAAAATTAATAAATAAATAAATAATTAAAAAAAAAATAAAAAACTTAAAATGTTTAAATGTAAAACATTAAAACATTTAAACATTTAAAAATGCAAAAATGTAAAAGTGTAAAAATGTAAACATTTTAAAAAATGTGAAAATATTAATGTTTTTATTTTTAAATTTACAATTTTTAAAAATGTTAAAAAAATGTTTAAATTATATTTTTTTTTTCATTTGAAAATATAATTTCATATTAATTAAAAAAGTAAATACATAGAAATAAGCTGAATGCGGATTTCAGGTCCATCAAACAAATGTATAGTTTAGTTCATTATTATAACAGTATCTTTAACGCCAACTTTGTGAGTATTCAGTTCTGTAGACAATAGCGGGATTTTAAAAGACAACCGGCAGAAGAAACACAGATGGATCATATTAATTAAAAATAAAAAAGTCAATATGTAGTAATAAACCAAATGCGGCTTTCAGCTCCATCAAACACATGTCTAGTTTAGTTCATCATTATAATAGTAACTTTAACGCCCACTTTGTGAGGTCAGTAATTCCTAATCATTAAGAAAGAGTTTTATTTGATAGAAAATAACAAATAATGAAGAAAAAAAAACATATAATGATATGAAAACAGCAAATCATGGCATGAAAAGATACCCAATAACTACAGACCTAAACATGAACTGAAGATGAGGTCTGAACACCTTCAACTTTTCTTCAAGTTTGGGCAAACTTTGTTGTTGTTACTATAGAAGACTGCTCCTAATCCTTATTATAGTACTTGTATATATACATAAGGTAGGCAGCAATTTTTTCTAATACAATTGCCTTCGCGATCAGATTATTCCCTGTGCAAAATATTCTCTCTAACCTACAACACAAACAATAAACATCACAATAAAATTACCATGCAAAAAAAAACAACAACATTAAAGGAGCTGAATTGGCTCAATTGGAAGCACAATAAGTAAATGTGTGGGCTTCAAATGAGAGAGCGGTGTATCAGAAATGTCCCTTCACAAGCAGGCCTCTGTATTTTTATTGCAGTAAGTAAGATATTATGGAAATGAACAGTGATAATGGATGCCATTTCCCAACCAAAGACCAATAGGCAGTAACAATGGTGTATTCTTTTTTTCTTTTTTTTTTTCCCCCAGACATGCATATGGTGCATATTTTTTTTCTCTCTATATCTCGATGGGCTGAAGATTACATAATTGCCGTCCAATTGCTACCAGCGTTCGCATTATCTGCTAAGCAAAAGGAAGCGGTTGGATATCAGCATTCCCTCCCCCCACAACGTGTGCCGAATAGCGATAAGACAAAAAAGCTCGTTTTTTTTATCGTTCCAGAAGACAATAACGGGATTTTAAAAGACAACCGGCAGAAGAAACACAGATGGATCATATTAATTAAAAATAAAAAAAGTCAATACGTAGTAATAAACTGAATGAGAATTTCAGCTCCATCAAGCACATGTCTAGTTTAGTTCATCGTTATAACAGTGACTTTAACGCCAACTTTGTGAGGTCAGTAATTCCTAATCATTAAGAAAGAGTTTTATTTGATAGAAAATAACAAAATAATGAAGAAAAAAAATACAATGATATGAAAACAGGGAAGCAAGAAACACACAAACACTCAACAAGACCGAAATGTCTCACTTGATCATTCATTCATTCATTCATCTTCTACCGCTTTATCCGATCTTCCTTCGGGTCACGGTGAGTCTGCGCCTATCTCAGGCGTCTATGGGCATTAAGGCAGGATACATCCTGGATGGAATGCCAACCCATCGCAGGGCACACACACACACACACACACACATTCAATTTTCCAAGGTGCTAATCAACCTACCATGTATGTTTTTGGACCGGGTAGGAAACCGGAGAACCCGGAGAAAAACCCCCTGAGGCACGGGGAGATCATGCAAACTCCACACACACATGGCAGAGACGGGAGTCGAACCCGGACCATGGCGGTGTGAGGCGAACATGCTAACCACTAAGCTGCCAAGTATGTATGAACATGTAACCACTCGTATATGTATATTTATACCATGGTGTATATGTGTTATGTGTTATATGATGTGTATATATGTGTTATATGATGTGTATATTTATACTGATCTGTATATATGTGTTATATGATGTGTATATTTATACTGATGTGTATATTTTGTTATATATTTTTACCACATTTGTTTGACATGAAAAGTCCCGGTAGCTTTTCGGGTTCATCTTTATTTTCTACAAGGTTTAAAAATAAATAAATTGGACTTATAAATAAATTGGACTGATTTAATAGAAAAATGAACTGAGCGAGGATGGAATGAGACATGACTGGGCATGCTGAGTCAAAGTCAACGTCACCAATAATTTTCTTATTACAATACACCCATTTTATTTCTCTTATCCTACAACAACAGATGACATGTTATAAGTTGCAGAATTCACAAGGTTCCTGTTGTCATTTACATGATGGCGGCTAGAAATAAAAGTTTTGTTTACAAAGAAATAGCTATAAACAATAAGATCGCCGTTCTAAATATATAGATAAAGATAGTCTTCGTCGTTCCATAATCTGTTTAAATAACACATTGTGTTTGTTGATTCTCAATATGAATTATTTGTTACTATTGAAATAATATTCACATTCGAAAAATCATATTAGCATAATCCTTTAATGTGAAATACAGCCGGTATCAATGTCACTGATGCAGAAAAATGCAGCAAATTTGGCACTTTAATCATCATTTTAACTACATTTTTATAAAGCATAAAGAAAATAATGAACAATGTCAGGCAGAGGCAGTTAGATACAAGGGCAGGGTTTATTCCTGCAAGAGAGGAAAAAAAAACATTTAAATAAAAAATAAATATAACTCTAAGTTGATTGTGTTTCACAGAAGGTGCTACCTCTGGGACAGTTAAACATGGTGGTGGTAGGTTAATGGTTTGGGGTTGTTTTGGGGTAGGGAATGTTAAAGACGTATTCTGGGTGAAAGGAATAGTGATCCAGCATGGCTATAATCCTATACTTCAACACCATGCAGTTCTGTGTGGACAACAGATAAGTGTAAACACATTTATCAACAACAAGACTTGTGTCAAAGCATTTGTCCAAACTCTTTGTGTTATTAAGAGAGAAAACAGTCAGCTGGAGTGGTGTATTCTATACAGAATAATATACAGAATGTATTACATATGGGGGGCACGGTGGCTTAGTGGTTAGCACGTTCGCCTCACACCGCCAGGATCCGGGTTCGATTCCCGTCTCGGCCAATGTGTGTGTGGAGTTTGCATGTTCTCCTCTTCTCCCCGTGCCTCAGGGGTTTTTTCCCCGGGTTTTCTCCGGTTTCCCCCCGGTCCAAAAACATGCACGGTAGGTTGATTGGCACCTTGGAAAATTGTCCCTAGTGTATGAATGTGTGCGTGAATGTGTGTGTGTGTGCCCTGCGATGGGTTGGCATTCCATCCACGGTGTATCCTGCCTTAATGCCCATAGACGCCTGAGATAGGCACAGGCTCCCCGTGACCCGAGGAAGATCGGATAAAGCGGTAGAAGATGAATGAATGAATGAATGTATTACATATGCAATGCAATGCAATGCAAGCATACATATATGATATATATATATATATATATATATATATATATATATATATATATATATATAGATATATATATAATATATATAATCTAATCATCCTTCGCAGTGAGAGATGTAATAAAACAGCTTTGTATCCGGCTGCACTGTCCCTATGCTCTATTAACGCCATTCGTCAACCATCCTTCATCCACGAATAGTAAAACATAGATAATATAAATAATATAAGCAAAGAGAAATAGTGTTATTGGCTTATTTACCAGTTGTATCTCTTTTTATTGGCTTATTTACGGGTTGTCTTTCTTTCCAGATGCGCTGAGGAAGATGCAGCGGGTAAAGGTCTGGGTTATTCCTATTACTTCTTTAAGAGCAGCTTTTTCGGGTCAGAAAATCCGGTCACGCAGATTTCTTTCTCCAAGGTGACACGAGTGACAGCAACCCAACCTCTTGGCGCATTTCAAAATCCTTCTTGTCTCGGGCGCACCTGATCTGGGAACGCTTCCTATAATTTATGGGCATGAATGCAGCGCTAATTGGTGTGAATGTAGCTGTCATGGGGATGCATGTAAATCAAAAGAAATATTGCAGAGTTTTTTTCCCTCTTCCTCTCTGTTATAAATTCTTCTTTAATCTGCAGTCAGGGACGTTATGTATGCGCCGGAAACATGGACATAACCAAAGCTTATTGAATATGTAACGATTATAACCCGTGAATCGCGTGATCATTTCATTCGACGCTTAATAGCTGTTATATGCCTCGGCATGTAGGTCCTGTATCCTCCGTTTGCTTTTGTGTTCCCCCCTTGGTGACCTCCATTTTTTTTACCCCTCATTTAACAGCACTCAGGCATCACAGAGGAACAAATCAGCGACGAGGACAAGCAGCATGATCTGCTTCGAGACCCGGCTCTCCTGCTAGTGCCAAAATGCCTCGCTATGAGTGTTGATGAAGGCTAGCAGGCTGCTTGAGCATGTAGACGGAACCCCTATCGAGCTCTAGTCGGTGTCCCGTGTGCTGCAAAGTGTTTAAATAGAGTCGGCTTAAATCAAGTCTGCAGTCTATTAAGCTACATTTTCTTTTAGGACAATTTCTATTTCTATATATTTCTATAATATCATTTTGATTTTTTTCTTCTTCTTTTTTTTTGCCACTGGGCTCATGAATAAATTGTTTTGTTCGGGGTCAGGATTATGAATAAACTATAATTATTTAAATGATAAAGCCAGTCGACTGTGCTATCTATCCGTTCTAACACTCTTAAATTATTTTGTATCATTATCAGTTATTATAGGTTATCAGTTATTACAGAGATTTAGGAGCATTCAATGTAATTAGCCTAAGACTGCATGGAGACGATGTGACGGAAATTGTGTTCTATATTGATTTACTACCTGTGGCTCTCACCAGCTGATATATAAGTGTATGTTAGCAACTGTGTGCATTAAAAGTTTCTGGGTAAGAAAAAATAATGATACAGGATTTCCAATTTGGAAACTACAGGCAATAGAAATGATAAATCACATACTGGTCACAGTGAATATGGAAGGAATTGGGCTTATGGGTGTGTGGATTTCTATAGAGATAAATCCCTAGAGAAAACAAACTTGTACATAATAACAGTTTGTAGTAAAGATTAGATACTGATAGGTGCCTAATTACATTAGGTACTGATGCAGGGTAAGGAAGTCAGTAATACACAAATTCATTCATTCATTTTCTACCGCTATATCAGATCTTCCCTCGGGACACGGGGAGCCTGTGCCTAACTCAGGCGTCTAAGGGGAATAAAGCGGGATACACCATGGATAGAATGCCAACCCATCGCAGGACACACACACACACACACACACACACACATACACACTCTCACACTAGGGACACTTTTCCAAGGTGCCAATCAACCTACCGTGCATGTTTTTGCTGAGGCTCGGTGAGAACATGCAAACTCCACACACACATGGCCGAGACGGGAATCGAACCCGGGCCCTGGAGGTGTGAGGTGAACGTGCTAACCACTTAGCCACCGTACCGCCTTAATACACAAATTTAAATAGCGAATTGAAAAAGAGTCAAATTCGCATAAGCAAGCAGGTATCGCAAAAAAGTTTTTACGCTCACATGAGGTGGTTTTTTTAGACGATCTGAAGAAGGAATAATTTGCAAAACTGTAATGGAAACGTTTTTTTTTTTCCCATTTCCAGGTCACATGATCTACCTTGCCTTGCCTTGGGAGTGATGCTGCAGGTGCTACAAGAGACCCTACTGGACTGCACAGCTGAAAACAAGTGGACGCGTCCGTTTGGAAAAATGGTTAATGCGTTTAGTGCGATATAAGTAAGCCCGCCTATTTTTGTCAATATTTTTTTGAATGACATCACGAGAGGACGAATTTTAGTCACATGATATTGTTAAGCACCATCATTTAGCAACCGTTTTTTAATCGACAATGTTTTCCTCAAATTTGTAATGGAAACTCTCCTAGTGTTCCAATTGATCCTATAGGGGTGAGGGGTGTCAAACTCATTGTCACCGTGGGCCACATCAGCATTATGGTTGCCCTTGAAGGGCCAATTGTAAATACAAGACAGTATAGTGTGTTTGATGAGTGACACTGCCTCATAACACAAAACACATACCGCTTTTTCTACTTAAATGTTCACATGTAATTAAAGTAATTAAATGTGTGTGTATTAAGGGGGACACGGGGCTGGCTTAGTGGTTAGCACGTTCACCTCACACCGCCAGGGTCCGGGTTCGATTCCCGTCTCGGCGTTGTGTGTCTGGAGTTTGCATGTCCTCCCCGTGCCTCAGGGGGTTTTTCTTGTAACCATGTAACACATACATTCATAGGCATAATAAAAGACGTCTGGAAACCAGGTGTCTCAATACATTTGCCCATATAATAAATATATAGACGCTACCCATGAACAAACACTTTCTGAACAACAAACAAACACCGAACAAACATTTGAACAAACACATTACAAACCTGTTCACAAAGTAAAATTTGTTCGGATTCGAAAAAGCTTCATCGCTAGCTAGTCATCGGAGCTTAACGAACGCAGAGTGTCGCGAACGAGTGTAATACTTATGTAGTGCCTCCTACCACCTCCTTCTCTTCCCGCCATCCACACACGTAACAACGTCTTCATTCCACGGTAAATACAGTACTTCCTTTATACATTACTGTATTATTTTATCCTGTTTATTCTTTTTAAATGTATTACTGTTGTTGCTTTTCTAACGTTTCTTAAAGTGCAGTACTCAGGAATGCAGTAAACAGCCACTTTTATAGCTTATATCATTCTTTCATTTATTCAGCTTCTACCCCTATATCCGATCTTCCCTCGGGTCACTCACTCGGAGCCTGTGCCTATCTCAGGTGTCTATGGGCATTAAGGCAGGATACACCCTGGAGGGAATGCCAGCCCATCGCAGGGCACACACATACACACACACACACACACACACACACACACACACACACACACACACATTCACACAAAGCCTTCACATTCATTCATCTAGGGACAATTTTCTAAGGTGCCACAATACCGTGCATGTTTTTGGACCGAGGGAAACCGGAGAACCCGGAGAAAAAAAAACCCCTGAGGCACGGGGAGAACATGCAAACTCCACACACACATGACCGAGACGGGAATCGAACTCGGATCCTGGAGGTGTGAGGCGAATGTGCTAACCACTATAGCTTATATCGTACGAACATATTTATTAGACATGCGTAGTCAAAAGCGAACGCCACGAACAACTTATGAACGAACTCTTGGAACGTAACTCGTTCGTAGGGTGGTCTGTACAGCGTCTGTATGTGTAATAAAATATTGGTTTCTGGAACAGGTGAATCAAATGACAGAGGATCCAAAACCTGTGATTAGGCTTTGAAAGACTGAAAAGCTGTAATAAAGCCTGTGTGTGGGCATATAAATTCCCATTCATACTGTATACTCAGTATTCTACTGAAATACATAGATTTTTGTGCTAAGCGGGGGGGAAATGTAAACACGGTGCATCAGCAAGACTGAAAGGTGAAAAAGTCACTCTTAGAAAGCAACTTCTTTAACTTCTTTAAAATACCTGTATTAGGATATATATATATATATATATATATATATATATATATCTATATATATATATATATATATATATATATATATATATATATAAAGATTACAGCTAGAAGGGTTCTTTGGTCTTCTTCTCTTTTTTTATTTGAAAATACCTGAACTGTAAACTATTGGACTGATTTAACCACAAATCACTCCTGATAAAATATTCTTTCAAACCACACACAATCCCAACCTCGCACAAATTCCACACTCTTAAAAATGAATAAATGCCAAGTCTGTTTTTCAAGCCAAGGATGGGTTGGAAAAGGGAATCATGTGTGGGAAGATGTAGAGACAAAAATACACAGAACCATGTTTGCTGCTAACAAGCTACTATTATTGCAGTGCAATACTGAGTCCTGCGGGCAGAACACATATATGGTCTTAGAAAGCATTGTTTTGTTTTTTTTTGATTAAATAGAAAATCCATATTTCTTTTCAATTAAAGACCAAGCAGATACAAAAAAAGATACTAATCTACTTTAATGACATGTGCACATTAACTTTTAACAAGGTTCTCATTGAGAAATGAAAGTCTTATTTTTGACCCTCTTGTTGACACTCCACCAGAAGTACACACATCCTTCCGCTAACCACTGAGCCATATCTTGCTCTTGCTGATACCTTCTCTACATCATCAGAAGTATTCGACCATTTCTATCCACACAGGCTGCTCAGGTGCTCGTTCAATCTCTCATCATTTCGAGACAGGATTACTGCAACTCTGCTGGCAGCTTCTACCTCAGAACGCTATTCAAAATGCAGCTGCGCAACTTTGTGTTCAACCTGTCCAACTTCTCGCACATCACCACCCCACTGCTGCGCTCGCTCCACTTTCTTCCTGTAGCTGCACGCATCGGATTCAAAACACTGACGCTCGCCTATAAAGCCAATAATGGATCTGCACCTTCATAGCTCAGAAACCCCATTACCCCCCGTACCGCACCTCACTGCCTGAGAGCATCTAGTACTGTTTCTACCTTCTTCCAGGGTAAGAGGCATGTTACATTCAAGGCTCTTCTCTGATCTGGCACCGAGGTGGTGGAATGAACTTCCCCTGGATGTCCGGACAGCAGAGTCACTGGCGCATCTTCAAGCCACGATTGAAGGTCTCTTCCAGAAACACTTAACCCTTCTTCCTTTTCACGTTCTTGGTGTATCGATCTCCTCGACGCTGACTCTCTCCTCGAGGCTGTTGTCTCTCGCTGTTTTATTGTCGTTGTTTTATTTGTTGTTGTCAACTCATTAGGTTCAGGTGTTCCTTAGTGCTCGCTCCATCCGGCTTCCCCCCCCCCCACTTCCAGTGTGCTGGCAAACTTGGCAAACCTCACCTGAGTCTATGGTTATTTTTATCTCAAGTTTGTAATCAACCTTACCAGAATTCATTTATTCTTAGATGGAGACTTAAAGCACTGTTTGTGTGTCGCGGTGGATAAAGGGCTAAATACAGCAAATGTAAATGTAAGCCACTGCCCCCCATGTGTGTATTATTGCATTTTTATTGTAACATTTACGGGGCACGGTGGCTTAGTGGTCCCAAGGTCCGGGTTCAAGTTCCCGTCTCTCGGCCATGGTGTGTTGTGGAGTTTGGAGTTGCATGTTCTCCCCGTGCCTCAGGGGGTTTTTTCTCCAGGGTTCTCCTCTGGTTTCCGGTCCCGTTCCCCCTGGTCCAAAAACATGCACGGTAGGTTGATTGGCACCTTTGGAAAATTGTCCCTAGTGTGTGAATGTGTGTGTGAATGTGAGTGTGTGTGTGTCCTGCGATCGGTTGGCATTCCATCCAGGTTGTATCCTGCCTTAATGTCCATAGACGCCTGAGATAGGCACAGACTCAAGGTGACGCGAGGGAAGATCGGATAATGCGGTAGAAAATGAATGAATGACTATAATGAATATATATAATATATATATATATATAATTATATATATATATATATATATATATATATATATATTTTTTTTTTTTTTTTTGTTTTTACTATCAAAATACACTTCTGCAGTCAATATCAGCCATTTGGGCTCTATGGCACAGACCCCCTGTGACTGGCACAGTGGACAGTGTCCTTGGTGCCCATTGATCCATTGTTATCAAGCTTCAGGAGAATCACCACACCGTCAACTGTGTAATTTAAGAACAAGATGCAGGGGGGACTCACTGGGTCTTTCTGTGTAAGTAAGGCTGTTCGAGGCCTATACACTATACGCTTTTTTTTTGGCATTTAAAACTTTGTTTCCGTTCAGAGCTGCAGCTGCCACATCAATATGGCCCATGCTGCTGTAGCTCTCATAGCATCTTTCCATCTGTGGTGCGGTCTTTAAAAACCCCAACTCTGTGTGTCAGCACACGTTTATCTGGTGTCTCAGACAGAAGGGAGACGATCATTTATTGCCCTCTGGGCCTGTGTCTCACAAAGACCTGTCCAGATATCTGCAGCAGATGGTATATATATATATATATATATATATATATAGATATATATATATATATATATATATATATATATATATATATTACTATATATATAGTTTACCCATCACGGGCACATGAGACAAAGGGGAACTTGCTGTATTTGGAACGTGACCAATGATTACAAAGACAATAATTTGTATTGCGACCTAATAAACATTTTTTATTTGACTTTACATATATTGCAAGTGTGTAGCTTTGAAATGTGTGTATAAAATATATATATATCATATATAATATGTTTTCTATATGATTTCTCATGGGCAGTTTCTTGTAATCACGACTTAATAGTCTATATATATATATATATATATATATATCGTGATCTAGATATGTTTGTGATCTAGAACAAACACAGTTTCCTTGCGAACAGGAGGTAATTTTACTACGTTTTCGGGATAAGAGCATGTGCTACAGGCAGCTTCATTGCAGCATTGTAGATAAACGCATTCACTTCGATCGGGGACTCGGAATGCAAACGGAAACTATCAGTGATTGACAACATACACATAAGAGTCCAACACTTTAGGCTGTTATGCCAAAAACACAGAAAACTTGAATACTGATGCCATTTTTTATGCCAAGATCACATGGAAATTAAGTTGTGGTAATGAGAAAACGTTGTGTTTATGGTGAGACAATTGTTGTGATCATAAGAGAACCAAATTATCCTTGTTTTTAATGGCATGGGTTTAAAAGGCTCGTAATCTATGCAAAGCTAAAAGTGTTAGCTCAGTGCAGCGTACACATGAATTTGTCTTTATTTTTAATCATACTACTCTACACTACACTACACAACATTCCAGCGGCTCAACAGATAAAATAGTGTCGCCACCAAATCTTGGTCGAGTGGCTTGATTTTGAGCTTTTATCACTCTTCTACTGTACTTAGGACATTTATCAAGGCAGTAAAATCTTTATCTTACATCAGGTTCAGGTTTTCATCCCAACCAAAACAAATCCACACAGGAATTCTGTTTAAAATGTAATAAATTCATTTCCCAGTAATGATCTTGTCTGGCCCTTGATTGGTTGAATGAAAACCTGCACCCGCCCCTTGTTTTTGCAAAGGGATCGTACACGCCTTATAATGTTTTTCAAAAACCACCACAGACACTTCCTCTCCAGACCACTAGAGGGCACCCCTTGCCCTGCCCATTTTGGACTGTTCCCCATCAAGCTATTTATTTATTTATATTTCATCATCTGTTCTATTTCCTGTTTTAATTTTACCCACTGCATTGAGTGTCCGTGATTATATTTGTGTTGTACTTTCACCTAGAAATACAAACCATAATATACAACTTTTCTATTTTAGAATTGACACTCTATGGATAACTGACCATTTACTTTGAGCAATTTTGTCTGAGTTTCTTTCCTCTGAGAAATCTGCTCGTAAAAATAAATAAATAAATAAATAAATAACGGAGGAAAGATTTAAACCCAGTGATCAGTAGATCAGTATTTAATGTGTTTTAAGTGCAGAAACACTAATGTGTCGATAGTATTGGCCTGTAAATAACCATCGTTAGTATGTGTAAATGGATAGATATATATGTGATATATATAGATATAGATATAGATATATATATATATACCTTTGCCTTATAATAAAATACAGCTGCTGCTTCAGCTTTTCAAAGAGAGGAGAGAGGAAGGTCTTTGAGCTGTTGCTCAACTTTATATCTCCTTATATCACTTTATATCTGCGAAGTTCATATTAACATTTACATTTTCATTTGCAGTATTTAGCAGACGTCCTTATCCGGGCCGACGTGCTTTAGGTCTCGCTCTAAGGATAAGATTCATTCATGAAGGGTAAATACAAACTTAAGTACACAAGGATAGACAGTTGATTTATTTATTTATTTATTTATTTTATTTTTATGGATTTCTGGACAGTGAAATATAAAAGAATAAAAAGGAATGTCTATGGTTAGGTGTTGTTGTTGGAAGAGGTATGTCTTCAATCGACGTTTGAAGGTAGACAGTGTCTCCGTTTTTTGGACCTCCAGTGGAAGTTTGTTCCACCACCTCGGTGCCAGAACAGAGAAGAGCCGTGAGTTGGTCTTACCTTTTACCCTGAGAGGAGGTGGAACCAGGCGAGCAGTGCTAGACGCTCTCAGGCAGCGAGGTGCAGTACGGAAGGTGATGAGGAGGTTTCTGAGGTATGAAGGTGCAGATCCATTTTTGGCTTTGTAGGCGAGCGTCAGTGTTTTGAATCTGATGCGTGTGAGCAGCTACAGGAAGGCAGTGGAGCGAGCGCAGCAGTGGGGTGGTGTGAGAGAATTTAGGCAGGCTGCTGGATTTTGAATCATTTGCAGTGGACGAATAGCGTTCTGAGGAAGAAGCCGCCAGCAGAGAGTTACAGTAGTCCAGTCTCGAGATGACGAGAGACTGAAGCAGGACCTGAGCAGCCTGTGTGGATAGAAACGGTCGAATCCTTCTGATGTTGTAGAGAAGGTGACGAGAAGAGCGAGTAACGTTAGAAATATGGGAAGAGAAAGATAATTGATTGTCTATAGTTACACCAAGATTGCAAGCAGTGGTGGAGGAAGAAAGTAGGGAGTTATGGAGAGTTATGCTGAGATCCTGACCAGGAGATGAATCACATGGGATCACCAGCAGTTTGGTTTTCTTCGGGTTGAGTTTCAGCTGATGAACGTTCATCCACGAAGGGATGTCAGATAGACAGACTGATATTCTAGCAGACACTGTTGTATCTGATGGAGGGAAGGAGAAGATTAGTTGAGTGTCATCAGCATAGCAAGTTGTAGTCAAATCCACAGATTTACCACGTACATATTAACCACGTACGTTAATAAATTAAACACCAAAGCCAAAAGTACTAATCCGAAAAAAAAAGGCTAAAATGTGCATTTTCAACCTAATTTATGATTTAAAGGTAAACATTTATTTTAAACGCTATGTAGTTTTACAGTCTGTGATGCATGTTTTTATTTGTATTAGATTCTTGTCCGTCATTTAATACCCATGTTCCCTCACATCCTCACGCATCATCATAATTGCAACTTATGAATTGCTTTGAGTCACACAGCTGTGGGAGTAAATGGCAGCCTTCGCTAAAGATACTATGTATGGGTACTAGAGCCATTAAGGTTTCCAAGGCCAGAATTATGTTTTCATTCGTATAAATGGGGTGAGGTCAATAAGTAATGAAAAAAGAAAGTTAATTGCAGACTCTTTCAGCTCCACCCATTTAGCCGCTAGAATTGTTTCCATAAATCGTACATAATGCACCTTCAAAGAATTTCTTTTGCAATTATAAAATCTGATGAGGAAAGTTCTTTTACTGAGAAAAGCACACAAAGGGCCCAGTCACATTTATGGGAAGCATGATTTATAGTGCGTTCAGCGATCCTAATCTCTCTAAAAATTAAAGACCTAATTTATTATTCTTTTTTTCCCCTGGTTTGTACGTGGATAGCAGATCCTTATGGAAAGGAAAATGACTATACTGTGCAGCAATTTGAAACGTGGTGTGTGAAAATGTCGGGATATCAGCTCGTTCTGAAATACTCACACTATCTTGCATTAAAGGATGGATAGATGGATGACTGTATGTATAGACGGATGTTTGGCTGGTTGGTTTGACAATGGTTGGTTTGACAATGGTTGGTTTGACACTGGTTGTTTGGTTTATCGGATGAATAGAGAGAATAGAACAGCCTTTATTTGTCACATATTATACATTTTTCATCATTCCGCTTTATCATGTTTCCTCGGAAATTCTAGTGTTCTGACTGACGTCCAACCCATCATGGCTGGCGGAGACGGGATAACCCGGATCTGCTAAATGCCACTACGCCACCGTGCCACAACACCACCCGCTGTGTTGTTGGTAGTTGGGATATTGTGATATTTGTGTGCTTTAAGTTTGTGGTGATCAACCCTAACCCTTACCCGGACTGAATTTATCCTTAGATGGAGACCTAAAGCAATATTTGTACGTCGCCCTAAACGTCGTGCTAAATACTGTAAATGTAAATTTAGCTGTGGTCAGAGCGCATGATACGGCACCCCTGGAGCACAGAGGGATAAGGGTCTCGCTCAAGGACCCAAGGGCGTCAGATTGGCCATACCGGGGTTTGAACCCGGATCTTCCGATCAGTAGCCGAACAGATTCATATATAGCAATGCCATGTATTGTTATTCTGAGACGTACTAATAAATACCAGAATTATTAGTTTTTTTGTTTGTTTGTTTGTTTGTTTGTTTGTTGTTTGTTTTTGGCAGATGAGACATTTGCTATCGAGTTCTACTTGTTAATATCTTTTAGAAACTTTTAGAAACAAATTTTTTCTCACAAATACAGCCTGGCATAGTCAAACATGTCCATAGTACATTAAGTGGACATTTTGAAGCGTGTTCTGTATACCAATTGTAAAGAGCTTTTCCATTATAACATCAGTATGGCTAATGAAATAATTAGGTTATATTACTAAATGTGCAGGGGCACGGTGGCTTAGTGGTTAGCACGTTCGCCTCACACCTCCAGGGTCCGGTTTCGATTCCCGTATTGGCCATGTGTGTGTGGAGTTTGCATGTTCTCCCCGTACCTCAGGGTTTTTTTCTCCGGGTTCTCCGGTTTCCTCCCGGTCCAAAAAAACATGCACGGTGGTTGATTGGATTGGCACCTTGGAAAATTGTCCCTAGTGTGTGAATGTGTGTGAGTGCCCTACGATGGGGTGGCATTCCAGCCAAGGTGTATCCTGCCTTAATGCCCATAGACGCCTGAGATAGGCACAGTTTCCCCATGACCCAAGGGAAGAGCGGATATAGCGGTAGAATATGAATGAATGAATGAATATTACTAAATGTCAGAGAGAGAGAGAGAGAAGGAGAGAGACTGACTCTCCAATAATCTGTAATTGTGCTTCATTTAAAGAGAATGAGATCCTGTTATGAACCCGATCAAAGTGGAGTTTGTGAAATGCTGCACTATGTAGAACACCTAACTTCACTTGAGGGTCTTTTTTTTCCCTTATGCAATATTTAATACTAAGTGATTCTCACTGTTTCAGTGTCTTGAATTATTAAATTTGAAATCTGTTCAATGACACGGCGAGCGGGGGGCGAGAAAAAAAGGACAAAAATGGCAGTTTGTCAGCAACAAATAAGCTGAGTCTGGTGAATGGTTTCCAACTTAGTTACTAATCTGCAGTGAAAATGTGCTGATGATGTAGCACCGCTTACAATCCTGTGCTGGAGCAATGTGCACCTAGGCTTGCGGTGAGCGAAGTGCAGAATGCTTATCATCTCCCAGCAGCTTAATTGGTTGGAAAAAAAAAAGAAAAGAAAAAAAGAAGTCCAGATGTTTGAGCTCAAAGAGTAAACCAAATTGGATTACACCAAAGGATTAGGCATCACCTTCATCTACATTCAGACTGCCTTCTTACATGTCACACTTAACATTACTAATAAGCAATAAATCGATGAACGTGGTTCAAATGCGAGTTACCGAAACTGTACACGCCGGTAAATGTTTTCACTGATAAATTGGAAGAGCAAATAGAAAATAGACAATAAATCCAAAACTGTTCGGAACATAATAAATGGAATATAATGAGACAGCAATATATAAAAATAGAAAAGGATGTAGTGTCCATATCCTGAGGTAGTGGGTATTATGCAATGAGACCAAGCTCCTCATCCGTGTTGTTCTGGTTGAGAGCCCATATTGCCTGTGAGATGAAGCTCCTCTTTATCTCCCCCGGTTGTCCTTTGGGGATTCGGAGCACTTCCCTGACCACAACAGGAAAAAAAAGAGTCCATTGTTTGTATGGTTGAAGAAATTCGCCATCTTCCCGGGCCTATATGTGAATAAACTGCCGGTCAGGGAACTGCAACCGCTTCAGCACCATCCTCCGGAGAGCTCCCCCTGAACGCCTTAGTGCTGTTCCTACCAAATCTTGCTCTTATTTCTTCTTTAGCTGGAACAAAAATGTGTGTTACGAAGAAAACATAATTGCTTACAAAGAGACAATTATTATATGCGAGGCAGCGTTACGTCACACAAGCAGGACTGCGTTCATCCGTTTAATGTAACACCCACCTAATACAATACATAATAGGACAATTAAATTCCATATCGCACACTTAAATCATGCAGGGCATTTTTCAGGTCATTGAGGCGAATGAAGAAGAAGGAAAGGTTCACAAGCGACAGTATGTGCATGGAAAAATACTTATTTCTACGGTAATATCCTCACTTTTCCACATTCTTTCAAGGATTCAGCAAGGGAGAATATTTGAATACATCTTGGGGCATCAGTGGAAAAAAGCGCAGCTCCACCAGGAAGCATCAGAAATGCAATGCGCCCATGTACAGCGTCGGAGAATTTTGCTCTGGCATGATTCCCACCCTTGCGAGCGGCTTTTGTTTATGTTTTGTCCATATGTCTTTGTTTGGATTCCCATGCTGTCCTGTCATTGGTTTTATCCCTGAATGTGAACACCTGTTCTGTGTTCAGTCCCAGGAAATCTAGCAGGAGGAACAAAACCCCACTGCGTTACTGCTGAATGGTGAACACAACAAATATTAATCAAGTGTCAGTGAAAGAACTTGGAAGACAAACAAACAAGACCTTTTTTTAAATAATGACACCGTGATTCATTTTTTAATTTTTAAAAAATATTAAATTTATTTCTTTATTTTTTTTTTGGCCCATGCATTTTGGGCAAGTGACCCTAAGCTATATACAATTGTAATGACAGAAACCAGTCGTCATCTGGGGGTTATTAAGAGTGTGATTGAGTGTGTGTGTGTGTGTGTGTGTGTGTGTGTTTGTGTGATTATGAATAATGTCCTTTTTTTGTTCTGTTACAGTCCGAGAATATGGAATCTAAAGAATGGGATCCAGAGGTGGTAATTCACTAGATCACTAGATCAGTCTAATATAAAGTGTTGCTATAATTGTTTTTTGATGATATTAAATCTTCACAATTTTAAGTAGCATAACATTAATTGCACATTTTCCATGATTTCTAGACACTTGTGTGGCCAGATATTTCAATCTGACTCTTTAAATGATATTCCTTTATTTTTTTAAGACCCAATCGTGACACTGACCTGTTGCCTAATTATCCTAATTGGCTGCGTTCCTCCATGTTTCTCCATGTTCCTCCAGCTGTTTCTTTTCAGTAAAACTGCACCATCACTTTCATGCATTCATTCAATATATACTATATATATTTCTATATATATATATATATATATATATAGATATATATAATATATATATATATATAATATATATAATATATATAATATATGTATATCTATATTTATATATATTATATGTGTGTGTTATATATTGGTTCCTGTATTGCCCAGTCTATAGAAAAGAAAAGGGGACTCGAACCATGAGAGAGCTAGAGAGAGACAATAAGGACATTAAAGGTCCTTTATCCATAGAATGAACCTCTGCATTTATAGAAAGTCTATTTTGCTGTATATAATATGTATTAGTTATTATCTCCTATCTAATTACATAATAAAGAAGTGAATGTGTTGGTGTCAGTGCAGGTGAAAATTCGTACCATGCACTTGACTACAAAGCGATTTGAAATGCAATTATTTAAATATTAAGTGATAAATATTAAGTGATACCTTACTGGATGATGTAACGAAGTTGCAATCATATTAAACGTCGAGCGAAGCCGAGCGCACTTATTTGAGCGTCTCGTTTACACTTTTTTTTTTCTAAGTCAACGTTTTAAAAAGTATAGATTATAAATGATGACAATACTGTGAGAGTCAGGGTCATTTTATAGATTTTTTTTATGAAGAATGAAATATGGCAGCTTTCATTATAGGCTACATTATAAATGTCCAATAAAGCAAAATAGTTTTTTTGAAGGACTTCAGTTTGTTGAGAAGTTTGTTTGAGCACAGTCGGGGTCAAGAGTACAACAATGGCTGCTTTACAGTGTTATGGCTTGAACTTTGCAAAACAACGAAAAACTCATTTATTTATAAACCTAATATTCATGAATATGTTCAGAGAAAGGGCGTAAAAAAAAAGCGAAGAAAGTTCATAGCAACGCTTCATTTTCAAGTTTAGTGAAGCTTGGATCATTTCATAAATCATTTCTTTGTTGTTCTTTACTTGTAATTACTGTTCATAAGCCAAAAGAACAAAATGCATTATTCATTCTGGTTCTTTTTGCAGTTTGGCTAATTAAATGATTACCCCCCCCCCTTAATGAAAAACATCCTTTAATCTGTCTTGTTAGTTTTCACAAAATGCATTCGTTCAGCATAACCTTTAGGCCATTTTTGAGGAACAAAAAAAACATCTCTTATTCATGAGTAGAACTTTTTAACAGAAACATAAGGAATATATTTGTGGTATTGCGACACCTGACTTTTCTTAACAAATGTAATTCATCCCCAAACTTTAGAGGCACACAATTATATAGGATGTCTTGTGAATGTGGGATTCAATTTTCCCTTCACTTTAACTAGGAGTCCCAGACCTCTTCCAGCATGGAAGTGCCTCTGTTACATGGATTGGAGTGCATCTTGAGTTGAACCTTGTCAGGAACGGTGGAAGGGGTGATTAGGACCCAAATGCAGAGTGCAAAACACAGGCATGAAGAAAAGGCAGAGTTAAAAAATAAAGAATCTTTAATAAGGATCTAGGCGAACCAAACAGATGGGCAAGGCAAAACCAAACACAAAATAAAAAACAGTTCAGGGTCATAAAGCAGGCAACAGGGTAATATAGGCAAAGACAAAAGGAAACACCGAAACTGTCCAAAGTCAAGACCAAAAAATCAGGGCAACAAAGGAAGAGCAAAACAGAAACTTAAACAGTCTAAAAATACAAAAACAAAGCAAATATCCAAAGGGCAGAAACAGGAATCCAGGAGTCAGGGACCAGGAAGCAAGGAAAGACAGGCAGGGATGCAAGAGTTATACTCAGGAGCAGGGGTTTGCTGGATGTGCTCACACAGGCTGACAGCCCTGACTGCACTCCAGTCTTTCTCACCTCACCTACATCAGTTATCTGTTATCTTTACTAATGTGGCTGAAAAAGTACCCAAAAACAAACTACAAAATTTAATGTATCTTTCCAGAAAAATAATGCTTAGTATAACAATAGGATCAAAACATGGAATGGGATATTCCAAAATGCATGATATGGCCACAAACCAAGCCAAATTATTTTTTCCCATAAAAAATAATGTAAATTGAATTAATCCAAGGGGCACATTGGCTTAGTGGTTAGCACGTTTGCCTCACACCTCCAGAGTCGGTGTTCGAGTCTCATCTCGGCCATGTGTTTGTGGAGTTTGCATGTTCTCCACGTGCCTCAAGGGGTTTTTCCCCTTGGAAAATTGTCCCTAGTGTATGAATGTGTGTGTGTGTGTGTGTGCGCCCTACAATGGGTTGGCATTCCATCCAAGGTGTATCCTGCCGTAATGCCCTTAGACGCCTGAGATCGAGAGAAGATCGGATATAGTGGTAGAAGATGAATGAATTGATTAATTAATCCATTCCTAACCCCCTAAAATACTCACATATAATGCATTTTATAGTGTATGATTATTGTGGAATACATGTGGATTCAGAATTTCTGTGTCCACTTTTTTGGAGCTGTGCAGTGCAATAGCGCCTCTTGTAGCCCCTGCAGCATCATGCCCAAGGCAAGGCACGGTAGATCATGTGACCTGGAAATGCGAATGTTTTTGCGAATTTGACGCATGTCCGTTAAAATTCAATTCGCTATTTAAAGGGTATTTTGAAGGGTAACGGAAACGCACTTAGTGTCAAGTATCAGGGAGCTGCCACTCTTGAGCCCTTTCCCAAGGCCCTTACCTCTCTGTGATCCCTAACATGGCTGGGATTTTTGCTTGAGATTACGAAAGTTTTATTTGCAAGCTAAATTCTGATTGAAAGAATGGTCAATTTAGTTTAGAAAACAAACAAACAAAAAATAAACACTTTGGTTGAGCAGGAAACCTGCAGAAGAGACAATGTGCATCAATAAAAGCCCAGAACAGTGTCCACAGGGTGTAGTTATTGCCGCTGAGTAATCCATTAAACTTACACAGCTAATGGGTTAAATATTAGTTTACTGCATTTTACCTTCAACCTACTGACTTTTCTGAACCTGTATCAATCCCTCGCATGCAAAAAGTATTTTTTGATTCAAGTTTTTTTTATCCTTGCAGTATTTTCCACTGTTCCTACATCATTGTTCACGAGTATTGTTAAACTCCCTGCTGTTAGTGGTGGCAGTAGGATTTATATCTCTTGCTTTATCGCTACCTTAGGAGGCCGACGCTCTTTAGTCCTTTTACTCTCACACGTTTACTCTGCGTTCCTGTTACAAAAAGGAAGCACTGATATGAAACCAAGTCTTTGGGGCTTTAATTATCCTTTTCCCATGAATTAATGACCTCATTCTTATGTGTTAATAAAGCATGACAGTATGTTTTAATAGGGATGTCACAAGCAATGCTCCATATTCCTCAGACTATTAAGGAAATGAAAAAAAAGTATATTCTTTTTTTTTGTTTTTTAATACATTTGGAAGGAATAAAATAGATATTAATATAAAACGTTTAGTACCCTGTGTGATTTGACTCAGGTAATGTTTGATATATTCTTTTTCTCAATGCACAATCCATCCGATTGTGGATAAGGTTCAAAGTTGAATCTCCTCCAGAGAGCAAATGGTTGTATATTAATTACAATATAGGCTGCAAGTTCAAAACTCAAGTCGCCATTATGAGGCAATCAGAGTAGCTCCAAATGACCCCAATGTGGTGGAGGGTGCTGCCAAAGCTGAACGACCCAAGAGCCGCTCGCGTCGCTTCATGGCATCCTTAAGATTGACTCTGCGCGCTGACGTGCCGAGACACGTGAAAGAAATGCAATTGTTACGTTCCGACTACAATGTTTTATGTTTAATCCGAAAATGTCCTTGGCAGAGTGCAAAAGCAGCTTTAGAGAAATAATGCCACCACTTTTTTTTGTTTTATCCCTCAGCCAGAAATATTCATTAATTCATTCATCATCTACCGCTTTATCCGATCTTCCCTCGGGTCACGGGGAGTCTGTGCCTATCTCAGGCGTCTATGGGCATTAAGGCAGGATACACCCTGGATGGAATGCCGGGCACAGGGCACACACACACACACACATTCATACACTAGGGACAATTTTCCAAGGTGCCAATCACCCTACCGTGCATGTTTTTGCACCGGGAGGAAACCGGAGAACCCAGAGAAAAACCCCCTGAGGCACGGGGAAAACATACAAACTCCACACAAACTTGGCTGAGACGGGAATCGAACCCGGACCCTGGCGGTGTGAGGCGAACGTGCTAACCACTAAGCCACCGTGCCTCCTGAATATGTACAAAATACTTAATAGGGGCTTCGTTTGCGTTAATACTGTTTTACTCGTGCGTGGAACGGAGGTGATCGGTCTGTAGTGCTGTTGTAGTTTCTGCATTTTTTTGCTCTCTTGTTTCTCGTTTTCCTCTTGCCAATAATCCATAGATTCTCGATGGGGTTCAGGTCTGGTAAGTTTGCTAGCCAGTCAGTCACGCAATATCAACACCACAGTCATTTAACCAACTTTTTTTACATCCAAAATACTATTGGATACATGATGATTTAATTTTTTTTATTTTTTTTTATATATATATATATATATATATATAATATATATATATATATATATATATATATATATATATAATAATATATACCACTCTCTTTATACATATATTTATGTTTCTGGTTGTAATGTGACAAAATGTGGAAACATTTAAGGGCTATGAATACTTTTGCAATGCACAGTATAGGAAACTGCTTCTATTTAGTGTCTTTCGAAAAACGTAAAAGATGTTTATTTAGAGGAATTGTGTGCATTAATTATTTGTACTGGTTTGACCACATGTGTACGGCATCCCAAATCATTTCTAATATTCTTGTATCTAAGACAAAACTCCTCAATGATAATGTGTTGTCTTGTGCCTTATTTTTCAAATCTTACTTAAAATAAGAAACCATACTGAAGTAAAACTGCTTACTTTATTCATTTGTGTAGTTATCCTAAATGAAAGGTCAGTGTGTAGGCTCGGGAAATAAATCTAAATGAAACTGTGCTCCGAGTGAAAAAAAATGCCCTTAACAACTGTATAGCGAGAAGTTCACACTTTACACACTCAGTTAAATGAATGTTTTTTTTCTATCCTCTGAGGGCCAGTGCAAATCCACATTGCTTAGAGTTTAGAACTGATCTATCAATTATGTGCAAACGAGGTGACATTGATGAATAATGTGCAGAATAGCGTGAACTTGGAGAAGTCACTTCTAGTGCGTAACTAATTCAATTTGAACTCGATACTGTTCCCGGATTAAAGATTTTTCAGCTCAGTTCACTTTGATTTGTATAGCACTTTATACAGCGAGCAATATATACTCCCTGTGCTGCCATCCAAACAATGGACTCTTTTCTCTGTTGCGTTCATTTAGCGCATTCACTCCATGAAGGAAAGCACAGAGAGAATGAGGTGGAGCTTCTTCCCGCAGGCCATTCCGAGTTTTAATCAGATAACACCCAGGACTTCCACTTTCACCTTCTCTTATCTGAACAACATTGCAGGTCATGTTACACGGGACATGTTACACTGGTCACTTTATACTGCTCATGTTACACTGGACACTTTACACTGGTACATATTACACTGGACAGTTTACACTGGTCATGTTATACTGGATATGTTATACTGGTCACTTTACACTGGTCACATTACACTGGACACTTTACACTGGTCATGTTACACTGGTCACTTTAAACTGGTCATGTTACACTGGACACATTACAACACTGGACCACTTTACACTGGTGGACACAGCGGACACTTGGACACTGCATGACAGCTTGGTTACACTGGTTACACTGGGCATAAAACTGGGCACTTTACAAATGTGACTGGACACGTTACACTTTTCACTTTGCACTGGTACTTGTTACACTGGGACACTTTACACTGGTTATGTTACACTGGACACTTTACACTGGTCATGTTACACTGGTCACTTTACACTAATCACGTTACACTGGATATGTTATACTGGTCACGCTACACTGGTCATGCTACACTGGTACATGTTACACTGGTACATGTTACATTGGTCACGTTACACTGGTACATGTTACACTGGACACTTAACACTGGTCAAGTTACACTGGTCACGTTACACTGGACACTTTACACTGGACACTTTAAACTGAACACTGGTTACACTGGTTTACACTGGTTACACTGGACATTACACTGGTCACTTTACACTGGACACTTTACATTGGACATGTTACACTGGTCACTTTACACTGGACACATTACATGGGGTAGGTTACACTTTACACACTACTTTTTAACTTTTTTTTAGAAAGATGTGATTTCTATTCTATTTTTTTATTGTTATTCTACTTTATCTTTTTTTATTTACAATTTATTTATAATGTCTGCACTATTTTCTTTGTCTTTTCTTTCCATTATGTTTACATCCTGGACGGTCGTAAAAAGCATTTCGCTCTTACTATGTCTGTATGTGTATGTGACAAATTCAATTTGAATTTTATATATATATATATCTATATATATATCTATATATATATGTTTGTGTGTGTGTGTGTGTGTGTGTGTGTGTGTGTGTTTGTGTGTGTGTGTGCATCACAAAACAATGCTCACAGAGGCATGTGCCTTTTAATCGGGCAATTTCACAGCACAGACCACCAGTGCCAATGAATTTAAAAAAATGCCAAAAGTTGGGTTGATTAATCGACTGTTAAATCAATCTGTAAATCTCTCTATATAGGACCACTGGTGCTTCACGAGCATACTGTATGTAGCTCAACTGAGAGAGGAGGAGAAGGGGCAAGAGAGAGAAGGGCAGAATTAGTCCCCACTTCCCTTCATTATTAGCTTTTTTTTAATGTTATGTAATGTTTTAGAGCATGGTACAGTGTTATCACAACGCAAGCAGGGACTCTGGAACGACTTCCTATGGCAGTATGATTAAAAAGAAAAAAGCCAGAAGGTAAATCGCTTCTAAAATGACGAGTTGACTTTTTGTCTTTAACCTTCTTTCATTGCTGCCATATTTCATATATTACCCTTCATTGCCATTGAACTACCTGCTGTTAGTGTTGTCAGAAAGATTTAGCCCTTGCTTCATCTCTATCTAAAGAGACTTGTGAAGACTTGGCAATGTAGGGTTTTTTTTTGTAGGGTTTTTTTTTTACTCTCTCTAGATCTCTCATCTGCTCATCTTTCATCTTTCTCTTTTCCTCATCTGTACTTTACTTAAACAACACTTTAGCTTTCATGCTAATACCACCATCAGTGCCTGATAGCCAACAAGCCAAGCAGTGTCTATACCAGGGGTCGGCAACCCGGGGCTCTGGGGCCGCGTGCGGCTCTTTCATCCCTGTAATGGGGCTCCCTGTGGCTTTTGAAAATAATTCATGAGTGTTTCATTAAAATGTCTTTTATTTTCAAATGTGATTCTAAATTAGAAGGTTATGCTGTATCTTGTAACATCCTGCAGAAATCACATTAACCAAGTCTGCTAAATATTTGTATTGCCTTTTTTGTAGCATATTATTTCAATGTTATATATTTATTTGAATGTATTTCAATGAAATAGAAATACAAGAAGGACTCAAATAGACATTGAGTATTTTGCTTGAAAGTAACCTTCAACCCAACGTTTTTTTTTTGGGAGGGTTCAAAATTCTTTTGTTGCAATTTCTTTGTTTTTTTCATTTTCTCTGCAGGGGCATGGTGGCTTAGTCGCCTCACACCGCCAGAGTCCGGGTTCGATTCCCGTCTCGGCCATGTGTGTGTGGAGTTTGCATGTTCTCCCCGTGCCTCAGGGGTTTTTTTTCTCCGGTTTCCCCACCCCTGGTCCAAAAACATGCACGGTAGTGATTGGCACCTTGGAAAATTGTCCCTAGTATACGTGTGTGTGTGACGTGTGTGTGTGTGTGTGTGTGTGTGTGTGTGTGTGTGTGTGTGTGTGTGTGTGTGTGTGTGTGCCCTGCGATGGGTTGGCATTCCATCCAGGATGTATCCTGCCTTAATTCCCATAGACTCCTGAGATGCCCTTAATGCCCATAGAAGGCTATATGATGAAGCAATACAAACTATGTTGGACTCCTAACACGGTCAGTTCCCTTAACAGCTTTCTGCGTGAATTGGATTCACACTTAAAATAAGTTTTCTGACCAAATAACTAAATGCATAATAATGTGCCTGCATGTCTTGCCTGCAAAATCTTTATCTTTATCTTTCACTGATACCCAATAATCACACACTTACACCCTTATGTGGTGGGTTATACTGGGTCAGGTGAATGACTTAACAAGTCAAGAACATGCTGCTATTAGCCCAAAGTTGTTTCAGAAGGTCAGTGTTTTACTGTGAGATGTAATGCAGTCCACTGAGTTTTGAGGTAATTCACATCTGTGTTTCCCAAGGCTAAAGTAAACGTTTTCCTTTTTCAACAACAAGCTCCTTTCAATTACATTTTTAGCGGTTTTATATATATATATATATATATATATATATATATATATATATATATATATATATATATATATATATATATATATATATATATAATGGAAGCATGGAAGCTACATTTCTACATAACAAGCTGACTAGAAATGTTCCATCTAAACTCAGGTTGCTGTTTGTATTCAAGTGCACTTGAGGTTTTTCCCTAGGTTCTCCTCCGAAAAAAACGGTCGTTGAGTATGTAAAATAACACCTAGACGTTCACGTGAGAGTGCTACAGTATATAATGTATATACAGTATATACAACACATACTGTAAATAATCCATCCAAGTGGCTAACACTGATCACTGATAGCTCTAGATTCTAGAATGTCTGGGAAAAGGGTTTTCAAAGAAAATGTAATTATTATTATTATATTTAGTAGTAGTAGTAGTAGTAGTAGTAGTAGTAGTAATAGTATTAATATTAATTCATCATCAATACAAATAATTTAATGTTTAGTTTTGTATTTTTTTTCCCAACATATGAACTGATCTAAACCAATATTTGGAGGAAAGTGTTTGCTTTTGAAAATTTATTTGTTTGTTTGTTTCAGTTTAATCAGAGAATCCATTTTCCTGCTAAGAGTCAGCAATACACAAGGGTCCTTTTCCAATACAAACAACTTTCCTTGGAGTCTCTAGTCATGATCCATTTCAAGTCGCAAACTGTTCAAAACTCCCTGATCCGTTCAGTCAAGTGGCATAACAATCGCTTTGTGAGGCTCCTTAGTAATTTTGTTGAAGTACTGTCCTGTTACTCGCGCTGAGGGACAAGAGGAGAAAGACCCTTCTGTCAAGCGCTGGTCACAGCTGGCTTTATGATTCCCTGATAGCTCTTTGCTTGTTCATCGCAGTCAAAGATGTTGTAAAACTGCTCTAATTCTATCTCTGGCATCTTGGTCCTCGTTAGGATATATATTTAAACTAAAGAACGTACAGTATATATATTATATATTCATTCATTCATTCATCTTCTATCGCCATATCCGATCTTCCCTCGGGTCACAGGGAGCCTGTGCCTATCTCAGGCGTCTTATGGGGCATCAAGGCAGGACAAACTCTGGATGGAATGCCAAATCCCATCAACAGGGCACACACACACACACACACATTCATACACTAAGGACAATTTTCCAAGGTGCCAATCAACCTACCGTGCATGTTTTTGGACGGGGAGGAAACCAGAGGACCTGGAGAAATATATATATATATATATATAATATATATATATATATATATATAGCCGCTATATATAAGCCGCTACTTTTTTCCTAGGTTTTGAACCATGCGGCTAATAATAAGGTGGGCGGCTATTCTGCAGATTTTTTCCAGACCGCTAACGGGAATTAGCTAACTATTCCTCTTTAGCAGATATACTATTAGCATTAAGCAAAATGTAGGAGAAGAATTAGTTCCTTTCCTTGGAACTAAAGCGCTTATTTTCTCTTCGTTTAACACATGTTCCCCCCCCCCCCCCCCCCCCCAGCATGCGCACAACACACAGCACACACCACATCACACACACGTCATACCACCATTCACACACATATCACACAGACAGACGACTGGTTTGCCCCTCCCGACCCGGTTCACACCCCGTCCGGGCTCGTATCACTACACGGATCTCTCTCGATAAAGCCCGGTTCTCCCTACTGTCTCCGGTACTACCTAGTGTCGCGGACACGGACCTCGAATATCTAACCTTTGTCTCCGGTACTCCCGTTACCACGGCGCGCAGAGCGACCGGATCCAGCGTCTGGCTGTGCATGTGCGGCGTCTCCTGAGTTCTAATAAATCCTGTTTTGTATGAATTCCGGATCTCCGGTCTCTGTGCAGCGTCCACCGTTACACCGTGTTAAAATACAGGTTAGGAAAGGATCAATTCAAAGGTACATCGCATTTACAGGTGCGGCTTATTTAGGTGCGGCTTAATTTTTTTGGTTTTTTTTTTAAATAGAGGTGCGGCTTATCTGCGCTTATAGTCCGGAATTTACGGTATATCACATCTTAGCATGCTGTAGATTTCCTTTCCTTGGAACTAAGATGTTTAAACATGTTCCAGCATGACAAAATGTCATACCCCATTATATCATGGTTTGCCCCTGACTTCAACCCCATCACTAAATGAAACACTGACTGCAACCCAAATCTCCACACCTGACCCCAGCACCTGACCTCACTAATGTATTTATGGCTGAATCAGCACAAGAATCGCACCAAAGGTTAGAGGTTTATCTGGACTGGCATGTTAATGCATATATACATATAGAATTATATATTATCCTGGACTGTTAATATTTTTTGCCTTCTGCTTCTGTTCTGTCTGTCATCTTTATTAAACACCAGCATTGTTTTTTGAACCCGTTTTGCTCATGCCTTTTGGTTCCACCTTCTACCTCCCATTGTTAACAGAAACAAACAAAAAATGACTTGAATAAAGTATTTTATTAGTACTACTTGAAGTAGAGACGCTGCTGGGCGTTCCTACTGATGGAGCTGGTGTTGAGTGACCAGGTGAGCTTCTCTGTCAGGTTCTCCTCAGAAAAAAACGGTCGTTGAGTATGTAAACACCTAGACGTTCATGTGAGAGCTCTACAGTATATAATGTATATACAGTATGTACAATACATAAAGTAAATAATCATCCAAGTGGCTAACACTGATCACTGAGAGCTCCAGATTCTAGAATGTCTGGAAAAAGGGTTTTCAAAGAAAATGTATTATTATTATTATTATTAGTAGTAGTAGTAGTAGTAGTATTAGTATTATTATTAACATCATCATCATCAATACAAATAATTCGAGAGTCAGCAGAGTGAACAGCACCGGACTAAGTACGCAGCCTTGAGGGACTCCAGTTCTCAGTGTGGTGGTGCTGGAGATACCGTTCCCGATCCGGACTGACTGAGGGTCTTCCAGTCAGGAAATCCAGGATCCAATTGCAGAGAGAGGTGTTCAGACCCAGTAGGCTCGGCTTCTTGATCAGGTGCTGAGGAACGACTGTGTTGAATGCTGAACTGATGTCTATGAACAGCATTCGAAAACGTGTACACATTTTTACTGGATGAGATTGAAAGCACCTAATCAGTAAAAAGCTCCAATCGTTCCATCAGTAGTGGCTGAATATACTGTCATAGCGGTTCATATGGAAAAGAAACTCTCTGACGAAAAGAGCTCTTCTTTTTAACACAATAGGAGCAAATGAGTCTACTATCTCGTATTGGGCTTCTGCAAAAGCAACAACATTTGGAAGAAAAGTAATGGAATCTCATGAAACTGAGACACCAAATAGAAAAAAAACAACATCTCCACCTGATTCAAAGGCGATCGATATTACCAGGATTTATAAACGGAATTGAAGGTGAAAAGTTCCTCACTGCAAAAGTACACCAAAGGTCATCGACTAGAAAGGCATGTTTTGGTTTGGGTTTTTGCTTCCTAATAAATGCTTTTTAAAAGGTCAGAACACAATTGCAGTGAGAGCAGAACTGAACCCGACGCAAAAAAATTATATCTTAAAGTGTCCTTCAGCTACTCAGTACAGCTTATTAGGTAACAGTTTGTGACATTTGATTGCTTTTCTAATATGATAATCCTGCCTTTTTTCGCTAAATACATTTTTTCCAAAGTCCCGGCGCATTTCTTATGCTTTCGTTCCCTGGTGCGCCGAGTGGCCGGGAGGCATGAAAACACACTTTCGGCTCGTGCTCTCCTTATAACATCTCCACCACACCTTTCAACAAATAACAGAGCGGTACTATGTAAATATGTAAACCATTAAGAAATGTACCAAAATCGATTTTTTAATAGTGATATTTGGAGTGTTTGCTTAATGAGCAAGTACACAATTTAATGATGTATTGTTTCTGGCGTGTGAAATGGCTAAAAATTAAACAGCAAAGAATGAACTTTCCATGCAACTGTACACCGTAGAAATTTACCCTGATGCGAATGTATTTGTATTACAGACATCACTCAATACAGTCTCATGGCATGTTGTGATATAGTCATCCATTGATTGATTTTCCTCACTGGCTCCACTTTCATAGCAACAGTGGCTGAGTATCATTGGTAAAGGCAAATACATAACATTTTTTCCCATTTGTAGCAGAGAATCAGCAATATATATATATATATATATATATCTATATATATATATCATATATATATATATATATATAGATATATATTAGTCTAATGGACGAATGTTGATAGCGATAAACTAAACCTGTAGTCTGTTCCAAATGATTCCATTCAGTAATTTAATCAAGACTTTACTTTACGTCAATATTTCCACATTCATTTATGGCATTTGGCAGAAGCCATTTTTCCATGCATTTTACAATGGTTTCTTTAATACAAATATCCATCGTCCTAACCAATTGAGCTACCAAAATGACCCCCAGTTGCTGTATATTATATTAAACCTTCAATGGCAGCAGGATCGAACAAACCTTTTCATTCATCTTACACGAGTGATGGGACATAGCCATTTTTATTTCACATTCATATTCTGTTTAATAGATTGATAGCGCAGCTCGCAGCTATTAATTGGCGTTCTACTTGATATGCAACGCAACACGACATCATCATTTATTGAGTGTCTTCTTCCCATTCCAGCCGTGACATTATTCACACAAATGTTTCTCCCTGTGCACATGCAAATTGATGGACATTGTTTTGGATTAGTAAATCAGGGCTATGATGTATTCACTCATCTGTCATCCATCTGGTTGTGGCATAACTATGTAACACAATGCCTTTATCTGGATTTGATCCAGAATGATAACTTTCTGACAGAAATCTTGAAAGTAGGTATGGTCAATTTCAGAAAGGGTATTATTATTATTATTATTACTATTATTACTATTGGGGGCATGGTGGTATAGTGGTTCACCTCACACCTCCAGGGTCGGGTGTTCTCCCCGTGCTAATGGGGTTTTTCTCCACGTTCTCCGCTTTCCTCCGGTCCGAAAAAAATATGCACGGTAGGTTGATTGGCACCTCGGAAAATTGTCCCTAGTGTATGAATGTGTGAATGTGTGTGTGTGTGTTGTGAGTGCCCAGAGATGGGTTGACATTCCATTCAGGGTGTATCATGCCTTAATGCCCATAGACGCTTGAGATAGGCACAGACTCCCCGTGACCCGAGGGAGGATCGGATAAGAGGTAGAAGATGAATTAATGAATTATTATTATTAATTATTATTATTATTATTATTATTATTATTATTATCATTTTCAACTTTGTTACTAAGTAAAACAAAACTGCTAGAAAAAGAAATCATTTTTATTGACAAGTCTGTCTACCTGTTTCAAGTAACAATATCTTTCCTAAATTATTTATTTATGGCTGCCCATTAATATTGCATTTGATTTGCATCAGTTTGAAGAATTCCTGAACGAGCAAAAAGGTTATTCGTATCTAGCTCTCGGCTCCCTTTCATTTAGGCAAGAAGTCAAATCCTGCGTAAAAATACAATATAATGGAGTTGAAAAGAAATGTTATATCTGCTTTATTTAAAATCCAATGGTTATGGCACATTATAGTCATATGCAGTTCTATAGTTTTAATAGATGAATAATATTGAGCGTCCCTACAGGTTTTGCTTGGTGTTTAACCTGGAAAGAATTCCGTGATGAGGAAATGGAAAAAGTACCAGAGTGAAAAGAGGATTTTATTGTCATTTCAACTATACGTATATAGCTGAGGCAGTACACAGTGCAACGTTTCTCCAGGACCTTGGTGCTACATAAAACAACATATAACACAACATACAGCTACAAAACACAAAGCTAAGGACTAGACTAAGTTATCCTAGCCACATAAAATGTACAACCTGGTGCAAACAGCGCAAAACAAAAACAGTGTGAAATACAGTAGACAACATGAGACAGAGCATGACAAGTACACAACACAAAATAAAATAAAATAACGACCTGAACTATATGTAGTAGGGGGCACGGTGGCTTAGTGGTTAGCACGTTCGCCTCACACCGCCAGGGTCCGGGTTCGATTCCCGTCACGGCCATGTGTGTGTGGAATTTGTGCATGTTCTCCCCGTGCCTCGGGGTTTTTCTCCGCGTTCTCCGGTTTCCTCCCCCGGTCCAAAAACATGCAAGGTAGGTTGATTGGCACCTTGGAAAATTGTCCCTATTGTATGAATGTGCTGGAACAGGATTGGGTTTCCAAATGAACAATAAATTTTTATTATACCGCATTCAAAATCGTCCTGCAAAACAATCGTGTGCTTCCAGCTTTGTGGTAAAAGTTTGGAGAATAAACCACATATGGTCAGGCATCCCAATACTTTTGCCTATTTATGTAGTTTGTGGGTGGGGGTGGGATTTGTTGTTTTCATCATCTGCAACCCTATTAATATAATTCCATTAAAAAAGCTGCCAATATTGTGTCCTTGAGCAAGGTCCTTAACCTCTGGACGCCCTCTGGAGCTTCCAACACAACATGTAATATTCCAAGATATAGCCTTCTTCACTGTGCTGTAATGGATATGTAACAAAAAAAAAAGCTTATTCTATTATTAATGATAATAGAATAATAATTATATAAGCGGATTTACCTACTCCATATATGCACGCTGTTTCTGACAGTATAACCTTACATTTGAGAAATATTTCAACGAATGGAATTTTAACCTTTTTTTCTGCATTCAGATTTGCCAGTAAATCAAGTTCATTCCCATCTAGCGGAACGAAAGTGGCAAATTAGAGTAAGATCATTTGTGCATTAAAGCACACTCGACAACTTTCTCACCCCTGAGCGAGAGCTCGCTGTATAAGCAGGTGGCCGTATCACCCACATGACGTGCGAATACAAGCCGCTAGGTCCTGAGATGCCATATGACTTTGTAGCCAGGACTGTCTGTCTATCTCTATACACTTTCTCTCTCTCTCTGTCTCTCTCACACACACACACACATTTCATGTGCAGTGCAGTTCATGGAACAGGTGTTTCGTCTGAATACATATTGAACGTCATCAGAGCCAGTATGTGTTTTGCAGCATACCGTAATAAGATTGTAATAACACAGTCTTTAGCACTGGAGAGATCTTTAATACATTGTCTTATGCAATGCACCGAATGCACAATAGCAGTAGCAGATAGGCAGGCATATAAATCTAATACAACGGGTAAACAGTAAACAAGCTATGGTCAGGCAATTCCAAAATATGTGAACAGGCCCTGAAAAAAGTGAAAGAGCCAACAAGAACAGCTTAGTAATTGTAACTAAAGTTCTTTTGCTAAATAATATTCAGAGGTCTATACATCATTCAAAAATGGAAGTAAATTCCAGCACAAAGAGAGAAATGTATATAGACAAAAGGATTGGGACTCTTGACTTTTTCAGCCATTTGTGGTCCTTCAAATAATGGAGACCCAAAATTGTCTTTCACTGCAGTCAAAACATCCAATCGTAAATGTAAATGTACCTAAATGATTATTTTTTTACGCGTTTAATACTGTAGTCAACAAGGGCATGGGCAAATATGGATACTTTCTAGAAGATCTGCAAATATTTGTTTATTATTAAGTCAACTTGGAGCGTTAAAGCAGCACATATTATTGTAAATGCTTTAAAGGGAGTAAGATCTTTTAAATTATGAAAATCATTACAACACCAAAGGAAACATTTGCTATGTCTCCAAACAGATGGTTTACACCAGATGTGTGGCTCATGGCAGGTTCTGGTACTTTATTTGAGACTATAGTAAAAAAAAATATATATATATATATATATATATATATATATATATATATATTCACGAATATATATATTCGACATATATGTACGTCGCCTTCAGTTAACATAAGAATTTTTCGTTTGGAATTTTAACATCGTTTGATCGTTTTCTTCAGTGTGTGTATATATGTGTATAATATATATATATATATATATATATATATATATATATATGATATATATATATATATATATATATATATATATATATATATAATATATATATAATGCAATGCAATTTATTCACGACATCCTTTCTTTACTCATATATATTTATGTATATACATGAGTAAAGAAAGGATGTCATGAATAAATGTTCATTGCATTGAAGGTGTAAATTTTGTCTTTGTATTTAATCTTTTACATTTTGAATACAAATAGTGAAACAGAAATGGACATTGTGCATTAGTTCATTTTTATTTAGTATTTATTTACACATACACACACACACACACACACACACACACAACACACACAACACACACTGTAATATATTGTCTGACCCAGCACTGTCATTACGTGATTTTACCTCATACTGACTCTGAGACCTTTGGAAAACTGCCAACACACACATCCACACATATATAGCTGACAGTGCAGAGAGAAAGGCAATAAGCCTCAGGCTACACAGAAGGCTGAAAAAATTCCATGTAAACCACAATCCGTGTCACGGGAAACATCTTTATTTTGTATTGTTGAGGGAAATGTGCTACATGTTATACGGTTCAGGTTGAATGCACTATCACTTATCTATCTTAATTCAATACAAGCATTCAGATGCTAGTTTATAAGGTCTCGCTGCCTTCTTGCTCCACTTTCCGGCTGTTTCTCTGCATTACTATACTGTAAGTTGCCATGAATAGTATAGGCTTTATTTGTCACCATATACATTACAGCACAGTGAAATCCTTTCTTCGCATATCCCTTCGCTTAGCTCGTTTGGAAGTGTGGGTCAGAGCACATGATAGGGTGCCCCCTGGAGCAGCCTTGCATTGGCTTGATAGCCCCAACCTTGGCGATACCGGGGCTTGAACCCCCAACCAGGGGTTCCAATCAGTAGCCCAGCGCCTTACACCTGGAGCTAAAACCCTCCACCATGCAAAAATCTATCAGATCCTGTTCAGTGCAATTGTCCCTAGTATATGAATGTGTGTGGGTTGGCATTCCATCCAGGGTGTATCCTGCATGTAATCATCTGCCCATAGACACCTGAGATAGGCACAGGCTCCCCGTGACCCAAGGGAAGATCAGATATAACGGTAGATGAATGAATGAATGAACCTAAACATGATATGCACCTCTAACTTCCGCTCGCAGTAGACCGTGGGTATTTCATTAGCCCTCGTTACGATTTCCTTGCGCAGAATTTGTGATTTGCTCTGGTGTCAAGTATACACTACTACAATTACCGACCGAGGTGCTTATCTTATTTCACACGTCTGCCGCTTACAACCCAACACAACAGCATCACCACTCAGCAGATGTTATTCGCCAGCTGGATCGTTCTTATCACACACACAATACACTGTATAGGCTCAATTAAAAGACTACTGATACTTACCAGGAAATTCTAGCAGACCCCACTAATGTAAAGACTTATACTGGAATTCTCTCCTCAGTAAAATTGGTATTTACAATTCTGTTTAATCAGGTTTGTCAGCTATAGTAGAAAAGGATCGTGATCCTCATTTGATCCTTGTTTAAAAGTCCTGGTCTAGACTCTGGTTTAATGCCACAACTGTTCATTAGGGCTGTCAATAGATTACATTATGGAATCACACGATGGCCATGAGTTCATTAATAACAGGTTTTCAACAAATTAGAACTTGTCATGTTCCTGTAACGGGGCCACGGTGGTTTAGTGGTTAGCACGTTCGCCTCACACCGACCAGGATCCGGGTTCGATTCCCGTCTCGGCCATGTGTGTGTGGAGTTTGCATGTTCTCCCCGTGCCTCAGGGGTTTTTTCTCCGGGTTCTCCGGTTTACCCACGGTCCAAAAACATGCACGGTAGGTTGATTGGCACCTTGGAAAATTGTCCCTAGTGTATGAATGTGTGTGTGTGTGTGTATGCCCTGCGATGGGTTGGCATTCCATCCAGGGTGTATCCTGCCTTAATGCCCATAGACGCCTGAGATAGGCACAGGCTCCCCGTGACCCGAGGGAAGATCGGATAAAGCGGTAGAAGATGAATGAATGAATGAATGAATGTTCCTGTAACAGATGTTATAATTATATGCATTTCTCTCAAAATTTCTCAATTTAATAAAATTGTTGATTATTGCATATTTATTTTACTCTGGAAATTATTCTTTTGATATTGATTTCTTGTGGATTAATTCATTTATTGTTCATTTCAATGTTACTTTTTTTTAGTGGTTGTTTTAATTGTAAAATTTGATACATGGCTCCTTTAAGACTTTTTTTTTAAGAGTAATTTAAGAAGGATTTTTTTTTCTATTTACTTTTAAAATTTTTTCAAATTATTTTTTTAAGTCATTTATTTATTTATTTTCATGATTTCAATTATCAATTTACACAATACAAATATGGAACTCAATTTGCATATGAAATGAAAAAAAAAAAAACATAAAAAAAACAAAGACTCCATATATTTTTTACATTCATTTTTAAAACATTGTTACTGCGCTTCCCGTTGCCGCGCGGCATTTAAAGGCTTCGGCGCCTTAATACGACGCTCTTAATTGTTTTCCGTTTTCTTGTTTTTGTTTTGCTTATTATTAAAATCCCACGGATTAATAAAATTAGTGCCGTTTAATGAATTTGCGATAACGTGTAAATATCTTTAACAGCCCTACTCTTAATATATAATTATTATAACTATAACTAATATATCTTCCACGTACATGTGATATCCAAAAGTATGGGGACTCCCGTTAATCAAATGCGCACTTTTTCCATCTTTATTCATCTTTTCACGGCGTCCCGCTAGATACTGGAGCATGGCGGTGGGAATTTCAGCTTGAGTGAGAATGGATACGGATGTCAGAGGACAAAGTCTGGTACGCAGTTGGCATTGTAGTACACCCTGAAGGTGTTAATTGGGTGAAGGCTATTCTGGTTCTTCACCTCACTCCAAATTGGCTGAGGTTTTTGAGAGGGTTTTATTTTTTTTTCTTCCTACACTCACCATTCTTGGCTTGCTCATTAGGTATAAACTTACAATTATACGGAAGAAACTTAGTTGAAGCAACTTTGCTTTCGTTTTGTAAAATCTGCCCTGAGAACATTTCCATCGTTAAAAGCCCTCAACATATAAAAGTGAGTTGGGAGCCGAGAAGGGAATTCTTTATAGTACAGCAAAATATCACATGAAGTAAAATAAATGCCCACATCCTGGTGTGATGGCCAAGTCTAGGCGGTAGGTGGTAGCCCAGTGGTTAAGGTGTTGGACTCTGGACCGGAAGATCACCCCCACCACCAAGCTGCCACTAGTGGGCCCTTGAGCAAGGCCCTTAACCCTGAATTGCTCAGTTGTAAGTCGCTCTGGATAAGGTCGTCTGCCAAATGCTGTAAATGTAAATGTAGTGTAAGTCTCCATATACTTTATACGCTGATATTGTTTATGTGCCAGTCAGAGGGGAAAAAATATTCAGATGTGGATAGAATTTGCTGAATTGAAGCTTTATATTGAGCTCGGCCTTTTCCTAAAATATTTCTGTGTCGGAATTGTTGGCATTTTTATTAGCCCTGGAAAGGGCATGTTTCGGAAACCATCAGTGCATGCAGATGTGCTTTTCTCTAACCCTTCCTCCTTTTGATTCATTCCCTCAGTTCCAGACAGCACCGATTTCTAGCATCAACAGCGAGATTTCCCAAAGCTTACAAATTTCTGCTGTCTCACACACACACACACACACACAGCACATATAGCACCATATATATATATATATATATTATATATATCTATATATATATATATATATATATATATATATATATATATATATACAGAAAAAAACTCATTTCTGTCCTGCAGAGTTTTAAGGGGTTTTTAAATCTTCGCATATATTGAAAGCAGACTCCGGTCTGTGATTTGGCTCCTGCAAAGCCCAACATAAATGAGTTTTTCTTTTTTTTTTTTGCAGATGGAGAGAGTGACATTAAATTTACATTACATTTACAGCATTTGGCAGATGCCCTTATCCAGAGCGACTTACAACTGAGCAATTAAGGTTAAGGGCCTTGCTCAAGGGCCCTCTAGTGGGAGCTTGGTGGTGGTAGTGGGGTTTGAACCCGTGATCTTTGGGTCTAACACCTTCACCACTGGGCTACCGCGTCCCTCGACATTGCATTCAAATAATATACTGCTATTAATTTTAATAGGAGCTTCTGCAAGCAGTAAACTTTTACCTAGACATGGAACATTTCCTGAAGAAAATCTGAGTGATGCTTGCCGATGCAAAACTCAGCGGAGCAGCATAATTTTCCACATTCATTTCTATGGGCCAAACTGATACAGAATTCCTGGAATTCCGAGCGGGTCTGGGATTCGACAGGCATATGCTCGTGACGAACTCTATGGGGGATTTCCTGGGTGTGGGGTTTGAGATGTCTATGATCGTGATCCACTCCGGACCCCCTACGAGTGGATATGCCATATGTGCATGTCGGATGCTCACAGGCCGAGCTGTGAGGCACAAAATTTCGGCCCCATTCTTTTTCTTTTTGGCCCCGGGTTTGGAATCCCACGGGCGATTCCTTATAAAAGTAATAGCACACCTCACACCATCGGGCCGCACGATATGAGGTATGATTCATGACGATCAGACAAAAACTGCGGGATGAGTTACTCGCCGAACATTTGACCGAAGCCAGAGAAAGATTATAATAGGGATGCTTTGCAAGCATCACTAATTATGACAATACTATATACAGTGTTGGGAAGGTTACTTTGAAATGTAATAGATTACAGACTACAAATGACCCTATTCAAAATGTAATAAGTAGCTACTTTATAAAAGTAAAGTAACACATTACATTTGATTACTTTTTGATTACTTTCATTTGTCCACTAGGTGGCACTTTAAGTTAAGATTCTGAAAAAAGTTTCACACCCTCGGAAAAAACAGGATATATTTTTTCGAATTTTTACAGTGGGGGAGGGGAGGGGCTTGTTTTTCATGCTTGTTAGGCTTTGCTATATTTATCCGTCATGTTACACTCCGCATATACTCTGAGACTGAGAGCGCCAATGCCACCTACTGTAGTGGATGTGCAATTATTCTTTATTCTAGTACGGCAAAAAAGCAAAAAAATATGGCAAAAAAATATTCCCCAATATGGCAAAAATTCGCCCCCCCCCTTAAAATCACGCTATGCCCCACTATTTGAGAACCACTGCATTAATCTAAAGCACTGATTTTACACTAAATTTTTCGAATGTAACCCTATTTGTAATCTTTAACATTTTCATAAGTAACTGTAATTTAATTGCACATTTTTTCTCAGTAACTGAAACAAATGGCATATTACGTACGTATTAATATACGTATTCAGACTCGCTGTTCCTTTTAAAACCACAAATCTCAGGTCACAAAAAGAATAATTCCGAATAAAAATGTGACATCCAGCACCTCTTGCTCTTTAGGAATGTAAATCTATTCAAGAATTAGCATTTTTGCCTTAAACAATGTCTATTGTTAAGTGCACTATACTATTATATATATCTCAACAGAGTGAAATGATGTCCCGTGTGCCATTCTCCCTTTTCTCATTTAAATTCCCTCATTCCGACTTTGCCTTCAAAATGACAATACGAAGCATTTCTTAGATCAATTTTCATGTGGCACATTTTTCCTTTTCTTCTTTACCCGGTGCGGCTGATTGAACCGCTCCGCGCCGGACGCAAAGAATTCAAAATGAACGTACGTACGACGACTTCAAATTCTCCTACCGAGCAAATGCAATTATGTCCGACACACTTTTCATTTGCAGTTTTGCTCTTACTTTGCAGCACAAGGAGATTTTTTTACTCACCTGCCACATTTGGAGGAACATCTGTACAGCTGCTCGTTCGTGCATTTTTCCAATCATGTGGCAGTAGCGCGATGCAAAAGGAAAACCATGCAGGTATAAAGCAAGAGCTTCAGTTACTGTTAATGCTGAATGTACAAATGGGGAAGAAGCGTGAGCTCGTCGACCTTAACTGTGGAAGTGTGGATTTTAACAGATGGGCTGCTTTGAGCGTTTTAGGGAATGCTTGGATTTTCATGCACAACAGTCTCTAGAGATTGATGGAATGGTGTTAAAAAGAAAAGCTGGGAATGAGCAGAGGTTCGGCAAGTGGGAAAGTCTTCTTAATGAGGCAGGTCAGGAAAGAGTGACCAGTTGCTTATAGTGACATTCATGCATCCTCAGAGGTACACATAGTTAATCACAGTTCCAATTTTTGTTTAGATTATCATTTAAAAAACAACAACAACAACAAAAAAAAACACTAATGGAACGGATGGAGAATTTACAAAATGCTAATGATAAAATGTCTGTTCTCAGATATGTGGCTGGAGCCACAGGATACATTCGTATCAGTCACTGCACCTCAGCATGTCATGTGATTGGTTAAACACCATTTCACCTGATTTGTAAACTATCTATCTATCTATCTATCTATCTATCTATCTATCTATCTACCCATCCATCCATCCATCCATCCATCCTTCTATCTATATATCTAGTATTCAATATTTGACACTTTTAAATCACACCATCATCTTTACTTAGGGCTTTCAAAGTTAACGCAAATTCTCTTTAAAGGCACACATTTCATTAAGGCGTGATTATTAACGCAGCGTGCATTTCTATGTGAGTGTTGGCGACTGAACAAAACCCGGACAACAAACAACAAAAAAGAAGAAATGAATAAAGAAACTTCAGTGCATCCACTCACGCTTCCTAAATTTCCCCGAATTACGCCTACGAGCTGCGCATTCACAACAGGTATGATCTCCTCACTATATTAGCGTATATTACCGTATGGAACCTTACGCAAACGTATCGCATTCCCAAATCCGTATTACGGAATAAAGCGCATTTTTCTTTTGTGAATGCAATGCGCTTCTGTATAACCTAAACCTATCACCAGTTTATATAGGAAAGCAACCGGAACAGAATTCTTAAAGGAGCCACGTCCCATATTTTACAATTAAAACAACCACTAAACATAGTAATATTGAAATGAACAAGAAGTTAATATTAAAAGAATAATTTCCGTAGTAAAATTAATATGAAATCATCAATTTATGGTACACTGAAAACATGCGATTAATGTGTGATTAATCACGAGTAAACTCAATCGTAAAATTAAATATTTTAATCTTTTTTGATTGACAGCCCTATTTTTTTATTTGACCTTTATTTACAGCACTCTTTGTCTCTTTTATATTATCATTTTTAGCACATATATATATATATATATATATATATTTTTTTTTTTTTTTTTTTTTTTTTTCCTTAATTTTTCCTTTACTTTTCTTCTCTATTAATGACTATACAAATAAAACATCTACATATACAAATCTACCTTCATCTCCGGTTGCAAGATTGTTGAGGGAGGTGTGTAGCCCAGTGGTTAAGGTGTTGGCCTCTGGACCGGAAGATCATGGGTTCAAACCCCACCACCACCAAGCTGCCACTAGTGGGACCCTTGAGCAAGGCCCTTAACCCTCAATTGCTCAGTTGTAAGTTGCTCTGGATAAGGGCGTCTGCTAAATGCTGTAAATGTAATGTTTCACAATAAACAGATAAGGAGCTTTTCTTATATATTTTGCAGTGTATCTCAGGCTTAATATGGTCCCACTGTCTAAAAGATTGGAAAACGATCGTCCCGTTTTAGTGAGATTGTGGCTGCTGTAGGCTCCGGATCAGAACCGTGATGGGAAGAGAAAGAATTTCAGATCACTCAAAAAAATTTGCGGTGGATGAGAAGAAGGCCACATGGGAATTCCAGTCCTTTCAGCCAATCTCTGGAATCCGAGGCTGCGATGTACAAAGGCTGGCCTAAAATAGAACGGCTGAAGATTGGACAAAGATTACATTTACATTTACAGCATTTGGCAGACACCCTTATCCAGAGCGACTTACAACTGAGCAATTGAGGGTTAAGGGCCTTGCTCAAGGGCCCACTAGTGGTAGCTTGGTGGTGGTGGTTTGAACCCTTGACCTTTCCCCTAGTCCTGCGTCCAATACCTTAACCACTGGGCAACCACCTCCCTATTAAGGCAGGATACACCCTGGATGGAATGCCAACACAACACAGGACACACACACACACAAACACAAATTTTCATACACTAGGGACAATTTTCCAAGGTGCCAATCAACCTACCATTGATCAGGTGACGCGTTTGTTTGTTTTTCAATCTTCAACTGTCTAGTCAAAAGCAATCTTTTCCCTATATTTTCATCAGTCATAATAACTTCAATCCAGGCTTGGATGGTGTTCATATGTGTTTTGGGAATGTTCCTTAACGGATTCTATAATCAATTGCTGCGATCAAAGCCTGGAAATGGAATAGCACTAATAAGAATGCTCTATGAACCCGAGATCTCCCATGATAAACAATGGAAAAAAGGAGAAAATGAGGCAAATTAACACAAAAAAAGGTAACACATGCATCACCAATTCTCTCTTTTTTGGCTAATGGTGGTTTTCCGTCTTTCAACTGCGTCACCTGTGATCTTTTCCCTCCCTCTGATCCCCATCTCTGCTAACATTGCAAACACATTCTTTCATATTGCCAAACAAATGCAAACACAATAAGAGGCTACTTGACATTCTAGCTTGTGTGTGGTGTGTGTTAAGTGTGTGTGTGTGTGTGTGTGTGTGTGTGTGTGTGTGTGTGTTTGATCCATTACATTTTCAGTTTCATGCAGTTTAAAAAAAAAAGAAAAAAAAAAAAGCCATTTTGTCCTTTCTTTTAATCCACCTGGACCAGCCTGTTTGCGACATCCTGCTGATGGGCACTGTGCGTTCTGCCGATGAATAATACATGAGTGTGTTCTCTCTGTCTTTCTATCGGTCTCTGTTTCTCTCTATTTTTTTCTCTCGTATTGGATGATTTTTCTCTCGTGTGGGATTGTTGTCGTGTGGTGTGTGTGGTGTGTTATGTGATCTGCACTGTGTGTGTGTGTGTGTGTGTGTGTGTTTTCACAGCACATTGATCCCTTTTTCCTAGATATGGTAATGCGTCTCATATTTGGAGCCTCAGAAGCACACAAGGTTAAACTCTCAAACGCGCCGAACTTTTTATTTTTGCCTAATCCAAACAAAATATCGGTTTCTTTTCGTTAGATAGGATTCCATTTCACTCCGCAGAGGTTGAAAAGGAAAGCTCGAAACAAAGCAAGAGGCAATTCCATTACTGTGCTGATAGAAAACTACCGGTTTCTAAATGAACAGTAATCATTTCTTTTCACGTGGATTTGACGGTGTATCGGTGGCTAAAGTGTCACATCTTTACAGCGTTACGTAATTTACAGCGTTACAAAAGCTTTAATTAACAAAAATAAAAGTAACAGTAAATCGCTACAGTTACTGAGAAAAACACGTGTCATTAAATTAGAGTTACTTATGAAAATGTTAAAGATTACAAATAGGGGTTACATCTGAACAATTTGATGTAAAATCAGATGTTCACACCTCCAGGGTCTGGGTTCGATTCCCGTCTCGGCCATATGTGTGTGTGGAGTTTGCATGTTCTCCCCGTGCCTCAGGGGGTTTTTCTCCGGGTTCTCCGGTTTCCCCCCATCCAAAAACATGCACCGTAGGTTCAATTGGCACCTTGGAAAATTGTCCCTCGTGTATGAATGTGTGTATGATTGTGTGTGTCCTGCGATGGGTTGGTATTCCATTCCATGGGTGTATCCTGCCTTAATGCCCATAGACGCCTGAGATAGGCACAGGCTCCCCGTGACCCGAGGGAAGATCAGATAAAGCGGTAGAAGATGAATGAATGAATGAATGATGACAATCTGCTGCAGTTTCATTTCCGAAAAATAGAACCGGATTTTTTTTCAGAGTTAGAAACTGTTTTCCTCAGAATGTTAACTTAAAGTGCCACCTAGTGGACAAATGAAAGTAATCAAAAAAAGTAATCATTTTTAATCTTTAGTCATTTGTAATCTATTACATTTCCAAAGTAGTCTTCTCAACACAGGGTATTCAGTAGATGTAGCTTTTTCCAACTCAAAGTTTAATTTATGATCATTGTGTCAGCTGGACTATTTCTGTCTGATTGCTCACATCAAGATGTATTTTCTGTCTGAAGAATGGATGGATGGATGGATGGATGCATGAGACTTTTAGAGTGTAAAAATGTCTGGAGATCAATTATTTCTAAAATTCTTAACCCATCTTGTATTATAGGATGGATGGATGGATGGATGAGATTTTTGGACTGTGAAAATGTCGGGATATCAGCTCGTTCTGAAATACTCACACTATCTTGCATTAAAGGATGGATAGATGGATGACTGTACATATAGACGGATGTTTGGCTGGTTGGTTGGACAATTAGATAGTTGTTTGGTTTATTGGATGAATAGAGAGAATAGAACAGCCTTTATTTGTCACATATACATTACAGCATAGTGAAATTCTTTCTTCACATATCCCTGCTTGTTGTTGGTAGTCGGGATATTATTGTGTGCCTTGAGTTTGTTTCAACCCTACCTGAATGAATTTATCCTTAAATACTGTAAATGTAAATGTAGTAGGGGTCAGAGCGCAGGGTCAGCCATGATACGGCGCCGCTAGAGCACAGAGGGATAAGAGTCTTGCTCAAGGACCCAAGGGCGTCAGCTTGGCCATACCGTGGCTCGAACCCAGATCTTCCGATCAGCAGCCCAGCACCTTAGACTGCTGATCTACCCCAATATACAGAGTATATATCCCAATATATAGAGATATAGGGGCACAGTGGTTTAGTAGTTAGCACGTTCGCCTCACACCTCCAGGATCCGGGTTCGATTCCCGTCTCGGCCATGTGTGTGTGAAGTTTGCATGTTCTCCCCGTGCCTCAGGGGGTTTCTCCGGTTTCCCCGGTCCAAAAATGCATGTTAGGTTGATTGGCACATTGGAAAATTGTCCCTAGTGTGTGAATGTGTGTGTGTGTGTGTGTGTGTGTTCCCTGAGATGCGTTGGCATTCCATCTACAGTGTATCCTGCCTTAATGCCCATAGACACCTGAGATAGGCACAGACTCCCCGTGACCCGAGGGAAGATCGGATATAGCGTTAGAAGATGAATGAATGAATGAATGAATATAGAGATAAATTGATACGTTTTTGTCTCAAGATTTCGAGAGTGAATATGTCAGATCAGATATTCAAACTATATTCAAACTAAGGCATGTATCTGTATTATTTCATACATTGTGCTACATTTTTTGGATTGGATAATCGCATTAGAAGACGAGCTGTTTGCAGAAAGAAAGATGCATTTTTTAAACTAAATTATGTTTTTTTGTTGTTGTAATGCTGAACAAACATTTCTAGGAAATCTGTATCAAGGCAACAAAATTAAGCATCAGCACAAAGAGCTCAGGGCCAATCAACTATTTACCTTATGTTTAAATCATTTTGCAGTGTGCAATGCATTCTTATCATGTCCTTGGGAAAGGTTCGGAAACCATCACAACCTTGACTAGGGTAAAGCAAAAGATGAACGAATAATAAAACGAAATTTTTTAGGGTTTTTTTTTGTATTAAGACTACCTGCCTTTACCTCTTCATTTATACTTTGAAAATAACCAAAATAACTACATCTCAGAAGCTTCTGCAATAACGTAGCACTGGTTTTAACTCTTTTAACTCTTTAACACTTTTCTTTTACCTGAGTGCCCAGTAGAGTACATTTTTTAATTCCAAAATAAGTACTGATTGTCCTGTGCATAGAAACCACAGAATGTTTATCTGGCGTTGTGCATGATAAAAAAATCTATATATGACTATTTTGTTTGTAAAGCTCAACATTTCTCCAGAGAGGCTTGCTGAAGGAACACCATGTATATATGCATGAATAAACCAAACAGAAATGAACACACATTGGTCCAAATGGATCAACTGAACCAATGAAGTTGTTGGAGACATGAGAAATATAATAATAATAATTAATAATTCATTACATTTATATAGCGCTTTATATAGTAGATATGGGGATGTTAGGAGGCCGTGATGGTCAGGCTGTGATGCCGAGGACACGTGTCTACTCTTTTCCGTAAGACATCCTGGGATTTTTACACAGTTTAACGTCTCATCCGAAAGACAGTCATTTTTGTCACTATACTGGGGTGATAGGACCAACACAGACCACAGGGTAAGGACCCCCTAAGGACAGACCAGGGTGCTGGCCAAGGACCCCCTGCTGGCCACACTGCTGGCCACAGGTGGTCCCCAGGTGGTCTCCCATCCAGGTACTAACCAGGCTCATCCTTTCTTAGCTTCAGTGGGCACCCAGTCTTGGGCTACAGATTGATACGGATTGTGGCAAGCTATATCCTTTCCTCAAACCCTCGGACCCTCCTCCTGTGTGGATCCTTCCCATCCCGCACCCGTGACAGCAGACGAATAAAAGCGGTAGAAGATGAATGAATAAATGTTCACCATTAAGACACTCTTGAATCACCATGCATGGCCTGGCTATACTGAAAGACTTTTTGATAGACTGTCTCTGCTTAGTAAACAAAAAAACGATTGTTTAAGACTACATGATGGGAAAAGAGTGATGTCTACACAAGTCGTAAATATGGTTGTAGCAGCCTCATGTTGTAACTGTGTTCTTTTGGACTTAATAACACCTATAAGAACACCTGTTGGATATAACACCTGTAAGAACATAGTCTTCCATTATAACCTTGAACCTGATTGAATCAAGATCATCAGAATGAATGGCAACAGAAAACATGGGGGGGGGGGGGAATCAGTTTGATGGAATGCTTTTAGGTGTCAACTGTGTGATATGAAATTGCTCTGAGGATATCTTTAATTATCTATTATCAGCACCCTACATTATGCATGTGGGCTTCGGGGGCGAAGACGGGATTAGCTTTGGGCCTTTGGAATAAAATATATGGCTGATCTTAAAGTGACATATTAGCAGTAATAAAATATTACAGATTACAGGTCATTTAGTTGCCATTCTTAAGTGGTTTTGCTCTTATCTCACTGAAGCAATTGCAATATTTAATTGCTGCGCTGGATGTAGTTGACGTGTACATCCCCAGCTTTTATTACATGCTTGTCAAAAGCAATTTACTTCCGGACCACTACAATATTCCCGTACAGTACATTAGCTGGATCATATCCGACCAATCGGACACTAAAATGCACCAATTTGTTCGGCATTACATTTCATTAAAATGATGAAGCCTGCAGCTGCCACTTAATTACTGTGCATATATTCGTACGCTCGAGGGTTGCTTTAATGCCCACCTGAAAAAAAAAAGCCATTTGTTTTTAGCATTATGACAGGTGTCATTAAATGCATTGAATAGATTCAGCCCAAGTTACTGTTACGTATAATCCAAGCTTTCTTCAGTCTTCTGAAGTTCATTTAGCGCTTCTCGGAGTCTTGGGAAGAATTAAATATGTGACATTTTATTACGGTAGAATCACACACGCGTTTACTGCAATGTTTTTTTTATTTTTATTTATGAGCATATTTGTAAAAATCTGTACGACAAGGGCAGTTTTTTTTTTCACCAGCATTGTGAATCTTTCAATCCGCGACAATACAATATGTTTGTTTGTTTGTTTGTTTTGAAGAAGTCGAACTTCGTTACACCGTTGGCTCCAAATTGATGACACTGAAAAAGCAAGATTCTGCTCAAATGTCAACAAGTTGAATAAAGCCGCTGATGGAATCTTTGTTTTGAACGAAAATGTGTGATGTTTTCAAGCTGATTTTCAATCATGTTGGAGAATAGGGAGCTGATTATGTCAAATTATGTTTCGCTAGGAATTTTATCACAGTCCTTGTGCTTGTCTCAATCATACTGATGGACCACTCGAGCCACATAATCAACATAATCTGTAATTCTTCACATAAAAGCAGATTTGGTAGTACATTTTAACCAGGACAACAATCTTGAAAACAGCAAGGGTTTACTTATGTTAGATAGATGTGTGGGGGGAAATATCCTGTGAGAAGGTCTTGATGGTGTTGATGAGAATAACCAGACTGGTCTGAGGAGACAGAATGTCTGTAATACTTCAAATAATCACGCATTACAGTACATTCGGCCGAAGCGGAAAACGCATCTCAATGCACGTCAATGAGGTGGAAAAAATACAAGAGCAGAATTCCATGTTTTAAAAAAACAGAATCTAAGGTTCTTATGGACATTTCATCTAATACTGTGTATAAACGTATAAATGTGTACCGTGGTGAATGTCTTTGTTATATTTATGGAAGAAGACTCTAGTACTGCTATCTACAGTATCTATCTAGCTAGCTAGCTAGCTAGCTAGCTAGATCGCTAACTAGCCAGCTAGCTAGATTGTTATATGGAAGCACATTGTATTCACAAAAGAAAAATGCGCTTTATTCCGTAATACGGATTTGGGAATGTGATGCCCTTCCGTAAAGTTAATATACGCTAATATAGTGATCAACCCATCCCTGTTGTGAATGCGCAGCTAGTACGCTGAGTAGGGTAAAATTAGGAAGTGTGAGTGGATGCTCTGAAGTTTCTTTATTCGTTTGTTGTCCTGGTTTCGTTCATTCACCATCACAACGCAGAGTAAAGGGGAAGATCACTCACATGGTAATGCGCATTAAAATTAGTGCCGTAGAAGTGAATTTGCGTTAACGCGTTAATAACTTTGACAGCCCTTACATATACTAATCATACTAAATGTGCCGAAATAATATAAATGATAATAAATAATACATTAATTAATATCGGTTATCAGATTGCTGTGCAGTAACGAATAAAAAAATATTGGTAATAACCCTTTTAAAATCGCCTATATGCCCCCCCCCCCTTCGCCGATTATTTTCCTCTAATAGCATACCCCTATAGTCATGGATATACTACACTGTATGCAGCCTTGAGGCATCTCAAAAACTAATGACACCTGGTTTAATAAACACCCTAACCAGAAGCTCATTACTTTTCATTTAGTTTTTTTTCCAGCCGTTTATTACATAATAAATGGCATTTATACAGACTGCCAAAATGCCAAAGCAACCGTAATTGTATTATATCTAATAATTATTATTTGTATTGTTTGGTACAAGAAATATCTGAAAAGATCAAAATTGTTCCAACTCAATTGTACTTCTAATTGTAAACGCTGCACCTCAGGGGCTTTATGAGCAGGAGCAGGCTCGCTGTACTGGTGAAAATGAACCGGGACTTATTAAATGAAGGAGCCCTGAAGTGTCGGCCGGCGAGGCATGAGCAAGCGAGTGTGTGAAAGGAAAGGTCAGTGGCAGCTTGATGTAAGGGATGTGGGGGGGGGGGGGGGGGGGGGGGGTTACTGAATAAATGGAGGCGCATTGTCAAACAGGTCTCCTGCTGCTTTCTGGTCACGTTTTAGTCTCAGGATATTATATTACTGTTGTGAATCCAGGAAGTGGATTCTTGGAAATGTTCTAGTAAATCGATGTACAATACACCTAATGGAATTAGATGAAACCCCTATACTGAGAAACAAACAAAAACTCTGAACCTATAGAGCAGGGGGTTTAAAACTCATTTACACTTGTGGGTCACGTCAGCATTACGGTTGCCCTCGAAGGGCCAGTTGTAACTATAAGACAGTATATGGTCTTTGATGAGCGACGCTGCCTCATAACACAAAAGACAAAACCGTGTTTCTCGTTGAAGCAAAAACATGTATTCACTTTCCCTTCTTTCTTGGAAGTGCTTTCAATCTGCATACAATTTTTCACTTCCTGGACATTTTGGGATTTGTAGAAATTTCTCAATCGCGCTTGTTGGAAAAATCGCCCTCGGTAAACACCGATGTGGGATACACTGCCCTCTAGTGGCAGGATGGCGTCACTTCGCGGGTATCAAGTTGCATACATTGTGGGATGTACATTGCCCGCTATAAAGCAGCATAGCCTTATTTCAAGGCCATAATACACCTTTTAAGCTCTTGCGGGCCGCATAAAATGACATGGCGAGTCACATTCGTCCCGCGGGTCTTAAATTTGACATGTGCTCTAGAACTTTCACCTGTAAATCCAAAATTACACTTAAGCAGAAATATATTATTATAAATCACCAAGTGGGAAAATTAAGGGCATCATTTAAATATGTATACTAATAACATTTACAGCATTTGGCAGACGCCCTTATCCAGAGTGACTTACAACTGAGCAATTGGGGGTTAAGGGCCTTGCTCAAGGGCCCACTAGTGGCAACTTGGTGGTGGGGGGAATTGAACCTTCAATCTTCCGGTCCATGGTTTGACACCTTTGACCCCTGGATCATTCATTAATTCATTCATCTTCTACCGCTTATACAATCTTCCCTGTGCCTATCTCAGGCGTCTGTGGGCATTAACCCATGGATTATTTTTTTTTATTATTTTCTTTTATTATTATCATTTATTTGCATTTGAAAATGATATTTCAGTGAGTAAACGTGAGTGTCAGAAATAAAGACATTTGTCTTCAGTTCTTAAGGCAGCAATGTAATACTGTAGTAAGTAAACCATATAGTGTATAATAAAAGTTAAACATAATGCTTTGATTAATATAGAAGATTCTCTTCATCCTGTCAATTTAACTGATATAATATACTTGAAGCAGTTATGGATAATAATATGGATATGGAAAAAGTACCTCAATTCTCATTTGGGTGAAATGCTATTTTAATGAATATACTACACTGTATGTCAATGGATTTTAAAGGCAAGTGATTGCTCATTAAAGGCAAAACTAGAAGGGATAAACAAACAGGCACAAAATGTATACATTCCAACATTATAACTTCTTTATATTTGTAATACTGCTTCTTCCATTATTTAATTGAATCGACCTAATTGTGTGTTCAGAGCATTTAATGCATCCCTTCGAACCAATCAGAATCAAGTACACAGATACACCACGTTATAAAGCCGTGCTCTGAATGGCAGCAATGGCGTCAGAATTCAGAATGGATAAAAGAACTGTTCATCAACTGCTTCATTGAGTCACTCACTGACCTCCGTTACAAGTCAGTTTTTCGAATAAACAGATCCGCTTCTCTTAGTACGTGCGAATCGTACGGAAGTACTTGTATATGCTAATCACACATATGGCACAGATGTGATGGATAGGGGTTAGGTTCAAATATGCAAGAGTACGCCTTGAACACAGCTTCCAGCCTGAAATTAGACAGAAATAAAGGATCATGTGCATTCATTTGCATTTGCATTTAGGCATTTATAAGCGCCAGATGCTTTTATTCATGAGAATCCTTTTCTGTGATTAAAAGGATGTAAAGGTGCATAAGGACTAAACCTTATCGCAGACGTTTGTGTGTGTGTGTGAGAGAGAGACGGTACACAGTGTGAGTAATGGGTCCTAGATGTCTGTAATTGACTTTATCACTCATTGTCAAAGGCGTGCTGGTACCCTCACAAGAGTACGCATGTCTATTAGATGTAGCGCTTTCCTTTATTTAACTCTTTTCGGACATCTCGACCTTTATAGACCACACGCGTCCGGTTGTAAAACATTACGAGACAGGATCTGTGACGAGAGAAGAGATCAGACTCCAAATTATTTATTCAACATATAATCAGTACATAATAAACATAAAAACATACAATAAATATACATTACGGTGTATTTGATTTCCAGTAGTGTTATAGGTTTTGTGTTGTAAAACATCCTGAGATTTAAAAGGCTATACGACGGTGAATGGATATTGTTGCCATGGTCCTTGATATTCAGGCAGTGGAGCAGCAGCTTCCTCCCAGTACTCTGAAGGCTTCTGCTGGTTTTTGCTGAGATACCTGGGATTATCAGACAGCATGTCTTTCAGGAAACGCTCCTCTGATGATGGAAGGAACCTTTTAAATCTCCCATCTCCTGTTGCCTGGGGGAGAGAGGGTTGCCTCTTTTGGCTTGAACGTCTGGTCCTGTTACTGCAATGGGACGTTTGCATGGGAGGATCAGATATCTCTGGACGGTCCTAGGTATAAAAGAATAAAAGAAGAGGGGTTGTAAGGTTCGTAACCTTTTTTTTCACATGTGCATCATAGGTAATACATGAATAGAATCCTTTTACTTCTACAAATATGGATTTTATTCCTATTTATTTGTCACATTTCTTCCATTATTTTATATTTAGATTTTAGATGAAATATTAAATTGACATATTTTTTTTATAATATTTTATTCAGGAAAGAGCTGCACGGTTGCCTCACATCTCCAGGGTCCGGGTTCGATTCCCGTCTCGGCCATGTGTGTGTGTAGTTTGCATGTTCTCCCCGTGCCGGTTCTCCGGTTTCCCCCCGGTCCAAAAACATGCACAGTAAGTTGATTGGCACCTTGGAAAATTGACCCTAGTGTATGAATGTGTGTGTGTGTGCCCTGCGATGGGTTGACATTCCATCCAGGGTGTATCCTGCCTTAATGCCCATAGATGCCCGAGATAGCCACAGGCTCCCCGTGACCCGAGGGAAGATCGGATATAGCGGTAGACGATGAATGAATGAAGGAATTAATGAATGAATGGATTTTATTCAGGAAAGGTGTAGAAGGTGTAGAGGAAGAAACCTTAAAGATTTCCACTGTATCACTTCTAACATCTGATTGGTCAGAAAGTTTGGACTTATTCATAGAATTGGCATTTGAAGTTGTTCTGGGTGCAGGGAAAAATCATGGGTTATATTCAATGTGCTTGCTAGCTGAATTAAGGGGACTTGAATGACATCCGTTCCACATAGCACAAGCCTTTCAGAAGGTTAGATCTTTTGTTATATAAAAAAAAAATCACTGTGATGTAAAATAATCAAAATGGAATTCTTTACAAAGTGCACCTTCGCATCGCCTCATGGTTTATCGCTTTCCTATAACAGTCCACTTCATAGTGTTTTATGTAGGGGATTATCCACAGCTAGCCGTAAGGCTATTTCATACATGGAACACCCAGTAACTTCCCACCATACATCATATTGTGTTTGCTTCTGTGGAGAGCATTGTTACTATGGTTACATGGTATGTTGATCAAACCTTCCGGCCAATCGTTGTATTTCAATCAACCATCATATAAGTTTTATACAATGCACTGCATTTCATACTGATTTTAGTCGAAATAGCGATCCAATCCGAGCTAGTGAAGGTGTTCTGACAAGCCAGACATTGTTCCTTTCGTGTTTCTATGAAGATAAATGAGTTGAGGACAGCAGCTTTAAATGTTCTCATGAGACACGAGATAAGATGTTTCAGAGCCTTAATGACTCTGTTTTGTCTATTTCCTGTGATCGAGTGCATTCATTAGGATGACTGCACACCGATAGAAGTACACATCAAAAACACAGACACACAGCAAAGCAGGGTTTTTTTTTATGGGAAAATATGGACACACAAATTAACAACATAACCAAATCAGCGGGGGAAGTTCATCATTAATGACCTTTTGCGTCATATGGGTGACCTTGACAGCCATGATATCATGTCCCTGAACTGCACATGACAATAAATAATTAAATTAATGACATTAATTAATTAATATTTAGCACAAATCCAGAGTTGAAAAATGCATGGTCTCTGTGCTTTTTTCGCAGCGGCATGTTCCAGGTTTGAGCATTTCAGAAATTTCACACACGTCACTCTGGAGTTTACACCGAATGGTGGGTGTGTGTGTGGGGGGGGGGGATTATCCTGTGAGAAGGTCTTGATGGTGTTGATGAGAATAACCAGACTGGTCTGAGGAGACAGAATGTCTGTAATACTTCAAACAATCAAGCATTATAGTACATTCGGTCCAAGCTGAAAACGCATCTCAATGCACGTCAAAGAGGTGGAAAAAATACAAGAGCAGAATTCCATGTGTTTCTGTTTAAAAAACAGAATCTAAGGCTCTTATGGACATTTCATCTAATACTGTGTATAAACGTATAAATGTGTACCGTGATGAATGTCTTTGTTATATTTATGGAAGAAGACTCTAGTACTGCTATCTATCTATCTATCTGCTTTGTAGCATTTACAATTCTGTGCCAAGTTTCAGACTGTCTGATTTTATAGCTAGCTATTTTATTGTGCTAGTTAGATAGCTAGCTAGCTAGTTAGCTAGATAGAGAGACAGATAGACAGACAGGCAGATAGATATATATAGATAGATAGATAGAGAGCTATAGATAGATAGATAGATAGATAGATAGATAGATAGATAGATAGATAGATAGATAGATAGATAGACAGACAGACAGACAGACAGACAGATAGATAGATAGATAGATAGATAGATACATGGATAGATAAAATTGTATTGTCATTGGAAATGCCATTACTATGGAAATGCATTGCATATTTGATAACAGGAACATTGGTTTTTGTTTTTGTTGCACAACATTACAGGATAATTATGAAACACATTTTGGTATAAACACAAGTGTATGTATATATATATATATATATATATATATATATATATATAATATCTATATATATATATATACACATCTTCATGTATGTAGTATGTATATAACACATAACATACAGCACACCTCTCAAAATTAATCCATATTTAATAGCATTACTTTTTGGATTGTGCCATATCACAATAATGAATTTGCCATAATGTCATGTATTACAAATCACATTTATACTACATGCCATGCAAATCCCACTCTGCCATTTTTATACTGAATAAAAATCTAACTGTCTATTTTATAAATCATGAAAACTGAATTTATAGCTATCAAACGCATGAACTGAGTTTCTTCTACTTTTAAAGAGCAGAAATGACATTCAAGGTCTAGAAAGTCAAATTCTCTGTAAAAAAAAAAAAAAAAAAAAAAAAAAAAAAAACACCCCTGATGGTCTCATGGCAGTTTCACAGCACAGTGCAGGCTGCCATGAATAAGTGCAGATACGGTGTCACGAACCGCCTCTAAAACATCGCCCCAGCCTGGACGACACATTACTGTGTTGTTTCACAGAAAGTGCCTTAATGTATAATGGAGTCATACGATTTCCACGCGATTATTATCATCCTAACTGTAATTCTACCCTTATCTGGATTGGTAACCATGACAACTGCTAAATTGGCTCTTGTACGAAATATCTATTACAAAACAGCTATTGTGAAGTGTTTTATTTCCTCATATATCTAAGAGGTTTACAAATCAATCCGAAACCTCCACACATTCCTAATAAAGTGTAGGATAATGCATATGGTCAGCGTAGCACCGGTTAGTCTCCTCGTAAATGCAGTGCGTGCATTCTATATATTAGAATTACATTTTGAACAATTGCATTTAATGTTGAATAGCCCTGGCCTACTGCACCTGATTGCACCATGGTGCTTGTGTTTATAGTAATTACGGCCATTTTCATTTTTAAACGATTATGAGCAACATTAAGTGGTGCAGCTACAATCTTCTTCTTCTTCTTCTTCTTTCCTCTTTCGGCTGCTCCCGTTAGGGGTTGCCACAGCGGATCGTCGTTTAGTGATCTGCATATTTCCTAACGCAGCCGTTCCCATGTATTCGGGCTCGGGACCGGCACTAAGAATGCACTGGCTTATGCTGTGCTACCACAACATTGTAACATACAATTAATACGAGGACCGCTATAATCAGTGTATATATAGCACTTGCTTTTATTTTGTGTTCATCTTCTTGACGTCATCCATGATTTATTGAATTTTATATGCCACACGGCTACATCTCACAGGCAACCCCCTCTCAACCTCGTCCCCTCGTGTCACATGTTTTTTGCACTCATTCACCAGTAATTAGTAGTAGATTCTTATATATAATCTTAGTCTTTTTAGTTTGTTGGTGTATATTGTGATTTAAGCTTTGAAATTATACTCAAAACTATCAAACCCCAAGTGTCTGAGTGGTTTAGAAATGCCCTAAAGTTCGATTTTCTGCAGCTGTTAATCAGTAGTAGGAGAGATACAATAAAGACTGAAGGTTAACTCAAATACGCGAGTGTGTGGCGAGGCGATTGGTGGTGTGGCAGCGACGGTCACGTGTATCGCATTTTCAAGGAGATTAACTTAACAAGAAAATGCAGTCGTTGGAGGTTAAGCATTAGCCGGGGCAACAAAAAAAAACTGCTGCTAAATCAAGTGATAAAATCTTTTAATTAAGCAATATCGCTATACCGAATATCGGCTACGGCCGCGATCGAGCCGTAGGCCGAGAGTATTCAGGAGCATTCAGGAGAACAGAGCACTTGTGCGTATCATTGAGCTTTAATACACAAGTCGTGTCAAATATTGTAATGGATGACATTAGCTGCTGTAGCACTACATTGTCTTTTAAATGACTTTTTGAACCCCCAAAGCAAAAATTGGTTTCAAATATGTTTTAATATAACCAGGTTCCTACAAGTTTCCCAACAATGAGTAAATCGTTTATTTTTACAGTAAAGTGGGAGAAGTTGTCTCTAGAATATAAAATAAAGACTGTAAACGGTTGTTTTATTTTAACATAATTTTATTCTAACATAATAATAATATTCATTCATTCATTCATCTTCTACTGCTTTAACCGATCTTCCCTCTCAGGCGTCTATGGGCATTAAGGCAGGATACACCCTGGATGGAATGCCAACCCATCGCAGGACACACACACACACACACACACAAAGAGGCAATTTTCAAACCTACCGTGCATGTTTTTGGACCGGGAGGAGAAAAACCCCCTGAGGCACAGGGGGAGAACATGCAAACTCCACACACACATGACCAAAGCAGGAATCGAACCCGGACCCTGAAGCCACCCTGCCTCTACATAATGATATATATATTTTTAAATAATCTAAGCAAAAGTGGTTTTGTGGACTGACCAGGTTAGCAAAAGCGTAATATTGCAATTGAACTCACATCCATCTGAACATTATTGTATAATTCACACTCTGCAATCGTTTCAGTATGAACGTGATGTGTGAATGCGTGTGTATAAGAGGTGAAAAACATAAACTTATACATCATTTCTCAAGTATTAAAAACAAATTAAGCATTATTTTCTTATCAACTGCAATTATTACTTCTATATTACCACTGACAAACTCTTGTTTGTTTGTTTGTTTGTTTGTTTGACAGCAGCTGTGTGTTATATTACTTGAATCCATCTGCAATATTTATTGTAGTGCACTATATATATATTTTTATAGTGTACTAACACATAACACAGCACCGAAGGGATCTTGATCATATACTAAAGGCTGCACAGGGGATTGTGGAAACCAACCTCAACATGGTTTATGCTGGTCGTCTACACAAGAGAGCTCATCAAGGATTCAACCCATGCCCCAGCAGACACGAACTCCCATCGGGCAAAAGTTATAGGAGACTCAGGACGCATACTGAGGGACAGCTTATCTTTTATTTTGTTAAATCTTTGGTTGATTCTTACTTCTTTTTTTTAAACTGCTGGTGAGAGCTACCAAACAAACAGCTACAGTGACAATAAAGTTTCTTTATCTTAAACAGCAAATCAGGGAAACATCATGTTTTTCAAAGGATGCACCTTACAGTTAACTCATTTAATCCTTTAAATTCATTCATCTTCTACCGCTTTATATGATCTTCCCTCGGGTCACAGGGACCATGTGTCTATGTCAGGCGTCTACGGGCATTAAGGCATGATATATGGATATCCAACCCATCGCAGAGCACACACACACACACACACACACACACACGCATTCATACACTAGAAACAATTTTCCAAGGTTTCAATCAACCTACCGTGCATGTTTTTGGACCAGCAGGAAACCGGAGAAAAACCCCCTGAGGCACAAGGAGAACATGCAAACTCCACACACACGTGGCCGAGATGGGATTCGAACCCGGACCCTGGCGGTGTTAGGCGCCGTGCTAACCACTAAGCCACTGTGCCCAACTCATTTAATACAAATCTTAATTGAACCTTTTAACATATTAAATATACAGACAGCGACAGTGCGTTTCTATCGTTGTTGTTTTTTAAGTGCGTACAGCCTGTGAAAACATGCTATCATCATAATAGAGAGCTTTTTTTTCCTATGCTAAAGATTGAAAGCAAAACCATTTTTTCATGTGGCATATCATAACCAGTTTGATGAGAGAAGATTTAACAATTTGGAAGGAAAATATGGTTTTAGGATGACAATAGGAATAAATAATGTGGTTTAATGTAACACGATTCTCAAGTCAATTATAAACACACCACGATAATACTGTAGAATTAGAATAATTACTTTATTACTAATATTTGTTACTGACCTCTCTGTGTTTCCTGGGGTTCCTCTTGGTTCTCCCCTGGGCCGTGGCTGTTTTGTGGCCAATCGAAGCCCTTGGCTCGGTAGTGTGTGGACTCACTGCGCTTTCGGGTGTTTCATCTTCACCGTTCTTGTTGTGTAACACAGAGAAATCGCATCTATCCATTTGAAAATGGTTTTAATGTCAGTGTCTGGTTCTGCTTGTGCTCTCTCAGCTGTTCTATACTGTAGGTGTGCTGACTGAATTCAGTTACTGTTATTATTCAAAGTGGGTTACTGAGGAATGGTCAGGCTCATCCACCAGCTCTTTAAATGGGCTTATTAAATTATTATAGAGCATTATAATGAGTTGGTATGTCTATTTGATTACTTTTTGTTTGTTTGTTTTATTCAATATAATTGAAAAGGAATGTTGCCAGGCAATATATCGTGGTCATGGCCCGTTAATAGAATACACTTCTTTATTGTCATGTACAATCCTTTATTTGTTCATATTTGCATATGCTCATCTTAAAATCCCTGCTCATGAATTGTGTAAGAGCACTTTCCCGTTACTTTGCGTGGATCCTTCTCATTTGCTCAAATCTCTGTTGCTGTTAAAAAGCGCTTGTTGCTGAGAATTGTAGGAAAAGTAGTCTTTTTTGTATATTACACTATAGGAAAGAATAGAGCGTTAAGCGATTAGTGCCTACATTTCCCAGAATGCAGTGCAGCCCGGAGAATTCGGGCATGTGATTGTGGCTCTTCCGGGATGAGGGATGAGTGTATAAAGCGTACGGCAGGATTTGGTCGTGTAGTGTTTGTTTTGTTTGAGCGGCTGACTTT
>JACRUU010000003.1:5889179-5996679 GCA_030449085.1 Kryptopterus vitreolus
GACTGCATCAAGTCCCTCCATCTCTTCATATAATTCCTTCACACATTCAGTGTTGTTGAGATCAGGGCTCTGTGGGGGCTCCTCTATTACTGTCATTACTCCTCGTTCCTCTTTATGCAGACTAATCCTGTTGTCCTGCTGGAGAATAAGTTTTGGGCCAATCAGATGCCTCACTGTTATCATTGCATGATTAAAATTCTCTACTTGTGTTTCTCAGCATTGAGGACATTATGAATCCTAACCAAATCCCTGAATTATGTGCAGAAATGCAGCCCTAAACTTGCATGAAACCTTCATGTTTCACTGGTGCCCTCAGACCCTCATTATTGTTTTTTGCTTCAGCTACATTTTGACTCCTCAGTCCTGAGCACCTGCTTCCATTCTTCTTCTCCCCAGTTGCCACATTTTTGTCGTGAAAGGTTTAGGGTTTCCCTCTCTGATTGTTTGACATTTTGATTCAATTCTTTTGAACCAGTGAAGAACACTGTAAGAACCAGTGAAAAACACTGGTCAAACGTTTAAAACAGGTGTGTGTGTGTGTATGTATATATATATTGTATATATATATTGGAATACTATATATATATATTGTATATATATATATATATATATATATATAGTATATATATATATATATATATATATATATATATATTATATAATGATATACGTGGCACGGTGGTGGCTTAGTGGTTAGCATGTTCGCCTCACACCGCAGCAAGGGTCCGGGTTCGATTCCCGTCTCAGCCATGTGTGTGTGTGGAGTTTGCATGTTCTCCCCGTGCCTCAGGGGTTTTTCTCCCGGGTTCTACCGGTTTCCCCCCCCCGGTCCAAAAACATGCACAGTAGGTTGATTGGCACCTTGGAAAATTGTCCCGTGTGTGTGTGTGTGTGTGTTTGCCCTGCGATGGGTTGGCATTACATCCAGGGTGTATCCTGCCTTAATACCCATAGACGTCTGAGATAGGCACAGACTCCCCGTGACCCGAGGGAAGATCGGATATAGCGGTAGAAGATGAATGAGAAAAACAAAATGAAAAAAAATATAAAATATATATATATATATATATATATATATATATATATATATATATATATATATATATATATATATATATATATATTGTGAGCTAAACAAGGCATTGAAAAATGGAGACATTTTGAAACTTGCCTCCAGGACATGAATTGAGAATCACTCTTCCATTGTCATGCTGTCATAGATATCATGTAGTATATTTTCCTCCGAGAGCTAATCTACTGTCTTTAAAGTCCACATGGACCTTGTTTGTCTCTTTCGTTCCCCACCTACAGATGCAGCTCGCCCCAAGGCGTCTGTCTGAGCTCCACAGTGACCTGAAGATTCATGAGAAAGACGAGCTTCAGTGGAAGAAGCTAAAGGCGGAGGGACTAGACGAGGACGGCGAGAGAGAGGCTAAGCTCAGGCGCAACTTTAACAGTAAGAGTACAAAAATCTGCTGTTTCTCTTTTTTTTTTTTTTTTTTTTTTTTCTTTTTCTTTTTCTTAGAATGATGAAACGGTACAAAGCATAAAAATAGCCGTAGGCTGAAGAATACATTTGCAGTGACAACACCGCATAGGGCTGGTGAAGGAACGTGTCACGGAGCCCAATATTCCTCCTGGCATCCCGGGTGATGATGACCTAAATGTGTGATTAATTATTAGATTGCTGTGGAGTCATTTTGTGAAGTGTACAAGGATGAATCAGTAACTCCTTATATTGGCTCACTCATCAGGGCCGGCGAACCTCTGCCCCCTCGGAAGCAGTAGAGCAAATAATAAAGTCACCGCTAAGGCTACAGAGGGTTCTAGTGCGCACTTGCCAGCTATCGCATTTGCTTCGTGACCTGTTTTTGTCTAATGAAGAAGTAGAACAAATACCTTAAAATGTACAACAGGGCAAACCCAAGGGAAAAGGGTGCACAGTGTCATCTTTACTTCAGGTTGTGCTCACAAACGCCTTGTTCCAGTTTTATTTAGATAAATTTAAAAAAAAATTGCAACCTTCTGTTTTGTGAGCCAATAAAAAAAAAGTTGGAAGGAAGCTGTTTATTATAAAATATGGGTTTATAAGCTTCTGTTTTCGTCCTGTTGTTCGTTTACGTCACATCGGTTTATATTTATGGCATTTGCCAGACATTCTTATCCAGAGCAATGTATAACGGAGCAATCGATGGTTAAGGGCCTTGCTGAAGGGCCCGTTTGTGGTGCCGGGATTTGACCCTGTGATCTTCCAGTCCAGAATCCAAGATGTTGTGTGCTTTTGTGTTGTGTGCATGCACATTAGAAGTTGTGAAAGTTGTCTACTACGCAAAAATATAATATAGTGGCATAATTCCAGAATATCTGCGTTCATAGTCATCCTGGCCAAGTACGGAATGGACGGGAAGAAAGACAACCGCGCCTTAGACAGCAACAACCTGAAAGACCATGACGCCAAACTGGACGAAATATTTGGAGACCCCAGACTGGACAAACTGTGGAACAAAGTGAGTCTCCTGTAGCGTAACGTTACGATGAAAGCAGAACTTTCTCACAGTTATGAATCATAGTCAAGTTCTTCCTTTTTTTTTTAACCGTCTGGGCCTTCTCCTTTTATTTCTATTAAGGCCAAGACTTCAGGGAAGTTCTCGGACGACGAGCTCCAGAGCCTTCGTAAAGAGTTCGAGCATCATAAAGAGAAGATCCACGAGTACAACATCATCATGGACACAGTGAGCCGGACCGAGGGTGAGCCGAGAAATGTGTAACAAAACCTGCTGTCTAAAGATTGTCTTGTACAGGGGTCCACAACAACCGGACCACCCACTTGTACCAGGCTGCGGACCATTCGGTGCCCAGCTGCAGAGGAAGCGTTAAAACTTTTTTACAATTTCCCTTTTATTGATTTTTCAGGTCTGTAGGGTGTTAGCTTTTATTTATTTTTATTTTTTTAATGCCATTCCCATCTGTGCCAGATTCTTGCAGTTTTTTTTCTTCTAAGCCACAGTAAATTAAGCTCCCACTGATTTTTCATTACGGTGAGTTGAGTTATATTTTCATTATAATGAAATCAATAATGAAATCATCCCTGTAGAACAAATGTCTTGCGTGAAACTGGACCATGGTGCAAAAACAATAAATAAATTGGGGACCGCTGTTGTTGACTAACACGTCACATGACCGCTCTGTGTAGTGAGTTAAAAAGCAATATAGTCATGGGGGGAAAACGCATCTTTCATTCCACAATAGTTTAAAATGTAGATTAATCCGCAAATACAAAATAAAGACTACATCTACGATCACCTTGTTTTAACAGTGTAATGAGGTTTTTAGTGCTTCTACAACCTGAGAGGCACAACACAAAAGTTTGATCAAGTTTTAATAAAGAGAGGTTTATTAAGTCATTAAGTTGTTTGAAATGACTGGGAATAAATGTAAACATCTCTAAAACGCTTTGCGAGGCAAATGACAGTGATTGTCATTTCAGTTAGTGGTGAGTGACATATCTACTGTTTACAGTAGGTAAACATGGCAAGATCCTTCGTGTGCGTACGCGTTTGGTGAAGGAATTCACAGCGGAGCACTTCTCCTTCTATATACCCAGTTTAAAATGTCATAAGTCAACTCGCGTGAATCGCGAATGATTGACAGACGCGCAGGCGGCGTAAACGCTTCACCAATCGACACCATAAATCCTTAAACCTCAAACATCTGTAATATCTCATCTCGTCCCGCTTGAAAGCTGCAAACTCGGGTTTTTCTGACAGTTTAGAGTTTTTATGCTCTGAAAATCGTCGGGTGCGATGTTTAAGAAATGCCTGAATTAAAGGAAAACTTTATTTGATTCGATTCTGATGCTGTTGATCGTTTGGCACCGGAGGATGAATGTGCAGTACTGCACCCCGACAGCTGCTGCTTAGTCCTTTTTTCTTTTCTTTCTTTTTTTTTTTTTTTTTTTTTTTTTAAATGTTAATATATTACGTTTGCCGTGATTATGAAACGCTCTCGACCACGAGTAGCTATTAAGTGATTTAAAGTGAGCTTATTATAGTGGACTGAAAAAATAATCTTTTTGTTTTTTTGTTTTTTTTACTAAAAAGTTGTTTATCAATACAGAGTTCACTTTTTGAGAACTCTTCACATAACAGCAGCCTATGTGGGCTGAACTGCAGATCATTTTCCATTGCTTTGACACAAAAGGCACGGAATAAACGCAGTATTCAAAATTCATGAATTCCTTTCTTTCACCGTTAACCTCCAACAGAAAACATGTATCTGGAGCCCTTTTTTTCATTTCTATTTTATTTTCAGGACTAAACCTAAACTTGGCTGCATTTACTTGTATTCTTCTGTTTGTTTGTTTTTTTCTGTAAGTGATCCCCCACATGAATAAAATATTTCAGTAAAGCCATTATTTGGGAAAGTAATGAAACCATAAAGGTGTCCTTTTTACAAAACATATAAATTAATAAAGGAAACGACGACAAGATCCATTCAGACTCTTAGAAGAATGTAATAAAACAGCAGCTGAATGTGGCTAATTAAACTTTATCTCTGTTTAACTAGAGAGTTGCCAGGTCCCCCAAAATGACTCCAGAATTACAATTGTGTTGTGCTGCAGTGCTTTTAAAATCATATCTCCGATCGATCAGAACGAGTTGCGTTTACAACAGCTATATGTAGCCGTTCCATAGGAATAACTATGCACTGCACAAATGCTCAGTATAAAGGAATTTGAGCTGATGTTTTCAGTCATTTTAAAGTGTAAGGAAGCACTTCATAAATGTCAAATGTCTTTGCTTTGGGAAAGTCTTTAAGGATAAAGTAGTTCGTATTCGCTGTGGCAGATGTTTCTGTCGTATCAGTGATTACGGACTATAATCAATGCATCTATAAATTGAGTGATCAAATGCTCACGGTCCTGTGAGGGCCATTCTTTATATAATACGTAGCCTAACATCATTTATTTTTATATATATATATATATATATATATATATATATAATTTTTTTTTTTTTTTCCCCATTTCTCTGTCATTCTTTACCAGAAATCCATAAGAACCTGATATCTCCACTGGAGGAAAAGAAGCCCAGTCTTCACGAGAAACACGCAGACCTTAAGCAGAAGATGAGGGACCTGAACCAGGGCTTTGAGCGTCTACGCAAAATCACACATGAAGGTTTTGACAGTGACAACGGTGATTTTTTTTAAAAATTATTTTTATTTTTTTTATTATTCTGCAGTGTAATTCCTCGCTGTCTGCCACCGGGGAACGCATGCATTAATCATGTAAGCATGCTGTTTTACTGTGACATTTATGGCTACTGGCATCTTAATTAAATACTGTTTTATCATCCCCGTAGAGTTTAAGGAGCCCAGAGTTATAGAGCTGTGGGAAATGGCCAGAAGATCTAATCTTAGTGAGGATGAGCTCGATTCACTAAAGGTAACTGACAACATGAACACTATGAGGTTGATTTCTGGAAGGGTCTCTGGAGAAGACCTACCAAGAATGAATCAGTATTGTAAACGGGACAAATCATTAATATCCATATTTGGGAACAACCAATTTATTTATTTTAATGAGAATATGGTGTTAATTGGTTATTGGTGTTAACTGGTAATTGGTTACACTATAAGAAAGGGATTTTTTAAATGATTATTATTGTTATTACATTTTGGACAATGCTTCATAAACTGTTTATATACCATACACAGAACCTAAACATCTTATTCACCCACTTTAATATTTGAGTTTCTTTTGCATAATAACTAAACCCTGCTTTTGTGATGTTTAATTATAAAAAAAAAAAACAGGTGTCAAAACCTGAGTAATAATCAAAAATTTACTAGAATATTTCTTCTATTTGCTGCTAAGTTTTAAAAAGGACCGTATGTATAAGGACTGACTATATTGTCATTTTTAGCACGTTCGCCTCTCCCCGTGCCTCATGGTTTTTTTTTTTTTCTCTGGGTTCTCCGGTTTCCTCCCGGTCCAAAAACATGCACGGTACGTTGATTGGCACCTTGGGAAATTGTCCCGTGTGTGTGTGTTTGCCCTACAATGGGTTGGCATTCCATCCAGGGTGTATCCTGCCTTAATGCCCAAAGACACAGGCACAGGCTCCCCGTGACCCGAGGGAAGATCGGATATAGCGGTAGAAGATGAATGAGTATCTTCCATTCCACCCACCCTCCTCGTTTCACATCCAGGGCTGGAGTACTTTATCCAAATTCCCACAACTGGTATGGCTGGGTCTTGATCCCACAACCCTATCGAAAATCCAGTGACTTGCATGCCACAATACATTTGGGGGCGTGGTCAATGAATTATGAGTTATGGTTAAATCCCCATTTCTCATTATGTCTTCATTCAGGTCACCCTGTTCTAACATGTAAGAGGATTTCCTTATTAATGTCCGCTGTCAAAGCATGGCCGTGATCAACCCGTCTGCATACTTGTCACACAATTAGCACAGATTTTTATAGTAGACTTTTCCTGGAGTAGTTTGTAGAATCTCTCCTCATTGGTACCTCAGATGAAATGCATGTGCATATTGCATTGCGCAACTCCCACGAGGACGCTGTCACGCTATCAGTTTTTGATCAGAGGTAGACATCCATATCTCGGCTTAGGTGTACAGAATCAGTCTGCTGTCGGAACCAGTGACAACTATATAGCTGCAAAAGCTTCATAGCAACAGTTGAAACTGGTAAATGACATTGCATATCCGATGGATGGATGGAGATAAAGATATAGATAGATACAGATAGATGGAGTTAAATAGTTAGTTATGCCTACAAATCCAATTTGGACAACAATTCAGAGTGCCGACTGAGATTAGAAATGAGGAATATCTGACTTTTTATACAAAGCAGTGAACCTGGTCAGTAACACAGATTTAAGGTCCTTCCCAGGTTGTGTTGTCCTTCCCTCAGTGTGGCCTCTGACTTTTTCACCCGCTTGGAGACAAGTATTGAATGACTAAAGACGCGTTTCCATTAAGAATTTGCGCAAAACCTTGACGGTATTTTCTAAATGACGGCGTTTAACCATATCATGTGACTAAAACTCGTCCTCTGGCGATGTCATTCAGAATAATGGATACTGATATCAGCAGGCTGGTGCATTAAAGGCGCGTTATACAAGCATTAATGGCGAGGCGATCCCCCTGTACTTGGGAGCCGCCACGTATGCACTTGTTCCGGGAGGTAATAGTGCGTGATTTCACTGAGGACCTGTGGATTCAGAATTTCCGGATGAACGTGTCCACTTTTTTGAGCTGTGCAGTGCAATAGCGCCTCTAGTACCACCTGCAGCATCATGCCCATGGCAAGGCAAGGTAGATCATGTGACCAGGACAATTATTATTGCGAATTATTCCTTTTTCACATTGTCAGAAAAACCACCTCATGCGATTGTAAAAACCTTTTTGCAATACATGTGTGTTTTGGGGGATTTTTTGCACATTTTGAAGGGTACTTGGAAACGCTCTCTAAGCGAGCTTTATCAGTATCGGTAAATTAACCCCTACCGAGTCCGGAGAAAATCGGCGACAGAAGAAGGGGGGGGGGGGCTCACGAAACAAGGCTGTGCTGAGAATTTAAACTCCTCATGCCAGTACTTTGTGCCAACCTGAGAACTGTTTGTAGATCAGGGGTCACCAACGTGGTGCCCGTGGGCCCCAGGTCGCCCCCAAGGACCACATGACTCATCAGTGATATGCATCTAAAAAGTTAGTTAACTCATTGTGAACTCACAATATTTAACTCACAAAACTTATTGTGAGAAATCATTGTCATTGTCATTAATTATATATAACAAAAGGCAAATGTGTTATTTCAGAAGAGTGCCCTTAGTATGACTCCGTATCCATGAAGTAGCTCTCAGGTTCAAAAAGGTTGGTGACCCCTGCTGTAGATGATTTCTAGAAAAACATTGAGACTTGTAACGAGTAATACAGTACACCACTTCTCCTATTATACTGGAGGTAGAAAGACTCGATGGATTTCTCTAGAGATCGTTGGCAAGAACTTCGATCCTGAGCTTGTAGAGTCGAAATGTGTCTAATTAGTGCAGCGGGACGAAGCGAGCCTGTCAACGCCGCAGACTTTTAACTGTAGTCATTTATTTAATTTTTTTTTAATCGGTTTTAGGAGGAGCTGAAGCATTTTGAGACAAAAGTAGAGAAGCACCACCACTACCAGGAACAGCTGGAGTATTCGCATCAGAAACTGCAGCACATCGAGGCCATGGGAGATAAAGAACACATCTCGAGACACAAAGAGAAATACCACACGCTTGCTGAGAAAGCACGAGAGATCGGATACAAGGTAGGACTCGGGTTCTGTATATGGCGAATAAATTGCAAATTTGCTAAACTCATTCATGTGCTTTATGGTTTATAATGAATGAATACATTTTTATATGATTTTTTTTTTTTTTTTTATTAAACATTTGAAATTTTAGGCCATAAAAAGTCTCATGTTTCTGATGTCCATATGACTAAATCTAATGATCACTGAAATGCAACACTTTTTGTTTGCTTGGTGTATTTTTTCTTTACAATTAACTCTATTATGACCACACATAACCAACATGCAGCATCCAATCAGCTTCCTGCTGTTGGGGTTAATCTTTATTGGATTCTACAAGGTGTATTATGGATTAAATTTTTTGGGAAGTTCACCGAATTTGGTTGATTCGTTTAGGTTGCTAACAATGTATTTGTGTATGTGTGTGTTTGAAGTAATATAGGTCTTAAATTTCATACCTAATAACCTTAAAAAGGTCTAAAAACATCCTACATTTGGTGAAACCTGTAGAAACCCTAAAATAATTAAGTAATCATTTGGTCATTTGTAACCGATTGAGGGCCGTCACATTATTTCTTTTTTTTTGTGCATATACAATAGTACACCAATCTTCTGTTTTTGTCCAACCCCACAGATGAAGAAGCATTTGCAGGATCTAACTAACAAAATCTCCCGAAACGGGCTGCAGCACAACGAACTCTGAGCACGACCGCCTCTTCCCACCACTGCTGCGCTGAAAATCCTTCATTCCAAATGCATTGATTATCGTGTGGGTGCGCGCATCGATTTTTCTAAAGGTTGTTAAAATCATTTTAGTATTCACAAGAACATTTGATAATCCACAGCACTGATTTCTTTTTGTTTTGTTTTTTTTAAAGATATGACAAATGGTTTGTATTTGATCCTCTGAAGGTGGAAGCAAAACCCTTTTTCATAGTTTAGGTACAAAAATAGATGTACAATATAAATAAAGTATTTTATGTCCAGACAGTTTTTTTTGTGTGTGAGTAGATGATCTTCCCACAGCGATCATCTTAGAATGCAATATCTGATTCAGCGCTACCATGCAGAGTTTTAGAAAATGCTCATCTTTGTCATTGTGTATTAGTTATTTGTTAATGTAATCTCTGTAAATAATAATAAATTGTTCATTCTATTAATGACCGATTTTTTTTTTTTGTTGTTGTTTTTTTTTTTTATCAGAAGTGATTTACACATGGGGCCAGGATCTATTTTAGTACTTGTGTATGGAAATGATGGAGAATCTACAACTGATGGTCTACATCCTTATTGACCTTGTTATTAAAAATATCATATGGATAACATTCATCTTATAGAGAATAGCTTTACTTTTCCCGTCTTTTTCTTCTCTAACTTTCACTTTTAACTCATTGCAGTATCTAGGGAGAAGTTTGCTTTTGGTCCTGCCAGATCGTCTGGTCTGCTCGTGCTTGGCTTTTACATATCTGGCAACCTGTTGCACTCGATTTGGCAATCAGGTCAGTTTTGATCACTCCGTGGAAAAAGCACGTTATTGCTAAGAGCGAGGTGTTCTAATATAGTCTGCCTGTTACTTTACACACTGCTCAGTCCTGACTTTGGAGCACTTGTTTATTTTGTCTATGGGTTATAGACTCTGGGAGGTATATTTACTGCAGTCTCCATTGGCCGCTATGTGTAAACGAGCCCTGTGGGACTTTGTATTGTTCTGGCAAAAGAATCCCTGGATGGCAGGGTGCAAAGGCGACACAAAACCAACACGCCAAATAGACCCTATTCCCAAAGTTTATATGATGAGCACATGCCTTAGCTCGGGTTGGAAAGCCTCTCCATTTCCAATGTGGTGGGGAAGGGATGGAAGGTCTAATATACAGGGGTACTGAACACATCTGTATGCATTCAGTGGGTTATACATTGTGATTATTTTTGTGCAGAAGTGTGTGTTTTCAAGGTGCATACTCTTAACTGATGTCCCCTAGCATCAGGCTACTGTTATATTTTGCTTCTGTGTACATCAACTCACAATGCAGTGGACCAAGGCAGGTCACATGGTTCATTGGCGAGAGCCTGCATTGACGTCTACTGAAGCATTCCGAAAATGTAACGCAACGGTGCAGCAGATGCACGGTCAAGACCGTACATACGATTATAGCCGTGATCGCTGCATACAAATATGGTAGCCCAGATCTCTGAGGGATTCCACAGACGGACCCTTTTTTTTTTTTTTTTTTTGTCTGTGCCACGTAAGCACATTGCTCTCCTTGGCAGGACAGGCCTCTCAGACTGTGTGGTTGGAATGAAAACCTGCACCCACCCCTTACAGATGATAAGATTAGCTTTGGTGTGACCTTGTGAATGCACCTATTGTGTCATGAATCAATCTCTTGTCCTTGAGCCTGCAGAGTCTTACTGCGCGCTGGGGCCTTGCGGTGTTGGGTAACCATCCAAATTCTGCGGTTGCCATGTGACCGATACCTCATGTGTCTGTGAAGAGTCTCGATCATTCGGAGGGCGGTTATCCGAGTCGACTGGACTCTTCTGTTTGGTTGAATGGAAACGTTTCGGAGCATCTTCTCCAGTCTGAGACAAGTTGGCAGGGTCCCACAAGGGTGTACGCTCAAGGGCCCCCGCCCTCGATACCCTCTCTCTAAAGGAAAAGTGGGAGATGAGAGTGGGAAGGGTGGTAAGTCTTTAGGATGTAACCACCCCAGAGAAGGAGAATAAAGGAAAAGAAGTGTCATAGTGTAACAGTCTGGAGTAGTTACATCCTTAATGCCCTTAATCCAGCAACCTCTCTTCCCACTCTCACCTCCCCTTTATAATATAGAAATCCAGTTGTCAGGCCGCAACTTCTTCTTTTCATTTTGCTTGTTTTCTTTCCACCTGGTTTCTTTCGGGAATCTGGGTTGTGCCATTTTATTTCTGAACATATAATCACACTTATTGAATAGGATGTTTTATTGCACTAAAGATATGTCAAATGAATAAATAAAAAAAAATTAAAATACAGGATCGTACGTGATGTACATTTGAGCCTTAAATGTACAAAGTTGGTCATTTGAAGGGCAAAAAGTCAACTATTTACAAGTTCTCAATACATCAAAACCAAAACTAAGAGTAATAATAATAATAATAATAATAATAATAATAATACGGTCTCATTTTATACTCGCTATTTCTTCAAAAGGAAGTAATAACACAATAAAATATATAAAAACCACAAAATCGGATGACATGTGCACTTAATGCAGTTGCTGGCAGAAAATGTGAATCTTTAATGATATTTTTAGAATAAAAAGCAGAAGGTTTTTGTTTTGTGTTCATATATCCTGGGTTTGCTAGCGAATGTCATGAAAGATGCTGGTACTTGGTTTATGGATTGCGGGTTCACGTGTGAGCTTAGTTCAGCGTTCCTCGTCTCCTCTGCTCGAGTTCGTGGAGTCGCTCCTCTCTGCCCTGTGCATGCTGGGCTCCTACTCTCTGAGCCGTCTCCGTGGCAGCGTGGTCAATCTGCACGTATTTGGTGTCGGACGCCCCTGTATACGAACAAACGAAAGGGATGTTAATTGCTCTGAAACGACAACACGTTCAGAATGAAAGGGACCAGGAATACACACACAGGTCTGGTGCTCTTGAGTGGGATTTAGTAGGCAGCAAGTGGACTTATTGATGTGATTAGACGCAGGGAAAATGGGCAAGCGTAAGGATTTGAGTGAGCTGGACAAGGGGTCTAGATGACTCTAAAACTGGAGCTCTTGTGGGGTGTGTCTGTGGTGGTCGATCAAAAGTGGTGCAAGGAAGGAACAGAGGTGACCCAGGGTGATATTGTCATGTGGAGAGTGAAGGTTAGCCCGCTGTTTAAACTCTATGGGTCAGGAGTGTTTTGGCAGCGAAATGGGCACCACCACAATATTAGGCCTTGTGAGTTGATCATAATGCCATAATGATTGGCATTATTCATTATTATGGCATAATGAATTGGTGGCCATAAATCAGGGGTCACCAACCTTTTTGCAAACGGAGGTACTTCATGGATACCGAGTCATACGAACGCCTACCAGTTTGACACAGTCCTCTGAAATAACCAATTTGCCTTAATTATATGTTATTGTTAATGAGTAATGATGCTCATTAATCTACATGAAATCAAGTTAATGATTTCTCACTATAATTATCAACAAAGACGTAACTACATTTTTAGATGCATCTCACTGATGAGCGACCTGGTGCCCACTTCGTTGGTGACCCCTGCCATAAAGTAATGTCTAGGTGTCGGTGTGGAGCTTCTCAGCGTGGTGAATGGAGATACTGGTTGTAGATAATGGTCCTAAAACAGGAGAGCAGTGGGTCCAAGAAATTGGACATTTAAAAAAAAAAAATAGCAGAAAATCATAATTTATTGGCACGGTGGTTTAGTGGTTAGCACATTCGCCTCACACCGCCAGGGTCGGGGTTCGATTCCCGTCTCGGCCATGTGTGTGTGGAGTTTGTATGTTCTCCCCGTGCCTCACGTGTTTTTTTTCTACGGGTTCTCCGGTTTCCTCCCGGTCCAAAAACATGCACGGTAGGTTGATTGGCACCTTGGAAAATTGTCCCTAGTGTATGAATGTGTGTGTGTGTGTGTGTGTGCTGTGCTACACCATCCAGGTGTATTGTATGGCCCATCTCCCGTGTATATCCTGCCTTAATGCCCATAGACGCCTGAGATAGGCACAGGCTCCCCGTGACCCGAGGGAAGATCGGGTATAGCGGTAGAAGATGAATGAATGAATGAAATCGTAATTCTTGTCTTCTTAAAACAAACTCGGAAGCTAATTTTGAGGGAAACAACAGAGTGAACAATATTTAACTAAAACTACCTGGCGAATAAACCCAGTCCCAGGCTCAATTATATCAAATATTCCAAGGTTCCCAAGCAGTATTATTTTTTACGTCTATTTAAAACATAAGCATTGGTGATATTTTGCCAAAGCGAGATCGTTAACACGTTTTGAACTTTTCATGTTCCGGCCTTAATTGCAAGATGTATAGAAGCTTCACCCTCATGACCTTTCTCCACACTAACAGCCTGGCACTGAAATAGATTTAATAGGGATTCCTACCATTTGATTTACATAATAGTCTCCTATTTAAACAATATAAGATTTCTATAGAATTGTGACCTCGCTACAAAGGATATATATTTGGTTGCAGGAGTAATTAACCCCTGGGTCGAGCCATAGTATAACCATGGCTGCAAAAATAGCTACAAGCCTATGTGGATAATGCTGTTGAAATAAAGGCAAATTGTGTGTTGTGCAATTTCTATGGCAAAGCAAAGCTTTCTTGACAAATATGTGGTGCAAATATCCACGTATATACATCTGTACATACATCTTTTCACTTCTCTAATTGAATCCTATTAAATTAATGGGGCACGTTCGCCTCACACCTCCAGGGTCCGGGTTCGATTCCCCTCTCGGCCATGTGTGTGTGGAGTTTGCATGTTCTCCCCGTGCCTCAGGGGGTTTTTCTCTGGGTTCTCCAGTTTCCCCCCGGTCCAAAAACATGAACGGTAGGTTGATTGGCACCTTGGAAAATTGTCCCTAGTGTATGAATGAATGTGTGTGTGTGTGTGTGCCCTGCGATGGGTTGGCATTCCATCCAGGGGGTGTATGTACTCCTGCCTTAATGCCCATAGACGCCTGAGATAGGCACAGACTCCCCGTGACCCAAGGAAAGATCGGATAAAGCGGTAGAAAATGAATGAATGAGTGCATCCGGTGTTGGCCCGGCCCGTCTGTTACATTTTAAAAGCCAATGTGGCCCCTGAACCAAAAAGTTTGCCCCCCCCCCCCAGGTCTATCCAATCAAAGGACATGAAAAGTGTGGACAGCTACACTATTATCATCATCGGCTCTTTCAAGCTGCTACCATTAGGGGGCGCCACTGATGCAGATGATTCATATGTTTGGTTCAGTGTTCAGTGTAGTTTTACACTGGATGCTCTTCCTAACTCAACCCTCCTTGTTTATTCTAGCTTGGGACTGGCACTAGGAAGGCACTGGCTTATGCAACTCTAAAGGCTGGGGCAGACTGAGAAATTAGGCTTGGTCAAGCTAGTGGCAGCTTGGAGGTGCGGGGATTTGAACCTGCGACCTTTCGGTTCAATGCCTTAACCACTGGTCTACAACTGTACACTATATGGACACAATTATTGGGACACCTGATCAGCTCCATGATATATTTTACATGGGTTGGAAGATCTCACGTAGCCTGCTATAGAGCTCTGATCTCAACCCTACTGAATACCTTTGGGATAAATTGGAACAGTGACTGCACCCCAAGGCCTCCTCACCTCACCTCCATCAGTACCTGACTTTACTAAAAAAAACATTTACAGCATTTACCACATTTGCCCTTATCCAGAGCAACTATTGAGGGTTAAGGGCCTTGCTCAAGGGCCCAGCTTGGTGGTGCTGGTGGGATTTGAACCTGCGATTTTCCAGGCCAGAGACCAATTCCTTAGCCATTGATCTAACCAAAAATCGTCCCAGAAGAGTAGACGGACTTGTAGCAGCAAGTTGGCACTAAATCTGGAATGTGAGGCTCGAAAGTATGTTCCAATATTTATGACCAATTGTTGTTGTTGTTGTTGTTTTTATTTTTTTATCATATCAACATTTGATGTTCAGGATGAAATCAGATTGATAGAAGCTTAGACATTGCACCGACACCGGGGAGAAAAGCTACGAAATAATGAGAATATTGGAAATGGACAAAAAGAGGGGAAAGGATAAAAGAGGTGGGCAATTATATGGAATTTTTGGAATTATATGGAATTTTTTATATTTATGGACCTTGGAAAACATTTCAGGTTATATTATATATAGTATATTAAAATATAATGATATTATCTACCAGTAAAAGAAGACCGGATATCTCACCTCTGATAGTGTGGACCGTCTCCTGTACATCCTGCAGGTCCAGCTCCATGTAGTTTAACTGGCGTTTCGATATGGGACTAACTGGGATGTTGACATAATTCACAAATTCCCCTTGAAACCGATCTGTGAGCGACGAGTCTCCTGACATCGCTGACGATCTCCCTGACGAAAAACACTTTAATTTCAATACTTTAGGCAATCGAACGTTCGGCATTAACATTGTTTGAACTAAACTTTTTTTTTTTTTTTTTTTAAACCTCATTATTTTTTTTTCTCTACCCACAATGTTGTTCTATCTGATATTACCGTCGCTGGAACAATGCCAACCCAAATGGACCAGTGCAACCTTTCATGTGTTCAGCTCTCTCCACTCATCTGTACACTCAGTTCACACTGTGATCACCATGCATAGTGTAAATCTACAGAATAATACTACATTCACTGCTGTCATACCTAATCCAACCAGAGTCTCTCCTATATATATATATATATATATATATCTATATATATATATATATATATATATATCTCTCTCTTCATTACAGTTCTCGTTAAGCTGAAAATAGTATAAATATACATGTATGTGTTTTTGGGGTGTGTTATATATATATATATATATATATATATATATATATATATATATATAAATATTTTTTGGACAATACAATATATATATATATATATATATATATATATATATATCTATATATATATATATATATACATATATATATATATGCATACATATGCTTACATATTCAATTATTATAGAACATGTGCAACGCCGAGATATTCAACACATACAAGGCCCATTTGACGTGTCCGTTGCTGCAACTCGTGCGTAAAGTGTTTCCACGTCTCCTGCTTCAAGTGCGTCAAGACGCGTTACAAAAACATGCACGGTAGGTTGATTGGCACCTTGGAAAAAAAATTGTCCCTAGTGTGTGAATGAATGTGTGTGTGAATGTGTGTGTGTGTGTGTCCTGCGATGGGTTGGCATTCCATCCAGGGTGTATCCTGCAGGGTGTATCTACATACATACATATAAATATATAAATATATTTACATACATACATACATACACACACACACATATATATATATATATATATATATATATATTATATATATACACACACACACACACATACATATGCATATATATATTAAATATTAAATACATATTCAATGTGATTTGTGATGGAGTTTTTTTCTTGGTGATACAAAATCACAGACTGAATCAAAATATTAACAAGTCCGGTCCTGGACGAATCCCCACTCAAAATCCCGGAGAAGACAGAGCTCTATCGGACAGGATCACGTTGTTCTGAATGGCTCCATGGGAAAAGCCACTCTCTCATAACTGCCTGTGGGATCTGACAGACAATATATAACATGGGCAGACATTTACATCTCACCCGATAACAACCATGTCGAGCAAAAACCCCCACACTCCAGTTAATGATTTGTCAACGCTGCCCTTTTGTTCTATTAACACACGGAAAGTTCGCAAACTACTAAGCGGGTGGTGAGACTTACCAGACAAGGACGAGTGTCGGAAAAGCCTCAGAGAGCTCACGGGAGATGTAGGCGCTGCTGATGAGAGGAAATTCGAGGGCTGTCATTCCATACTTCTTAAAGAGCAGGAGACATTTGCAAAACTCCGCGCGACTACAAACTCACCCTCAGTCTCCCGGAAGCACTTCTGCTGTAACAGCTCGTACCGGCTGAACGGCTCCGTCTGTGAACATCGATTAAATACTGGAGTTATAATAATAACTCTATAATAAAATCAATCCTCCTGCCTGATATTATTATATTATATATATTATTATTATATCATAAATTATAAAATATTCCTTTCATGGCTTTCATTGTTTCTTCACATATCCCAGCTTGTTTGGAAGCTGCGGTCAGAGCGCCGAGTCAGCACCCCTGGAGCACAGAGGGTTAAGGGCCTTGCTCAAGGGCCCAAGGGTGGCCCCGACCAATCCCCGACCTACACCCACCCTCCCGATTTACCAACTTTAAATCTTGTGCATGCGGGTAACAGTTTCCTTATTCTTATGAACGCACCAATGAGACGTCATGATATCAATTACAGCTTTACAGTCTAGGCCAAACCAGCCAGAGAGCATTTTTGACTGTGTTACTGTGTCATGTCGTGAATTGTTGGGGGGGAGGGGTGTGTGCATTGTCATGACTTGTTGAAGGGGGGTATTGGGTGCATGCCGTGACTCGAAAATACGTGTCTCAAGCCGTTGCCTTAACCCTCTTAACCTGACCTCTAAAATGCGAAAACCTGATTACTAGCTCGCTTTTCTTCTTAGATCAGATAATCCCAACCATTTCAACCAAATCTACCTGAATGATCAGAATATGATTTACCTCTGTGCACGGGCCCACACTCGTGCCCTCGGCCGTAGCTGTGCTCAGGTCAGGCTTTGTTTTTTCTAAAAGAGGAACGCCGTTATAGACTGTTTACCCAAAGTCAACCTACAGCCAGTACAACAAAAAAACAAACAAAGGCATTCACTTGCTGACGAAATGAAGATGAAAAGCCTTACCTGGAGCAGCAGGGACATGAGAGGAACGTGTGTGTGGAGTTTGCATCGCCGTCTGCAGGGAGTAACAGCACAGGATTTAAATATTCTCTAATTAAAGGAGAGCACAGTTTCACTGGTGTGTGTGGGAGGAAGGAGAAAACCATGCAATGTGCATATTATATGTGAAGATTGAACTGGCAGTGCACTACAAAATCATCCGATTAGTCGGAAGGTGTTGACGAATTTTGTATTTATTTATTTATTTATTTCAGCGAGAAACACAATATTGTATTTTTATTTGACCTTCACTAGTATAAGTTCATTTATATGGACATGAAGGATTGAATCTGTACGCTAAAACTAAAAATATCTATAAACATTTGCTTTTTTTTTTACAGGAAAGTCTACCGGAATTAAAGTGCTTATATTGTATTGAATGAAATGTATTTGTGGTATTTTTGTAATAGTTTTTTGTGTATTGTATTGTGTTGCATTGTATTGCCACACATACGCAATTGGATAAGATGCCTTTACGTGTGGTAGCGTTATATTTTTCCTTCATATCACGCCAGAAATAAAATATCTATCACTGGCTTTAGGCTGTTATTGGGTATAGTGTTATATAACTGCATTACTCTTTTAGTAAAAAAAAAAAAAAAAAAATGAACTGAACTGAACAACACTGCCAGAGCTACACCAGAGGGGATGAGTGTGGGGCCCTACACAGACGTAAACACAATATTTGGGATAAATTGGAACACTGAATGCTCCAAAGATCTCCTCCATCTACATCATTAGCTCATGGTACTAATGCCCTTGTGGCCGAATGAGCAAAAGAACATAAAAGAAATGATCTTTCTAGAAGATTAGAGGAGAGGGAAGTGTGCTTTATAAGAGAATAAAGAGAAAAACGCATCTTTGATACACCCGCACAGAGTACAGAATGTTTAAGGGCCTTTGCTCAAGGGCCCTAATTGGTTGATGTATAACATACAGCATTTGTGTTAAACATTTAAGGAAGAAGCACCTTATTGGCTGGAAAAGGGATGTTTTGCAATTGTTTTGTTCATTTGATACATAGATATATACATATACACAGTGTTGGGGAGTAACTAGTTACATGTAACGGATAATTTAATTACAAAATAAAAGTAACAGTAATTCGTTACAGTTACTGAGAAACAAAAAACATGTAATTAAACTACAGTTACTTTAGAAAATGTTGAAGATTACAAAATCCCAAAACCAACGACCACCCGCCTAACACCCCCCCCACCCCCCCCCCTACCCACCCCCCCATCAACGGAAATGTTCATCCGCACGCCACCCCCCACCACCACCCTGTCAACAATTTGATTCTGAAGCAGTTCGGTTTTGATCAAATAAAAACCACTTTTTCCGAGCGCCACCTAGTGGACAAATGGAAAGTAATCATAAAAGTAATCAAATGTAATCAGTTATTTATTTTATAAAGTAATTGAAAAGTTACACTACTTTTACATTTTGAATAGGGTCATTACAATTACGTAATCTGTAACTTATTACTTATTATCCAAAGTAACCTTCCCAACACACTGTGTGTGTGTGTATATATAATATATAGATATATATATATATATATATATATATATATATATATATATATATATATATATATATATATATAGTCAAAAAGCAGCTAAAAGCTCTGTTTTATATAGTTATATATATATATATATATATATATATATATATATATATATATATCTATATATATATAGGGGACTGCATGAAGGTTTTATATTAATTAATAAACGGTTAATGGCCGATTTCTAACCAGGCAGGAGACAGCGAACGTTTCTCTGCGCATAATCTTAACACCTGTAGCGTTTGTCGAGTTGTGCTGTTTGTGAAGCGCCAAGTGATTTCCGGAGCTAATTAATGTCTGCATAAACCGTTTTGAAGCCAGCAAGAGAAACAAGAGGACAACCTTGTTAAAAATTCAGACAGCATGTTTGTTTGCTGGTACCTCCTGAAGGGTTGTCACCGAGGTAAAATCCAAAGAAATGGAGTGCAGAATTTTTTTTTTTTTCTATTTTATATTAAAATTGGTAAAAGTGAAACCTTAAAAGTCTGTACAAAGAAACAGAAACAATTCACGCCCAAGTTTTAAAGAGAAAAGGCAAGAGATTAAATGAGGGGAGGAAAAAAAATACGAATAGTGCTCAGAGGAAATTCATTAAAAAGCCTGGAGTCACTTCAGCTGAACAATTTTTGGGCATAATATATACAGATCATAAAATAAAAAAAACAACAAAAAAATATTTGCGAAATATTTGAAAACTGCAAAGTTTTTCGTACACAAAAGTTAATAACAAATGTCTATTTTTTTTTGAGGATTGACCATTATTTATTCATTCATTCATCTTCTACCGCTATATCCGATCTTCCCTCTGTGTCTATGGGCTTTAAGGCAGGATACACCCTGGATGGAATGCCAACCCATCACAGGACACACATTCACACACTAGGGACAATTTTCCAAGGTGCCAATCAACCTACCGTGCATGTTTTTGGACCGGGAGGAAACCGGAGAACCCGGAGAAGAACCCCCTGAGGCACGGGGAAAACATGCAAACTCCACACACACATGGCCGTGATGGGAATCGAACCCGAATCCTGGCGGCGTGAGGCGAAAGTGCTAACCACTAAGTCACTGTACCCCATTAATTATACCGTAAATAATATTCTTTTAAAAGTAAAGTGGGATTTTACTGCCGTCAGCAGTCGACCATAATGTATTACGTCACTAAGAAGAACCTGTGTTTTCACTTGCATCTAAAACAGAGATTTAAAGTAACGCCGCTGAGTTTGATCCAGATCTGGAATCCTATGATTTCTCCATTCTGTCATATGATAGTCATATTTAACATGTAAACAGAAAGAGTTGGGGAAAACGTTGGAAAACAAACACTACCTTCAGTCCTCCACAGACAGGACAGAGGACGTGTCGCTGCATGGTCAATCCTCCAGGGGGAAGAAACGCGTCCCCGGTCACTTTGGGAGGAACGGGGCTTCCGTGCGGCTCTAATACGCCGCACTGGGTTGTTGAGGATGTGGAAAGGTGCGTCTGAATGATTCTGCGAGGGGTGTCGTAGTGCTGCAGGAGCTGAGCGGGTACCTGGTACTCCTGTGCTTCAGAAACCCCGGCGATGGGGCAAACACACAGCCTGTATCCTGGCAATACAGGAGCATGGCTTGCTAACATGCCGGCTGTCTGGAATTGCAGAGGAAGTCTGGGGTGTGTCTCAGAAGTGGAATTTGAAGTGTTGGGGTTTATACTGGAATTTGCGTTCAGCGCGAGGCTCGTCACTGAGCCGAACTCTTCGATCTCTCCTTGTGCTGTATCTAAGCTGCCTGTATAGGAAGAGAAGCTTCCGGAGTAGGACGAGTGGCTTCCCGTGGCGATGCCGCTGTCAGTCGAGCTCTGGCGCCCGGCCTCATGGAGTCCTCTGGGGCACGGCGGTTTAGTTGGTGGGCGAAGTAATCCTTCATGATGCTCCTGACTTGATGGCCTTGAACCCATTGCTCCTGACATGGACACGGAGGGTTCTATAGGAGCAGGGTATCGAACTGGTTCGGCCCAGGTTGCTAAGCGACTGCTCAAACTGGTGTCTGAGTGGCTGGTATCAGAGGAGGAGCTGGAGATACTGCGCGCATCTCCTGCCGAACTGGAGTGGGAGGCTGACCAATCGGGAAAAAGGGAAAGAAATGATCAGGTTATATATTATCACATGTAATGAAAGTAAGTAACATCCCAAACTATGTGAAATACACAATAAACTACTGTAATCCCAATAAGATGGGTGCTGTCAATGTGGTTACAAAAATTCATTGCATCTTGGGCCTATAAATCACTAGAATAGAATAGAATAGAATAGAATAGAATAGAATAGCATTTATTTGTCACATATACATTACAAAGCAACAGTGGAAATTCTTTTCTTTCGCATATCCCAGCTTGTTTTGGAAGCCCTTGGCAGAGCACAGAGTCAGCCAAGATATGACGCCCCTTGGATCACAGAGGGTTAAGGGCCTTAAGGTTAAGGGACGAGATTTGATGTTTGAACGTGGGTGCAGGCATACATACATACATATATATCTATATATATATATATATATATATATATATATATATATATATATACGGGCGCAGGAGAGCGGGAGAAAATAACGTATATTTTTGCGTGTGTGGGCCGGAGCGGGACAAAATTTAAATATTGTGTGGGCGGGAGCGCGACAAAATAACACATTTTTGCAGGAGCGGGATGGAAAAATCCATCCCATGCAGGTCTCTAGCTCAAAAATCCACCCATCCGATCAGTAACCCAGTGCCTTTATACCACTGAGCTGTACACCCTTCCCAGGATATAGGGATTGGGGGGGGGGGGGTCATGTCACTGTGCTGTAATATACATGTGTCAAGTTTGTACCATTTTGTTTAACTGAACACAACTTGTATATTTTGTTAAAACATTGGCAAATATATAGTATAGAATAGCCTTTATTTGTTACATATACATTATAGAACAGTGACATTGTTTCTTCGCATATCCCAGCTTGTGTTTGGAAGCTGGTGTCAGAGTTCAGGGTCAACCATGATACAGCGCCCCCTGGAGTGTTAAGGGCCTTGCTCATAACCCAAGAGTGGGAGTTTAGTATCCCAGTGCCTTAACCTTATTCTCTTACAAACAACTTAAAACTTTTTAAGGGACTCTTAACTATAGGGTCTCACATCTGGGGGGGGGGGGTTCTCACATCTGATGCATTTTTTTACATAATCCTTCATTGAGTGTTAAGGGGCCTTGCTCATGGGCCCACTAGTGGTAGCTTGGTGGTGGTGGGATTTGAATGCTATGATCTTCTGGTCCAGAGGCCGAATGCCTTAACCACTGAGCTACCACCTCCCATGGCTACTGATGGGAAGGTCGAGGGGTTCAAGCCCCTAGTTTGCTATCGCCAAGCTGCCACCCTTGGAGTCCTTGAGCAAGGCCCTTGACTCTCTGATCCAGGGGGTGCCTGACCCTGTGCTTTGAACCCAGCTACCAAAACATGCTGGGATATGCAGAAGAAAGGCATTTCACTGTGCTGTAATGTATATATGTGACAAATTCTATATCAGAACCTTCATTCTTCTATTCCTTAACTATTCACTTAACAACGGAACATTATTTATAAACATAAATGATTACTTTAAGAGTTCAGGTTACACTGCAAGTCAAGTGTATTACTATAAAAAATACAACTTTCTTTTTCCTGTTTGGTTTCATGGACATGTTTCATAGATTCTGCTTATGTAAACCCCTATAAAACCACTGCATTATATTGCCATAGTGCATCAGTGAGTGGAGCCTATATGATTTCCCTACTGGTTACACTATGCTTACTGAAATACGTTTTGAGCTAAATACATACTTTGTATGTGTGTGTGTGTGTGTGTGTGTGTGTGTGTGTGTGTGTGTGGGTGTGTGTGTGATACCTGTGCTGCTCTGGCGGCTACACACTGACAGCATGCTGAGGCGCTTCTCCAGATCACTGGCCTCCTGTGTAATCCTTTCCTCCACAGAGGACGCATGAGCACTGAGGTCTAAAAAAAATCAAATAGCTTCAAATAGCCTCATACTATCAGACCAAATAAACTAATTTGATTATCTCTCTCTCACACTCTCTCTCACTCTCTCTCTCTCTCTCTCTCTCTCTCACACACACACACCACACAAACACACACATACGCATATAAGGCAGCATGGAATCAGGATATTTGTCAGCATTATATCAGGTTATTAGTTTACCCTAGTCTTCTTGACACACACACACACAACACACACACACACACCACACCACAAACACACACACCACACACACACACACACCTCAGCAAACTGCCTGTGAGTGCTTGATGCATTACTTTGCAGCAGTGCTCTAGTGCAGAAGAATCTCTTGGGATAATGAATTCATCATAGTGTTATTATAGTGTTGCATGACTACGATAGGATGAAGCAGTTAAATACTCAACAGTGACAACCGCCATCAATCATGATATGTTTGTTTTCCTTCTCTTTTGGCATATTTTAATTATTCTATTTTATTGATTTTAGAATCCTTTTTTTGATCCAACATGAAAAACGACTGATTCTAGCGATGTAGGAAGCTGAGGTGAAGCGAGGGACATTACATCACCTTTTTCAGTGTTGCGACGGTTACTATGGAAATGTAACAGATTACAGGTTACAAATGACCCTTTTCAAAATGTAATAATCAGTGTAACTTTTCAATGACTTTATAAAAGAAAATTAACTGATTACATTTGATTATTTTAAGTTATCCACTAGAATGTTAACTTAAAACGCCACCTAGTGGCCAAATGATAGTAATTAAAAAGTCATCAATGGTAATCAGTTACTTTACTTCTATAAAGTCATTGAAAAGTTACACTGATTATTACATTTTGAAAAGGGTCATTTGTAACCTTAAATCTAGAAAAAATGCCAACGATTAACAAAAAAATATATATAATATTTTTTCCCCCATATAGGACATTTAAAGCATTTAGCAGACGCACATATCCAGAGCAACTTACAAAAAGTGAGGTAAGTCTCCAACTATGAATAAATTAACGCTGGTTACATCGATTATCAACTTAATACACAAACAGCTTTAAACTGTTTTTTGTTTTTTATGACCACACAATGTTCCCGTATGTACCCGTATGTGTCTCTATCGATGACTCAACCAGTCTTTAAGTGTTACAGGAAGAGGACGTAAAGTCTTGATAATCTATGAATTATTTTGTATCATTTTGTATCATTAATAATCCATTTTTCAGGATCTCCCTTTATTCTCTCTTTTCAATTAGCAATTTAATAATTGTTATAACCATGTTAATATGCTTCAGATTGTAATTGCCACTATGCAGAGTATCTCAAATCAAATGGAAAAAATCCATTGAGGCTAATTATTCATTTAGTCCACGTAACTCCACACGGAGGACAGTGTTTCCACACGGACCATTATAATTGACGGACCACCCAGTAAATGGAATGAAAAACGGAAGAACGGGGGAGAAAACACAGAGGAGAGAACCGGAGAAAATGACCAAGGATTCCGAAATTTGGGAACATTTCATACTAAAGCATGAAATAAACGTCTTTTTTTATTTTATTATTTAAGTAATATGAAAATGGCTACAATTTTTACGTGTCTTTACATTTTGATGTAATATGGCAATATGGGGGTTAGTTTTCACTGGGGTTAGGGTCCACTAACTGAGTTAGATATTCGTTTATGCAATAAACAAAAATACAAACACGCAAACAAAAGAATAAAACAAATTACTTGTTTATTTTAAGAGAACTGTTTTTCCTCTTGTACTGTATATTTACTTCTTTGAATGGAATAATCCAGAATATCATTTCTAGACTCTTCTCTTGCTGCAGCCCGATTATAAAACAACTTTTTTCGTTCATGTATATTTTATTTGAATCTTCTTGAAGTGTTTTACAGGTTTGTCCTCCTTTTAGTTGAGGTACTTTTTCATATTTATTTACATTTTATTGCGGAGGCTCGTTTGTGCGTTCCTGATGTAAGGAATAAAAGGCAATGAGGAAAGCTGATGCAGCCTGATGGCACACTTATGTGTGTTTATGTGTGTTTATGCTGCCACTAGTCGTTTTTTTCCTCTTCCTTTTTAATGCATGTTTGATGTTTTTATTCGTTTTTATGTTTGAATGTGTCTGCACTTTGGCACTGCGGCTTTATTACCAAGTCCAAATCGAGTGCTTGAGAAACGCTGATGCCAACGCCTCTCCGGGCTTCTCAGCCTGCAGTGCTGCATTGTGTATGCAGCGTTTTGGATCCCTGGTGTGGAATTTGGAGTGAGGGTGCCCATTGGCACTGCGGCTACGTGAGTGCTGTGGATTGCTGTATTGTTGGCTACGGAGTTGAAATCTCTATTTCCAGACATTACTGCAAACTCTCTATGCAGGTTATATAAATCACTCTTATAAGGCTGTGTTAAAAGTTTTTTTTTCATATTTGAACACACTCAAAAGGCACAGTGGTTTAGCGGTTAGCACTTTCGCCGCACACCTCCAGGGTCGGGGGTTCGATTCCCGTCTCGGCCATGTGTGTGTGGAGTTTGCATGTTCGCCCCGTGCCTCAGGGGGTTTTTCTCCAGGTTCTCTGGTTTCCTTTGGTGTTTGTGTATTTGTCCTGCACTGTTATTTGTTCTCTGTTCTAGACTGTTTTGCGTTGTTTTCACCAGGTTGCACACGATGCACTTTATGTGGCTAGAACGACTACTTTGTCAGTAGAAAACGAACAAAAGAAAAACGAACGGAAATGAATGAAAGAACGTAATTGAATGGAAGAGTGGAATTTCTCTTGAACAAAAGAGTAACCACTGAGATCCCAGCTCCCCCGTCTTCTGTTGAATGAAAGGTTTGAATTTTGAACGAAAGAGTTTTTAAAAAAGCGAAATTTGATGAAATTGAAACCAACGAAAATGAATGAAAAGCCAGAGAAAATGAAGAAACAAATGAAAACGAAAGGAAAACAAATGAAGAAAACGGAAATGAGCGAAAGAGTGGAAATTTCTGTTGTAACGGAGCTCCCCTGTCTTCTGTTGAACGGAGTTGGACTTTTTGAACAAAATTGAAATGAACGAAAGTGAATGAAAAAAACATAGAAACCAAGAAATGAATGAAAACAAAGAAAACGAACGAGGGAAAACGAACGAAAATGAACAAATAAACTAAATTGAACAAAAGAGTGGAATTTCTGTTGAACGAAAGAGTAAAAACTGTGCTCCGAACTCCCCCGTCTTCTATTGAACGAAAGAGTGAAATTGAACGAAAATGAAACAAACAAAAGTAAACAAAAAAAACAGAGAAAATAGAGAAATAAACACAAACTAAGAAAATGAAAGAAGAACAAAGAAAACAGAAAACAAATGAAAATGAAAGAAACAACGAAAATGAACAAAAGAGCTGAATTTCTGTTGAACGAAAGAATAATCGCTGTGCTCCCAACTCCCCCGTCTTCTATTGAACGAAATTGAAACAAGCGAAAGTAAACAAAAAAGGCCAGAGAAAATGGAGAAATGAACACAAACTAAGAAAACGAATGAAGAACAAAGAAAACATAGGAAACGAACGAAAATGAAAGAGTTGAATTCCTGTTGAACGAAAGAGTAAGCACTGTGCTCCCAGCTCTCCCGTCTTCTTTTGAATGGGATTGAAATGAACGAAAATGAACAAAAAGCCAGAGAAAGCGAACAAAAACAAAGCATCAAGAAAACGAACGAAAGTGAACGAAAGAACTAAACTGAACGAAAGAGTTGACTTTCTGTCCCACAAAAGGGTAACCACTGTTACTCCCAGCTTCCCCCACCTTCTGTTGGTTTAATAGTCTGTGGCTTTTTGCCTTTTCACAGTGCAAGTAAACGTACAATCTATTTCAGTCCAGCCTTTTATATGTCCTGTAGATCCAGAGAAATATAGGATGAACCTGAGGTTCGTTTCAAGTGTCGTAGCAAAGAGCAAATAAAACTCCACCTCCTGTCCAATTTGACACAAAATAAACGAGTCAGTGGTGCCGCTGTGCCGAGCCCGGGTTGTTATGACTCACGTGTAAGTGTAAGCGGATACAAGTGACTCCAAATAGATATTTCTAGAATTTCTCTCTAATGCAAACATCAATGACCGGCTTTATACGGCGGCTCTCTGCGGCTTTGATTCCGCCTGCGACTCTCGACACCTGATCCCCGCCCCAGCGCGCCCAGCTATGCGAGGTATTGGGGGGGAGGGTTCTGCCTGGCAAATTTCCTTCGTCACGTCATATATTAATACGTAAAGCTGGCGGCGTGCGAATCTGACGGATAAAATTTAAGACGCCCTGTGAGAAGAGCACAAACACGCTCCCGAGCCAGGATACGTGCTCCCCGCTGCCCTAGCTAAGGAGTTTAGTGCTCGCGATAGAGTCCAGGCGCTATTTATAACCTTGAAAACGCCGCGAATATCTCGGTTAAATAAAGACGCCACAAATGTCGCGCATGTAAATGATGCTAATAATTAAGCAGACTCAGTGTGCGTCGATCTCTCGCCACCAACTGATCCTCCGCTAAAGATCTCCGATGTGCTATAATTCAAAAATGCAAACAGCTTTATTATTCGTTTCTTACTACAGTATCGAGAGTGTCCTGTGGGTCAGAGGGGCACGCTGAGGGGAGCAAGATGAATAATACACATGTTGTCAAGACAAGCCGCTTATAAATCATTGAATTACCATTTATTACAACTCATTAATGATAATGAAAGTGATTTAACTGTGTATAGTAGTGAACTTTTGTGACAAGGAAAAAAAATGCCTTGAGGGCATAATTAATATATACTGACATTTTTTTTTTTCTTTAAAAGAAACAGTCTGGGTGTATGGAGTAAAAAATGTGCTTTATCTAGTTTATTTATCCCAACAAAACCGTCCTGTAAAAGTTCTGATGTGCGCCCCGGCTAATTCCCAGGCTTCCTGGATTAGTCTCTGAATCCACCATCATCCTAACCAGGATTAAGTGCTTACTGAAAATGAATAAATCATGTTCATTGCCTTTGTTCCATTTTGATCTGTATCCCCGGGAACATCCGTATTTAACTTAGTGGAATTCTAGGAATTGGATGGGAATTTTACCTGGATGGAATCCTAATCCGTTTACATTTACGGCATTTGGCAGACGCCCTTATCCAGAGTGACTTCCAACTGAGCAATTGAGGGTTAAGGGCCTTGCAATAGGGTAGGGGCAAGCTTGGCTGAACTAGTGCTAGTGGCAGCTTGGTGGTGGTGTGTTTTGAACCCATCATCTTCCGGGACACCTTCATCTTCCCATCATCTTCCAACACCTTCGATGATGGGGCTACACCTCCATCATAGAACAATTTAGATCTACTAATCTACTTTAACAGGAAAGAGAAAACCCGAGAACTCAGAGGAAACCAATGTGAACATGGATCGAATACATAAAACACCAGGAACCGGGTACTTTGATATGCTAGCATGCTTCTGATTCTTTATCCTGTGTAGTCTCTGCAATCCTGGAAGCTGGAGACTGCAAACCTTATGATCTCCTGCTTCGTAAGCCTGTCACGGAACACTTACAAGCGTATATATACAATCTCCCGGTCACTAACTGTACTCTGCTCCCTTTATATAATATGAACAACACCGCACAAAGACATTGCCCTCTGACTGTTTGCTCTTCTTTTAATATTACATTTACATTACATTTACAGCATTTGGCAGACGTCTTTATCCAGAGCGACTTCCAACTGAGCAATTGAGGATTTAGGTAATGGGGTTTTAACCTGCGATCTTCTGGTAACGAGACTAACTGAGCCTTAACCACTGAACTTCTACCTCCCTATTTTTGTCCGTGCAGCCTTGTCTAGTTAGTCAATCACATGCCTTTCATTTTCAGAATAGCCTTTGGTCTGTTTGCTTTACTTGGTGTGCCTCCATTCCGCTATACAGTATGTACATTTCCTCATTTTTTTCTATGCATGGCACGTCCCAAAAACATAAAACGTGTATTTATTGAAGCAAATTTATGAGGACCGCTCATAAAAAAGAAGTAGAAAAGAATTTGGGGTGTAAGGCAATTTTTAACAGCTAATATATTATGTTACATTGCTACTACTATGTAGCTCAGTGGTCTAAGACGTTGGGTTTATGATTTTAAGGCTGGGGGTTCGAATCCCGGAATCACCAAGATGCCACCCTTGCGCAAGGCCCTCGTATCATGACCGATCCTATGCTCTGACCTCAGCTTCCAAACATATGCGAAGAAAGAGTTTTAATATGCTGTAATGTGTATGTGACAAATAAAGTCTTTTCTTCTACGTTTGTAAATAGTTTAAAGTAAACTGGTTTGATTTTTCTTTAGGTCCCTTTGCTAAAGCGGAGCGAGGTACGTGGACCCCTTATATATATTGCATGTTGTTTATTTTTATTTCCTGTTTTCTCATTGAATGTTGAGATCTGATTGTTGATTTGTTGTTTTGTAGTGAGCTTTATTTACCGTCTTTGTCTGAGTTTGAGCCATATTCATTGGTTTTATTGTTTTTTTTTTTTTTGTGTATGTGTTTTTCATGTTAGCAAGCTCGGGCAATCATACCTAGCCTTGGAACCAGCCTGCTTAGGCTAAACTGTATGTGCTAAAGGTCTGTTTAAAAAATAAAACCCCTATCCAAAACAGTCTATTAGTTGATTTATAATAATCTCAGAGTAAAAGTAAAACTAGAAGCTCAACTATTTAAGACATGACTCATTCATTAATAGGCATTGTTGTGGGAAATTGAATTGCTCCTGAATGCTAAACGCTAAATGCTACTGAATTCCATTAGCTTTAAGGCTGTCAAGCAGGTATTGCGGTGTACTGATACAAACACCACAAGAGCGAGTCTTTATACCTCAAGTTCTTTATATGACGAGGCAAGTAACAGAACCAACACTCACAAAAAAAGCTATTTTTCCCACAAAGCGCCTTTCATTCTCTGCTCATTCAGCTACAGCGCATTAATCCTGAGTAAATGTACCGCGTCAAGCTGCTTCTCCAACACCTCTCTCTGAGCTGCACCTTAATGGTGACCTTCCACACCGCGTTTTCATTATTCGAGCAGAATAATAACATTTTATTCGATCAAAAGAATTCCCAGACGAACCTGATTTATCCCAGCTACAGAAATAGAAAGAAATGTAAGAAATAAAGAATTCCCAGACGAACCTGACAACAGAAATGATGAAGAAATAAAGAGATGACAAATAATTGATGGAGGCTGATACAGGGGAGCAAAGACAATTCACATTATAATACACATCTACAGGAGTGCAAAATCTTTATGGTTTGACATTTGATCATTCGGACATTGTGATTTTAATCTGACGAAAATCTCTGCAACATTTAGAATCAATAAAAAAATTGACGCAAGTTAATGAACTTGATTTCTAGAAGAGCATGAAGAAAATTCCTGGAGACACGCTCTGGGCCGCATCAATACCATGTGCTGAGGAGCAGTATTTATATTTTTTTGTTCTCAATTCCATTAAAAGTAAATAAATAAATAAATAACATTTAATTGACATCATATGGGCACCTGGACATAACATTTCTACTGTTTGTGCTTTTTAATCTTCCAGTTCTACACTTATCCTCCATTTGCTGGTATAATAACATCCTCGTCTATCTTCTAGGATCTTATACTACATTATAAGTGTGCGTATAGAGATTTAGCAACAAGGATGAAAGTAAAGTTGGGTGATTTAAATAAAAAGATTATATTTTTATTGATCACAGAATGAAAGACACTTGCTTTTTAAGTAATTTCGTTAAGTAGACACAGCGCTCATGTGATCATGTGAATGTGTTAATAAGCCAATAACAGATGCTAGCGGAGCAGCAGAAGAAATGTATTCATTATCCATAACTTATGGATGGGAGCATTTTGTTTTGGGAGCAAATTGTTTGGCTCCTCCCCCTTTTTTGCTGATCCGAATAAAATGATTCGATCCGTGATTCAAAACACCTCAATGTGATCCGTGAGTTGCTTTTTTTGCCCGTTGAAGGCCGATCAATAAAATATAAAAAAATCTCATCTCAAATTACTTCATAAACGTTAAGCGCACTGTAGCCGTGTTATCTTTATGATAGAGTTTGAAGTGATCCGAAACATTTCTCCACCTTCATTCCGCAGACTCCTCTAACTGTCAACAGCACTACACGTTTGGAGGGCGGTGCATCAGTAATAAAGGTCCCTGGGAAACACAGTGCTCCGTGTTTAGTTAAATGCACTCAAATTCCCAGAGTTACCTAATGAATCATTACAGCCCTATTATAGATTCTATAGGAATGTGCCAAAATAACGTTTTTTTGTTGTCTTCGTTTTGTATACGAAGACACAGGTGAGTAGATGAGTAGATTTTTCAGATGAGTAGATTTTAACAGCGAATGCTTATATTTATGTCATTTTGACAGATGCCCTTATCCTTACAAGTTTAATGGTCATGGGATTTTAACTCATCACCATCTGATCAACATCTTAACCATTGTTCTACCTCTTTCAACAGCTTTGAAACAATTCAAACTAAGAATTCTAAGAAATAAAAAGTTCATCATTCCTTCATTATTCCACCGCTACAGCATACGATCAAGTGTCGTGGTGGAATAATGAAGGATGACCTGCTGTTACCAAACCATAATAGATTATTCCCCCACTCCCTCAGCATTGGTTTTCAATAATATATTCATTAATCAATAATCCGTAAATGTAGAGTATAAGCATTAAGAATGAGTGGCTACAACACACACAAACACATACACACACACACACAAACACAGAAGTAACCTGGTAGGGAGGGACGCAAACCAAATGGTGTCCTGCTTGGAGAGGTGCCTCGAGCGATACAGTCGAACAGAAAGCTGATCTGTTCCCCCTCTGTACAGGCCAGAAAGAAGACACCAGTCCCTTTAGGAAATAGATAGAGAGAAAGACACAGACGGCTCAATCTTTTCATTCACTTTCCCTTTTAAAACATGACTTTCTGTTCTATAACGTTTGCAATTACAGTGAATGGCATGAATTCACCAAAGCTTTTTAATGTACATCTGGAATTCTATCCATATAATTGTCAGTTATGCAGTAATAATGTTCAATTTCATTACATCAATACACACACACACACACACACACACACACATATATATATAGAGGCCCTTAACCCTCAATTGCTCAGTTGTAAGTCGCTCTGGATAAGGGTGTCTGCCAAGTGCTGTAAATGTAATATTCCATTTATAATCCTTGTATTTTATACTATACAGTTAATCTTAAAACTTTTATACTTTCTAAAAATAGTTTATTTCTATTTACATGTTGGATATATACTCTATGAAATGAAATTTAATCTGATTTGAAAATGACTATAAAAACTGTAAAATGACTGTAAATAACTTCATATAAACTGTAGACAGTACATCATGCATTTAAGATTTCGCTATGTTATACCAAGGAACAATGATGTACCTTAGAAAAAATACAAATCATACTGTATCAATTTCCAAATATCCATTACTGTATATACATTTAATGGATGTAAAAACTAACAACATGTGGCCTAAACATAAGGCCAACAATGAAAAATACAAACAAGCTACATTTACAACATGTGTTTATGCTTGAGCAACCTTCTGTTTAAATCCCAGTCCAAATACAAGTCTGATCTCTGGTGACTAATTTTTAACTTTCCCTGTTTTTGCTTTTATTTATTTTAAGCAGACATTCTTATTTAGATCAAATTACAACTGAGCAGATGATGGTTAAGCCCAACAGTCGAAGCATGGTGGTGGGGGTGGTGGGATTTGAACTTCCGATCCAGAGTCTGATGCCTTCAGTTTATTACACGCTCTATATACATTACAGGAGACACAACTTTTTTTTTTGTTTTTGTTGATTGTATAGGATTTCTCTGGGATCAGTAGCTTTAAATTTTCCCTTCACTTAAACCTGGAGAGCCAACAGCATTCCAGAGTGACAATATCTCTTTGAGTGGAAGATGCCTGGTATAGTTCTCTGGAGTGGAATTAAAAGGTAGTTTTTGCTATACAACTATACAAACCATGCTGGTTACCTTTTAGACCAATTGAAAAATCAGGATTGGTTATATTTCATTTTAAATATAGTATATTTAGAAGGCAATATCTGCTAATCCACAAGTATCGTATCAGTATAAAGCCCAAATTAAAGGAAGAGACTATCGATTGGATCGGATCCCAGTTATGTTGTGAGGCGTCGATTCCACACCCCAAAGCAATTGCCACTGGAGGTCACCGTCGTTAACATACTCATCAGTCAAGACTCGCTGTGCTGCCATACTGTACAGTCACATGGTCAAGATAATCTCCTTGTCGATCTAAAGGCATTAACACAATCTGCTATGCATTGCTTTGAGAATACAAACTGGACAAATGACAAATTGGCTGAATGTTATTACCTTCCTACCAGCGATATTATATTACCTTCTCTTAACCATACGTGATTTATTGCTCTGAATCGCGAAACACCCGCAAGTCAAATCATTTTCGTTTGTCCTTCGAAACCGTTTCTTAGTACAATCAAATAAAATAGGTCTCAGCGAAGAACCATCCAGTAATATAGTGTACACTCAGACTCAGGATAAAATGTGGAAATTATAGTGACATTTATGAATTTTTGACATTTAGGCCAGGATTTATTAAAGGTTTGTAGGAGTAACCCTCATAATAAAAATCAATCACTTGATTTTTGGTCTTTGAATAATCATGTTTTGCTTTAATTCGATGCTTATCGAATACGTCTTTAACAACAAAAACACAGTCTAAATTCTTGCATCATAAAAATGGGAATATGTGGACATTTAATACCTGGCTGTATTTAAGAGCAGTGCTGAGTAAGTAGCTACACGTAACGGCGTTGCGTAATTTAATTCCAAAATAAAAGTAACAGTAATCCATTCAATTTACTGAGGAAAAAAATGTGTAATTAAATTAGTTGCTTTTGAAAATGTTAAAGGGGCACGGTGGCTTAGTGGTTAGCACGTTTGCCTCACACCGCCAGGGTCCGGGTTCGATTCCCGTCTCGGCCATGTGTGTGTGGAGTTTGCATGTTGCATGTTCTCTCCCCGTGGCTCAGGTGGGGGTTTTTTCTCCGTGGCCTCTCCCGGGTTTTTCTCCGGTTTCCTCCGGTTTCCTCCCCGGTCCAAAAACATGCACGGTAGGTTGGAAAATTGTCCCTAGTGTATGAATGTGTGTGTGAATGTGAGTGTGTCCTGCGATGGGTTGGCATTCCATCCAGGGTGTATCCTGCCTTAATAATGCCCATAGACGCCTGAGATAGGCACAGGATCAGGCTCTCCCCGTGACCCGAGAGGAAGATCGGATATAGTAAAGCGGTAGAAGATGAATGAATGAATGAATGAAAATGTTAAAGATTACAAAGACCAACGCCCAAGTTCGACCCCCCCTCGTAAAAAAATTGACCCTTGCACCCACCACCTATCATCAATTTGATTCTGATGCAGCCCAATTTCGAAAATGTAAAGAGAACCTACCAAGCGCCACCTAGTGGCCAAATGAAAGTAATCAAAAATTCATACTTTTATAAAGTAATTAAAAAGTTACACTACGTATTACATTTTAAATAGGGTCATTTGTAATCTGTAATCTATTACATTTCCAAAGTAACCTTCCCAGCACTGTCTAAGAGCAGATATTACATTTGTGGAAGTGATATTTCAACCAGATCAATATGATACTTTTCATCATGAATTAATGAATAAGATGCACTTTAAGTTTTAAACCTAGAATGTTTAGAAATGAAAAGTTGGATTGATATAAAGTACATCACATGTCACACTTTGAAGAGGTTTTCATTCACACATTAATGATTAAATATATCATCTCTACATACATTTGTTTTACATGATCAAGTCTCGTAGCCTTTTAATCAGCATTCTACTTGCGTTTCAGCCGAGTCTCTCTCGGATCAGCTTTTACTGTACAACAATTAGCACACACCAAATTTACATATACAAATCCGCACTCATTAACAGCACAAATTTACACATGCAAATTAGTACTCATTACTTAAGAGTAGGATCTTGTGTTCTATTAGATTTGACAGATTATCAAAAGGGAGGGGGGGGGGTTGGAACTGATTTCTTTTGTTTTGTTTTGTTTTGGTTTGACTGTTTTTGTTTGTGTGAAGGTAAAATGTAAAATGAGAAATGTGATTGCCATTGTGTTTGCCATTGTGTTTGCCATTGTGCTTTGAATTTTATTTTAATAAAAAAATAATAAAAAAATAATGCAAGTAAAAAAAAGTAACACAAACACATTCATGTGTGTCACGTATGCGTCCGGGAACATTGACTTTTGTCCATACGCTCCATTCAGATACCATTTAGGCCAGAAATGTCTCTGGATTGACAGTGTTATAAGAGTCATGTACACTGCATTCCCAAATTGAACTAGAGGTGGATAGAAATCCTTAAAACCATTGAATGTTTAGCAAATCAATAAAACGTACGCAAATCAAAGAATCATCTTCAATGATTCATAACCTGAATAAATCAATGTTGTTTCTTGAGTGCGCTAAGAGCGCTTTATACGGTTATACGAAAACAATTTCTACCTAAGTGCATAATCGATACAACAACAAAAATCAATAGAAACATCTTCGGTGCATAAATAATAGCATAAATAAATAACAAATGGAGACGCTGTGATACAGAATCGATGCAAAGGAAATGCAGAGAATATTCAAATGTTTTTTTTTTTTTTTACCACAGACGGAGACGGTTTTACAGCTTTCGGAAAGTAATAGAGGAGTAGATGTCAAAGTTAGTTATTTGATGAGCATTGAGCCCAAAACACCCAGGAGTGACTTTGGGTATTATGGGCATCTCATAAGAGAAGAAAATGTCAGGCATATTGAGGTTAAAGACTGGAAATATTCTGCATATCGTTAAACCACATGATGATGTGGTTCAGAAACGTAGGGGTCATACAGACGTGGACAAAATTGTTGGTACCCTTTGGTCAATGAAAGAAAAAGTCACAATGGTCACAGAAATAACTTTAATCTGACAAAAGTAATAATAAATAAAAATTCTATAAATGTTAACCAATGAAAGTCAGACATTGTTTTTCAACCATGCTTCAACAGAATATGTAAAAAAAATAAACTCATGAAACAGGCATGGACAAAAATGATGGTACCCCTAGAAAACACAGAAAATAATGTGACCAAAGGGACATGTTAATTGAAGGTGTGTCAGTGTAATCCAGTAATTAAATTAGCATCACAGGTGTCTACAACCTTGTAATCAGCCATTGGGCCTATATATATGGCTCCAGGTAATCACTGTGTTGTTTGGTGATATGGTGTGTACCACACTCGACATGGACCAGAGGAAGCAAAGGAAAGAGCTGTCTCAAGAGCTATCAGAAAGAAAATTATAGACAAGCATGTTAAAGGTAAAGGCTATAAGACCATCTCCAAGCAACTAGATGTTCCTGTGGAGTACAGTTAAGCACATCTTAAGCATTCCCTTCAGAAGTTTAAATAGATCCATGGGACTGTAGATCCATGGGACTGTAGCCTACCCTGGACGTGGCCGCAGGAGGAAAATTGATGACAAATCTAAGAGACGGATAATCCGAATGGTAACAAAAGAGCCTAGAAAGACTTCTAAAGAGATTCAAGGTGAACTTCATGCTCAAGGAACATCAGTGTCAGATCGCACCATCCGTCGTTGTTTGAGCCAAAGTGGACTACATGGGAGACGACCAAGGAGGACACCATTGTTGAAAACGAATCATAAAAAAGCAAGACTGGTAATATGCCAAACTACATGTTGACAAGCCACAAAGCTTCTGGGAGAATGTCCTGTGGACAGATGAGACAAAAATCGAAGTTTTTGCCAAGGCACATCAGCTGTATGTTCACAGACGAAAAAATGAAGCATATCAAGAAAAGAACACTGTCCCTACTGTGAAACATGGAGGAGGCTCTGTTATGTTCTGGGGCTGCTTTGCTGCGTCTGGCACAGGGTGTCTTGAATCTGTGCAGGGTACAATGAAATCTCAAGACTATCAAGGAATTCTAGAGAGAAATGTACTAGCCAGTGTCAGAAAGCTTGGTCTCAGTCGCAGGTCATGGGTCTTGCAACAGGACAATGACCCAAAACACACAGCTAAAAACACCCAAGAATGGCTAAGAGGAAAAAATTGGACTATTCTAAAGTGGCCGTCTATGAGCCCTGACCTCAATCCTATTGAGCATCTTTGGAAGGAGCTGAAACATGCAGTCTGGAAAAGGCACCCTTTAAACCGGACACAACTGGAGCAGTTTGCTCATGAGGAGTGGGCCAAAATACCTGCTGAGAGGTGCAGATGTCTCATTGACAGTTACAGGAAGCGTTTGATTGCAGTGATTGCCTCAAAAGGTTGCGCAACAAAATATTAAGTTAGGGGTACCATCATTTTTGTCCATGCCTGTTTCATGAGTTTATTTTTTTACATAATTCTGTTGAAGCATGGTTGAAAAACAATGTCTGACTTTCATTGGTTAACATTTATAGAATTTTTATTTATTATTACTTTTGTCAGATTAAAGTTATTTCTGTGACCATTGTGACTTTTTCTTTCATTGACCAAAGGGTACCAACAATTTTGTCCACGTCTGTATGAGAGCGGAGCGGAATACTAAATGCTTCCGGAAGAAAATGTTGCCAACAGAAAGTAGTTAAGACTAAATAACACAAAGCCCTGGAATTTTATAATGTTACGAAAAAGAATTCTGTGGGGTCTTTTGGTTAAAGATATCGGAAGATCAATAATGTCATCGGGATTATTCACGTTATGGACAACGGGGGTTTCTACGAGCATTTGTCCTAATGATTTAGAATTAGAATGAATTTATCGAGAGAGCACTTTTGTAAGTGCATCTGTCGATTACCAGAAATGTAAATAAATAATGAATGCAACCTCCATGAGACCATGTGACTGTATACAAGGAAATCAGGAGCGGGCCAAATCCTTAGCCCTGAGGGACTCCATTTTCAGAGTGTGAGGTGATGAAAGGGAAGTTCTCAAAGCCATGTGGTAAGATTGATCATGTACACTTAATAGGACCCAAGCCAGAGCTTGAAATCAAGTCCCCGCGTTGGCAAGAGTAGGGATGATGATATAATGATTTACAGACGTGGACAAAATTGTTGGTACCCTTTGGTCAATGAAAGAAAAAGTCACAATGGTCACAGAAATAACTTTAATCTGACAAAAGTAATAATAAATAAAAATTCTATAAATGTTAACCAATGAAAGTCAGACATTGTTTTTCAACCATGCTTCAACAGAATTATGTAAAAAAATAAACTCATGAAACAGGCATGGACAAAAATGATGGTACCCCTAACTTAATATTTTGTTGCGCAACCTTTTGAGGCAATCACTGCAATCAAACGCTTCCTGTAACTGTCAATGAGACATCTGCACCTCTCAGCAGGTATTTTGGCCCACTCCTCATGAGCAAACTGCTCCAGTTGTGTCCGGTTTGAAGGGTGCCTTTTCCAGACTGCATGTTTCAGCTCCTTCCAAAGATGCTCAATAGGATTGAGGTCAGGGCTCATAGACGGCCACTTTAGAATAGTCCAATTTTTTCCTCTTAGCCATTCTTGGGTGTTTTTAGCTGTGTGTTTTGGGTCATTGTCCTGTTGCAAGACCCATGACCTGCGACTGAGACCAAGCTTTCTGACACTGGCTAGTACATTTCTCTCTAGAATTCCTTGATAGTCTTGAGATTTCATTGTACCCTGCACAGATTCAAGACACCCTGTGCCAGACGCAGCAAAGCAGCCCCAGAACATAACAGAGCCTCCTCCATGTTTCACAGTAGGGACAGTGTTCTTTTCTTGATATGCTTCATTTTTTCGTCTGTGAACATACAGCTGATGTGCCTTGGCAAAAACTTCGATTTTTGTCTCATCTGTCCACAGGACATTCTCCCAGAAGCTTTGTGGCTTGTCAACATGTAGTTTGGCACATATTCCAGTCTTGCTTTTTTATGATTCATTCGTTTTCAACAATGGTGTCCTCCTTGGTCGTCTCCCATGTAGTCCACTTTGGCTCAAACAACGACGGATGGTGCGATCTGACACTGATGTTCCTTGAGCATGAAGTTCACCTTGAATCTCTTTAGAAGTCTTTCTAGGCTCTTTTGTTACCATTCAGATTATCCGTCTCTTAGATTTGTCATCAATTTTCCTCCTGCGGCCACGTCCAGGGAGGTTGGCTACAGTCCCATGGATCTCTAAACTTCATTCTGAATAATATATGTGCAACTGTACTCACAGGAACATCTAGTTGCTTGGAGATGCAAATGGCTTATAGCCTTTACCTTTAACATGCTTGTCTATAATTTTCTTTCTGATCTTTCAGATCTCTTGAGACACCTTTCCTTTGCTTCCTCTGGTCCATGTCGAGTGTGGTACACACCATATCACCAAAACAACACACAGTGATTACCTGGAGCCATATATATAGGCCCAATGGCTGATTACAAGGTTGTAGACACCTGTGATGCTAATTAGTGGACACACCTTCAATTAACATGTCCCTTTGGTCACATTATTTTCTGTGTTTTCTAGGGGTACCATCATTTTTGTCCATGCCTGTTTCATGAGTTTATTTTTTTACATAATTCTGTTGAAGCATGGTTGAAAAACAATGTCTGACTTTCATTGGTTAACATTTATAGAATTTTTATTTATTATTACTTTTGTCAGATTAAAGTTATTTCTGTGACCATTGTGACTTTTTCTTTCATTGACCAAAGGGTACCAACAATTTTGTCCACGTCTGTATATTAGGCAGTAAATAAGTCAACGAATGACTGACTTTTGGGTGAATCCATAGTAATTTGAATGAGTCGTTTCTATAATACGCATAGTAACCAGACAGTTTGGTTCACAGCACAAACATTCTTCACTTGCAGAGAAGTACAAATACTCAAGTCTTAAAATACTCTGGTAAAAGTTGAAGTAAAAGTTTTTTTATACTCAAGTTAAAAGTAAAGAAGTTTGGACTATAACATGTATTTAAGTAAACAGTATCTTGTTCTGAATGTTACCTTAAACCAATGCTTACAAACGTTTTTAATACTCTAATCAACATGCGCATGGACAAATGGCTATGATTTCTTATCAGTGAAACCAAACGTAAGAGCACGATAACAAAAATATTCTTGTAACTGTTTTAATTATGGTGTTTTAAATTATGCAAATCATCAGGACACCAAACGAAGCTTTTGTTTCCACATGGACGGTTAACGAGGTGAAACTCTTCTATTAACTTTATCAGAGAATAAATATATGTAAAATGTAGATATTTTGATCTTTATATTCATACATTTCGAATGTCTGTGAAGCAAGTATTCATTTATGTGTCTTTGAAGAGGAATGAACAGAGATAACAGAGAGCGCCCCCTGTCTTTTTTCTATATATGACACAAGCACAGCATTGTGTTAGTATGTATGTATACAAATCACATTCAAATGATGTGTTGCTCTCAAAAATAACAATTTAAGTTAAGTCTGGCGTTATGAGGAAAAAATGTCGCATTTGTCGACATCAGTGGGTTAAATATATACGGATGAGTGCATCATGGCGAATTTGTGATTAAAGACTTGGCACATCGAAAATAACCAATATTTACTGATTATTTTTCTGTGTTTATTATTTTTGTATAGTAAAGAAAGGACTTGGTGGATAAATGTTTGTTCTCTGCATTAACATTGCGTTAATTAAAAAAGAAAAACAGCCCTAATTAACACATTAATGAAAGATGAATTTCAACTTTTGTTTCCTAATGAGAGAAAAGATGATGATCAGGTGATCAGGAATGTCTCTGTTCTCAGTCATGTTTACATCAGTGACTCACCACATTATTTGCGTACGGACAATCTATTTTGGCACAACATTTTGTAATGTACTGCTCGGTGCTACCATCCGCTGTTCCTTGTCTTAACCCACCAATCAGACCAATCAGAAGCAAGCATTTAACATTCCTGTGTAATGTCACTGTACATTAACGATACATTAGGATTCATGTTGCTTGCCAGAAAATGTGTTATAGGGCTATAGGGATTATTTTTTACATTTATTACGTCACTGATATTCATATGCTGTTCGTCATGAGTAATCATGAGTAGCATACAATGTACGCAGCACATAATCAGCCCCATATTTGACAATGTGTAGTTTTATTTAAAATAAATAAATACACTGAAACTAGGACAATTGGGTCAACAAATGATCTGGAAAGCACTTTCCAGCAGCGAAGAGGAAAAAAAAACTTCACAGATAGGGAACACGGTGTATTGTGCATTCTCGGCGCAATTACGACTCTCCCAAAGCCTAATGAGACCCAGAGTTCCAGCACTCGCGCATCGTGTAAATATAGCTTTGTCAGATCCCGTAACATCACCATGGAGACTACAAGGCCTGGACTAGAGCAGCGAGAGGCCTTTTACGAAAATAACCGTGACGTCCTGAGCGGCCAGTTTCATAATCCATCAACACTCTATAAATACGAGCGACCCCTTCGTTACAAGCACGTCCTATTCTCTAGTCTCTATCCTGGGTCCGTGCGAGTCCGTCTTCAGTTACGGTAAAGAGGTCGTCTTTCGTCACGCGGATGTCAGGTAGACAAATGCGCGAGTAAAGACCCAATGATGTGTGCATCTCGTGTTAGTTATGGTTTTGGTGATGTCAAAGCGGAGACAACAGTGATGTCAGGTATGGAGATATATGAAGACGGGGTCATGACCAAAACCTTTGGGAAAGTAAAAATACAAGCAGTTGGAGAGGTAAAGGAGTGACGTTGTGCGTTTCTATTTGTGAGTAGGACCTTTGTATTGTGTCTTGGGATCTGAAACCCTTTTATTACAGAATGAATATCAGTACTTACTATTACGTGATCACGGTGCCATGGAAGGCTTTATTAGCTGATGTTATGTCCTAGGAAGCGTAGTGGATATGTGTGAATAGTATCTTTATTATAGAATAATAGAGTAGAAGACATAAGTGCAATATCTACGAGTATGATCAAAAGGTGAAGTGTATCTCAGTCCGAGATAGCCAAGTACACACGTCCTTCACTCAAGTCGAGGTCCTTGTGCTTTAAAAGACTCTGATACACATTGAACTACTAATTACACTTCTTTCTTTTTTTACTCACGTTAAAAAAAGGTAAAAAGGTTTGGCCTGTGAAATGTACTTAGTGAAAAGTAGCCGTTAATACGTCCTGTTTTAGTGTCACGCTGGTAACTGGACTTCATATATCATAATATATAATATAATAACATAATATAATATATAAAAACAAAAGAAATTCCAGGCTGAACATCCACCAATCAGAACACGGGCATAGAAAAGCTGATCAGGGAGAAGAATATTGTTCATGTCACCAAATGCATACAGATAAAAACAAACGTAACGAGGCTTGGTTGAAAATGTAAGTACAGATATTTGTGTGAAATATGTAATTATTAAAAGTAGGGATGTCCAAATTAACGCATTATTAATGTGTTATTAATATGTTATTAACACGTAAAGGCAAATTCCCTTTTATGGCACTAATTTTATTAAGGCGCGATTAACGCAGAGTGCATTACTATGCGAGTGATCTGCTCCTTCACTCTGCTTTGTATTGGCGAATGAACAAAACCCCAAGAACAAAAAATAAACGAATAAAGGAACTTTAGCGCAGAAACTCACGCTTCCTAAATTTCCACGAATTACGCCTACTAGCTGCTGATTCACAACAGGTATGAGCTCCTCACTATACTGTATTACGGTACATTACCGCATCGAACCTTATGGAAGCGCACTGCATTGCCAAATCCCTAAACATATCACCAGTTTATATGGAAAGCAACCGGAACAGAGTTCTTAAAGGAGCCACGTCCCATATTTTACACTTAAAACATCCACTAAAAAGTAAGGTTGAAAATAACAAGAATAAGAGTTAAAAATGAATTAAATCAATTTTATTAAAGGGAGATATTTTGTAAGAAATGTATTTAATTATAACATCTGTTACAGTTCAAGTAGTAGAAACATGAAAAATTATTCATATATTACACATTAAAAACCGTGTGATTAATCGCGATTAAAAATTTTAACTGACTGACATCCCTAACTAAAAGTAAAAAATTGTCTGGAAAAATAAATTGTGAAGTAAAATGCTGACACCAGAAAAATCTTCTTAATCTACTTAAAGTACATTACATCATTAGGTCTTGAAATGATCAGCGGTGAAAACAAAAACAGCTCTATATTTGTGTACACTTAATTCACGAACATCTTAGACTTATTTTTTTAATAGAAAGATGCTAATCTTATTAGTCACATGCACACAATGGGGCACTGAAAATTCTCTCTATGCATATCACAGCCAAACATAGAGCCATGATATAGCACCCTTGAAGCAGAGATGGTTTAACCCTAAACTCTCAGGATGACCTCATCACATCACAATTCTTAATAAATATATGACCTATTTGTAACAAATTGTTGTAATATATGATGCTGATATTTTCAGAGTTCAGTTGCTTTGCTTATATTATTATTATTATTAATGTGTTATGTAATGGGAGGGGCACGGTGGTTTAGTGGTTAGCACGTTCGCCTCACACCTCCAGGGTCGAGGTTCGATTCCCGCCTCCGCCATGTGTGTGGAGTTTACATGTTCTCCTCGTGCCGCAGGGGTTTTTTCTTCAGGTTCTTTCTCGGTTCAGAGTTCTCCGTTGCAGGTTCTCGGTGGGTAAGCTTTTCCTCCCGGTCCAAAAACATGCACGATAGGTTGATTGGCACCTTGGAAAATTAGTATGTGAATCCCTAGTATGTGAATATGTGTGTGTGTGTGTGTGTGTGTGTGTCCTGCGATGGGTTGGCATTCCATACAGAGTGTATCCTGCCATAATACCCCAGGACACCTGAAATAGGCACAGATTCCCCGTGACCCGAGGGAAGATCAGATAATTGTGTGACGTGTAATGTATAGTATATAATGTATAGTGTAAAGTTTAATAGATCTAATACGAGTAAAAAATATATATAGTTTCAACAGGACTGAGGAAAAACAAGCACAAGACAAACATGAGACCAAAACATTTTGAGCAAAACAGAATTAAATCCTTAATATTGCACAAAGTTGCACCTTGTTCTTTATAATGCCAGCAAGAGCTTCTGGGAGCACAAAACAATTCTGAACAAAACATCCAGCCAGGATTTTAGCACAGGAGCAGAATGCTATTTGGCTCTGAGCAGCATGGATGTCCCAGATGACTGGTGGACAAACAGCTCTGCTGAGCTATGGGCATTAAAATGTCAGTAAGGTAGTCTGTGGGAGACTCAAATTTGGAAAGGGATCCATCTTGCTCTAAGCTGGCATAAACACCGAGTGTGCCTGCTGTATCATTGCTCTGACAATTCCACCATGTCACACCGTGTGCGCGTGTGACCATGTATGTGACAAAAAGCACGATGCAGACTTGAGCCACGTGATTATATCCTGCCGCTTTGACTTTTCCGCTGCGCATTTCCACGATTACACGTTTGACACAAGAATATGATTTTAGCATTTTCGCTTCTTATTAATGCAGGTTAACGTTTAGAGAGTTTAGATACAGAATACAGATCCATATCGAGAAGTAAAATCATATCACAGTTTCGTAATCTACCATTGTTTTAGATTCTCTTTAATGTTTGCCTTTTTAGCAATTTAATTGTTTAAAACTGAGGAGATTCTGAAGCTTTTCACTATGCTGTAATCCATATTTACGGCATTTGGCAGAACCCGCCTGCCTCGCATTCCCCCGCAAGATCGCGAATCTTAAATGCAACTGAGCAAATTTGAATTCCGCCCTCCGTTTTCTCTTGATGGCCTCTTAACAAGCTCAAGGACCTTTTCACACATTTCTTCCCCGAACAATTCTGGGTGAGCACTTGCTTGGCTATTCCTCTACGATGCAATTCTGGCACTCGATGCTGTACCAGGCAGGTCCATGCCCTCCCCGTCTCTACCTTCCGGCCACGGCGCACTGGTTTGGATCACCCTAAACATTCTCGATCACAGGCTTCCGCAAGCCTACTAGCCGACCACCGTTTTCCCTCCATCCGCAGCCACAACGGCAGGCTCCGCCGGTTTGTCGTGACTGAGACTGAGCCTACTGAGAACCCTCCCTGGACACGTTAACACATGGGTGCCTGAGTGCTCAAGGACCTTGCCAAGGTGTGCCAAAGGGCAGCAGTTGGGCGATACCAGGGCTCGAACCCCCGACCTTCCGATCACTAGCCTAGCACCTTAAACTACTGAGTTACACCCTCCCTTTAGTTGACATTTGTACCTTCTTAACAAGAAGTGTTTATTTTCAGTGCATAAGGGTACCAAGTATTTCACACACATTTAAGACATACAGAAATGAACAATTTCAAAATGATGCAATATGTGTACATCGTAGACATACTACCTATGCTGTCTACACTCTATGTTGACAAAATGTATAACAATTCAGATTATTTGTGAAGTGGTGTCTCAGGCGTCTATGGGCATTAAGGCAGGATACACCCTGGATGGAATGCCAACCCATCGCAGGACAGGACACACACACACACTCACACACACACTAGGGACAATTTTCCAAGGTGCCAATCAATCAACCTACCGTGCATGTTTTTGGAGACCGGGAGGGAAAAGTCCGGAAGAATTGGAGAACCCGGAGAAAAAAACCCCTGAGAAAAACCATGCACGGGAGAACATGCAAACTCCAAACACCACACACATGGCCGCCGAGACGGGAATCAAACCTGGACCCTGGCGTGTAAGGCAAACGTGCTAACCACTAAACCCCTGTGCCCCTCTATTTTCTTCATCTCTGTTGGAAATTTTCTTAACCGAACAAACATCCAACATAAGAAAACACAACATAAAGTCACTTCAGGTTTCAGGTGTCTAATTCAATACCGTGGCCGTATTCCTATTCCCATCGTGTACAGTTGTGCTCGCCAGCAGACAGGAAGCACCTGGAAATTCTCAGCACAGTGACCCACTCATAAACAGCCAAACAAACTCTCGCATGCGTTACTCGACTCAAATGAAACGTGAAAGCTGACACGCTCAATTACGATAAGAGGACATACAGGTTTGGCGCCAGGGCCGTCTTCTTGAGTTCCCTGCTGTTGTTTCTGAACATAGGTACATTTGCGTTTTAATACACCGTCCTCCATTACAGAGTATTCAAAAGCTCACTGTGTACTAATAAATCAGATGAGACAACGGCTGCAATCCTGCCTCGACTAATCTGACCATACAAATGTTGTCTGCTAACACTGCGAGACACCGACTGATTGGTCCCCTAATGTAGAATGATTTTAGCAGGGTTATAAAATGCAACATTTTATTATCCATCTTATCCAGAGCAACTTACAACGGAGCAAGTTCAGGGTTAAGGGCCTTGCTGAAGGGCCCACTAGTGGCAGCTTGGTGGTGCTGAGACAAACCTGCGACCTTCTGGTCCAGAGCCCGATGCCTGAGCTACCACCTCCCCTGTACATGAATCTACATTTGGAAAATGCTGAATACTGTGGTAAAAAAAAATAATTGTAAAAGCGAATTGTTGATTCACTTGAACCATTAGGAAAGAGTATAATTCCCCACAAGAGGCCCATGTTATTGGACAATAATGAGGCAAGAGACTTTTCGTAATGCTACTTTTTTAGAAACTGTATTAGAATTTGAAATTTATGCCCAAAAAATGGACCAACTGCATATCATTATTCTCATGTCCCCTTAGTCTAGAATTTCCCTCGGGATCAATCAAGAAAGAAAGCAAGAAAGAAAGCAAGAAAGAAAGAAAGACATCAAGAAAGTATGCATTAACTGTGTCTATGCTTATTGTGTACCGTAATTTTGTATAAACTATACCTGAATGATGACATTTATTACCTAAAGCACTATTTATCTATCTATCTATCTATCAATCTATCTATCTATCTATCTATTTGTGGCCGCATAATATAATATCATTGGATGTTGATGTGCGGTTGTAATCATTACAGTTTGCCTACTTAACAAAGACGGAAATGGACTACTATAGTGTACCATTTAGTGAAACTTTGTAAGCGCTCTTCACAATCCCTGCTATGGAACCTAACCCCGCTATGGAAACCCCCCCCCCCCCCCCCCCCCCCCCCCCCCCCCCCCCAAAAAAAAAGAAAAAAGTACAAAACTACTGGAAGTGTAAGCAATTTGCAATGAGGTCCAGGTCATCCGAGCACGACCACCACAAGCGGAGCATATAATTAGAGCTTGTGAAGGGAAGCCCCCAGAAACAAGCTAACAAATTTCACACTGTGTGCACAGGGTCAAAGTATCACGCTTCACTGCTCTTGGAGATGGGAGAAAAAAGGTAGGTAGCATAAGAGACAGACCTCCTATTAGTACCGAAGGCAGAAAGGCCAGAATGTAACTTGCTGGGAAGTATAAAAATGGACATGGTTTTGTGGCAAAGGTGGTAACAATAACCCTTAATCAAAGGGATGGAGGAGGAAATGAGGATGCTGCAGACGCTGTACAGCAAGACTCTTGCTTTTGTATATTATAAAATGTTGAACGAGGCAGTAAACTAGAATATTCTTTATTAAGTGCCCCCCCCTAACCCCTCCCGGTCCAAAAACATGCACAGGTTGGCACCCCATACAGGGCGTATCCTGCCTTGATGCCCATAGAAGCCGAAGAAGATGCAGATGAGATAGTGAGATAGGCACAGGCTCCCTGCGACCCGAGGGAAGATCGGATAAAACGGTAGAAGATGAATAAATCAAAAGAGTTGCAGGAGTGATGTGTGACAGAAGGGTATTTCCAAGAGTGAAATGGAAAGTTTATAGGACTGGGGTGAGACCTGCAATGTTTTAGGGTTTAGAGACATTGGTGTTGCCTAAAAGACAGGAGGGGGAGCTGGAGGTGGCCGAGTTTAAGATGTTGAGATTTTCATGGTGAGTCGGATGAGGATGGCCAGAATTAGAAATGTGTTTATTAGAGGGACAGCGCATGTAGGATATTTGTGCGGGAGGCTAGATTGAGACGATATGGACATGTACAGAGGAGTGACGTAGGGAGAGGAATGCTGCGGATGGGTGGAAAGAGGAGAACGTTTGGCCTAGGAGAACGTTTATGGATGTTGTGAGGGAAGACATGCATATAGTTGGGTTATTCCTTCCTTCATTCACTCCCTCAATTTGCTTAATTGTCAGGATTTTCTCCTTTTAAGACAAACATAAAGCACTAAAGAACTCCTAGCAGTAGAATTAGCCTCTACATACTTCCAGGTTACACTAGCGATGTAGGCTCTTTAGAGTTGTCATGTATGGGCAAAACAAATCTTATTTCCAGTACAGAGTGTGTAACCACAGTATGACTTTTTTTATACCCCTGGATTGTGTTTGTTTTCCAATAACAATAGTAATAACAAAAGTTGTAAAAATGTACACAAAGTGAGAGACTAAACACCACTTAATATGTTCCTGAGGAAACTCCAATTTTAACTCCACATTAAAACTGCAATTTTATGTTCCACATATAAAAAGGATTTCATTCAGCAAAAGTGTACCAAATCGAAAATCCTGTACCGGTATGTTTGTATATGTATATATATCTATGATAGATGTGTCATTTATCTATCAAATTTGAGCTGATTTACTAAATATATAAAAATGGATTTTATATGTTTAGATTTTAACAGTAAATGATGCGGAAATTTTATAGTTCGTTTACAGTTATTTTATAGGCCAGATTCTTACCAGTAAATCATGGCTTGAGTTGGCGCTATATGAACGGATTGAGATTCAGAATAGCACCGTCTTTCTTGCTAACTAAAGGCACCTAGCTAGTTTGTCTCTTCATATATGTGCCTATTAAAAATAAGGTGTCAGGCAGTCAGTCAGGTAGAGAGAGATCTAGTGCAGTTGTTTATAAAACAAACACACCATTACATGCCCAACATAAAAAATATACTACCCCAAAACTGTTCTATAGTCAGCTTCAACAGCTGAGCATTCCCTAGTGTTGCATCACATACCGTACCACCACAGTCACCAGCCACAAATTTATTAAAAAGACACAGCAATCTGTTATTTTTTGTTTCATAAATTAGCGTTTGGCTTGTATGCAAGTCGGGTTTTGAGGTCTAATAGAGCTTCATAAACAGCTGCATCACATTCTGCCAAAAGGACAGCTGGTGGGCTTTGCAGTAGTGTTAATGCAATGAGTTCAGCCCGGAGCAGATCACAAATTACCCACCAGTGTGTTAGCATGAGAGTGTACGAGAGGGAGAGAGAAAAAGAGAATGGGAGAGACTGGAAGTGTGTCGAATTTTCACTCGGGTCTCTTGACATGAAAGGTTCGCTACTTGCACGTCATGGAATGTCCCTACGATTGTGAGAAAATGAAGGGAAGGAGAGTTGATCTCTGGAGAAACCAGTGCGCTGCTGAAATCTTTCATCTAAACGGTCACAAAGATTCATTTTCTAGAACAGTTATAACAATAATCAAAAATCGGTATAGAATTAGTATATATTTACACAACCACACTAAATATTGGGAAAATTGGGAGAAATATACAATCAGTGACATGGTGAAGTTATATATTAGGAGATGTTTTATTGAAATGTATAGATTGAGTCTCCACCAGCAGGGTTTATTGAACTCTTCCATCACAGGAAAGTCTACAGGAGTGTGAATGTTCTGATTCTTTAGTGAGATTAAAAGCTATGTGTATCTGTTATAATATCTTTAAGAATGAATAAAAAGCTTTGGTTCTCTAAAGCTACTAGGATATAATCAATAACTGGTCCACATAATGAAATAAAATCACTATATATATATATATATATATATATATATATTATCCTGTAATGAAGTCCTGCACCATTGCAGCTTTTGCTCATTAAAGCTTAAACTAAATAAATACATCATCTTATCATCTTATGCAGTAGTGTATACTGTATATACAGATACTTATACAGGTAAAGCTGATATTTATTGTACATTACAGTACTGAAGTAGATTTTTCAGTACTTCACTATTCACCACTATTCACTACTGCTATCAGTACTTCACTAACACATTTTTAATTTTTACATTTTGTACACATATATCTGTACTTTCTCCTTCTTACATATTCTACACCAGACTCGTAACTTTAGTTTTAATCTATTTGGTGAAATGATCGATGTTTTTTCTTCTCATGTGCATCATTTTAAGCCAGTCCCACTATTTCCTACCATTGCACAGCTTTACTGTCATCTACCGCTGGTGTATCGTGTTTACATTCATTAGGTAACAAAATGTGACATTCGTTTCTGTATTAACATATTAATATGATGTGAGGTGAAGTGTAATCAGAGCTGTGAACACGAGTTTCTGTCCTTAATCTCGATCCATACTTGTCTCTAATTAAGTGAAGGATGTGTGTATTTTTGTTACAGCCTATAATAGAACGAACAATTTCTAGCATAGCAACTATGATTCAATCATAACACGGGAGGTTTAATTGGCTTATACCAAAAACAAGCAGAAGCATGTCAGGTGTAATAGCATGATGCAAGACGCCTGAAAGCAAAAATAATAAATAAAAGAAAATGCATGGATAAATATTTGGATGAAATAAACAAAAATGCTTCGGAAACAAGTTCAACTACACTCTAACAATCCAACAATGTCTTTATCAACAAGTCAGTTCTGTTCTTGAAGTAATACATGCTCGTCTCCTATATAAGACATCATATTTCAGCCTACATTTTCCAGACAAATATTCTACTCCCTGGTATACTTCTGCAATAAGCTTTCTGTCATTACTCGACATGAGGTCAGGGAGCAGCAAGCAAGAACCCACAATATTTTCATCGCAAAAAAGATTTCCCAACATCCCCCGGGTATCCCAGGAAGCTGTATTGCAAGCTTCAAGAGCAGTAGAATTACTAAGCATTTATAGGTTAAAAACAACAACAAAAAGAAACTCACAGTAGCCGCAGCGTGTCCCTCCCTCAAAGATAAATCCATTAGGCACTGCTCCATAACGTCTCAGGTCAGTCAGTCTCCAGTGCGCAATAACTGCTGGAGGGATGTCTCGGGCTATAACGAGCAGGTTATTACACAGATGCAGGAAAGCTGCACCGCTCTCAATCTTAGTGCCGGGCTGGACGTTTACGCTGAACCTGTGGACTGAAAAAGAAGCAACCTGTTAACTTGGACAAGAAGATTAGCACTAAAGAGTTATTCTAGAAATAAAGATGGATTTATTGGCAATGTGTGTAGTACAATAGATGTGGGTGACTTGAAAGACACTAAACATATAACGTAGGCTATGCAAGAGAATACATTTTAAATACCAAACAAGTATTTGACAAATCAGCAGTGCATGGTAGTGCAAATATCAGTATTGTTTATTCATTCACTCATCTTCTACCGCTTTATCCAATCTTCCCTCGGGTCACGGGGAGCCTGTGCCTATCTCAGGCGTTTATGGGCATTAAGGCAGGATACACCCTGGATGGAATGTCAACCCATCGCAGGACACACACACTCACATTCACACACATTCATACACTAGGGACAATTTTCCATCGTGCCAATCAATCTACCTATTTACATAAAACATTCATTTGGTTGTTTAAGGGTCATGCATACAAATAAAGGAAAACACTTTATCTTACTATATGACTCACAGTATGCGCTACAAAGACCTACTCCTAGTAAGTGGTCTCCTAGCGCACTGTGATCTATAGTGTTTTGCCATTAAACTAATTAAACCCATGCATTTTTCGTGTCTCGAAAACCTCTTTGCAGCACGTGTTTTATAACATTAATCCCAAAGATTCTTCTGAAATATAACACAAGGGAAGTGGCATGGAAAATACTGTATAGATCAGCGCATTCAGACCTTACAGCACCTCGAGTACAATTCACAAAGATGATGACAAAGAGGAGTAATGCATTGAGGCTTTGTGTGTGGCAGAGGAGACTTTTGAAGATTTTTATACGCTGCAAAAGCCCTGTGTACAGACGCCTTATGCATTATTAGAATCTTGCTAAAAAAAGGTGCAAGACAAATGTTTTTTCAACCCACAATTGCCAACATTTAACATATTTAAATCAACGTAAACAGATTTATAATCCTGTGATACTCTACCCAGAGTCATAAAAGCCTGTTGAACTTATTTCCTGGGGAAAAACAAAACAAAAAACAAGCATGGATATGATAAGTAAGGACAGGAGCGGAGGACATAATGACATCATCGTGATCACAATCAGGATGTGTGCAAAAATAAGCATGTTTTAAAAAGGCATTGTCAGAAGTCAAAGGTGACGCTTATTTCTGATGAGGATTCTGCCAACCCACACAGAGAGGGAAGGAAAGAAAGACGTAACAGTAGTCCACTACGCTGACTGACTCATCAATCAAGCTCAACGTAAGGCGAGTTAGCGAGCTGTCATACACCGAGGGAGCACAGCGGAGGCAAGGAGACTGATGAGCGAGCTCAGGCGTGGTGGGAAATTCTCACCGCGCTTCGCCGAGCGCAATCTTTTATTGCTCTGTCAGCACAGCACACGCACAAACAAATAAACAAAGGGAAGGACTTGGAAAATGAAGATGCAACAGAGCAGGAAAGAAATCCGGGATCATATACGCCACATTCGTCTCGATCATATACGCCACATCGCAAGAGTTGCATCATCATTTATCACAGCATGAGTTTCCATGAAAGGATCTGTCCGTCTTATAAGACCACGCTTGGTTATTGGTTCAAAGGTTAGGGATGACTCCGTACGATCTTATAATAAAGAGATCAAATGTCTCGTTATCAGGATTTCCCCATTCCGACACCTGCACATGTCAAGCTCCATTAGTTTAGTTGGAATAGAACAGAGCCGAGAGCCCACTGAATATCTTTGGGACGAATAGGAATGCCATAACTTACATTTGGCCAAAATATGTATCTGTAGGATACAGAAATGATATTCAAGATAATATCAAGCCTTTACAGCCCCATGCCCATATATAGCTATGCCTATATATATATATATATATATATATATATATATATATATATATATATATATATATATACCGGGTATATCTCCGGGTTCTCCGGTCCCCGTCCCATCCCCCTCGGTCCAAAACCATGCACGGTAGGTTGATTGATACCTTGGAAAATTTGTCCCTAGTGTATGAATGTGTGTATGAATGTGAGTGTGTATTCCCTGGCAATGGGTTAGCACCCCATACATGGTGTATCCTGCCTTGATGGCCCAAGACACCTGAGATAGGCACAGGCTCCCCGTGACCTGAGGGAAGATCGGATAAAGCGGTAGAAGATGAGGATCTCGCGAAAGGCTCTGTACTCAGGATATGGCGTGTGCCTTGGTAGTGATTCATCACTGGACAACCACATCATGTTCAGTCAATGACAATTCATCACCCCTTTTCTCCTTATCTCTCTCTCTCTCTCTCTCTCTCTCCCCTTCTCTGTTGGGATAAACATGCTCCAAAGACCAACCATCTAGCAAATCCTGTCTCTTTCTCCCCTCCAGATACGCTTTATTCATCCCGATGCTCTACCACTGGATGAAGTACTCTTTGATTTAAGACTCGCAGTTGCAGATGAGGATCGATGCCACATGATCTGCCCGAGGATCCATGCAGTTACTGACTGTTTCTAGAACTACAAGGATGGATTTAGACTACTGTAACTGATATCGTGTGCTACAGTGGCTTACCATGAAGAGTTCTGCATTTAAGCGGCCATCAGATGAGGATGAGTTCTAGAGATGGATCTTCATTAATGTGTCTTTGATGCGATTCAGAAGAATGAATCAGTCTCAATGAGTGATTCATTCATTTTCTACTTGACACATATGAGCAAAGCAAGGCACAAAGCTCAGTAAGTTACATGCCGGAAACTGAATTGAGTAGTTCAGCTCAAGAGTCCTCTGTGAGTCTTTTATCATCTTCCTCCCGTCGATGCCATGAAGGTGATTGAAGGATTAAAGGAACAAACAGATTTTATCATTTCGGTGAACGGGATTTAAAGAACCAAGTTACTTTTTCATGTCTGGTTCATCTCAAGGTTTCTTCCTCGTACCATATCAGCTACAGTCACCACATATATATATATAGACATTATATATATATATATATATATAGACATTACACTTATGCGTTGGGACTTGATATACAAATAAATCTGAAATTGAATTGAAGATTAGGGCACTTTTGAATATGTATATATCATTCTGTGTAATAGTATTTTGTATATATTGCCTGCTAAAGTCCATAGAAGACATCCAGTTCTTGCCTTGTTCTAACACACAGGGGCAGTTTGGTACGTCTTTACTGCAAAAAGTCTAAGAAAGGAAATAAAAGCTGGAAAACGTCTTCTTTTTGGCCATAAAGGATAAAAAGTCTTAAAAATCACATTAGATTATAAATCTTCACTTAAGAAAATTTTACTTGTTCAGTCCTTGTTTAGGAAAGTAAATATAAACGGGGAGGAAACCGGAGAACCCGGTGAAAATCCCCTGAGGCACGGGGAGAACATGCAAACTCCGCACACACATGGTCGAGACGGGAATCGAACCTGGACCCTGGCGGTGTGAGGCGAACGTGCTAACCACTAAGCCACCGTGTCCCCCAAGTCCCAAACATTTTAAGTTAAACAAACAAACAAACAAACAAACAAACAAACAAACAAACAAAGAAAGAAAACAAACAAATAAATAAATAAAACTTGAAACTTGGCTTTTCTTGGTCTGGTTTTAGGATCTAGTAGATTTTATTATCCACTAGATATTAATGTTAGTTTTTGCTTACCCCGTTGGCAGATGTTTTGCTTGATTGTACTTTTAAGTAGATATAAGTGAATCTTGCTTATTCTAAGGGGGGGTATTTTTTTGCCATGTTTTCTTGTTTTCATAGATGGAAAATATATATTCTACCTTTGTCAAAAATCGTTCTGAAAGACGTGTAAAGCCCCTGTGTGTTAGGACAACTTTCCTTTACCTTCTAAATATTTGGGAGTGCAGGAACGTTCTAGAGAAACGTCCCCAAGCGCCTGAGAACTTCAGCAGGCCATATTTTTAAACTTCAGGAGTGCATTCACGTCACAAACAACCTGACCGGCATTCAGGGGAGTGACTTAATATAGACCCCGCAACCACAAATGATGTTTGCTATGTGTTCCATCTTTGTGTGTGTGTGTGTGTGTGTGTTATTTTCAAAAGGATATACGTTATAGTAGCTTGCCATTAAACCTTCTCTTTCTCACACAACTCTCAAGCTATGTAGTAGGTGATCACAAAACTAGAGAATATGCTTATATAAAGTTTTGAATTGTGTATAATGAATTCATATGTAATGTATATCAGCGCAGAGCTTTCTCACCCTCGCCGAGGTTGTAGCGAATGCGAGCGTCCCACGCCAGGAGGTTTTCCCTGCTGTCGAAGCCGAGTGTAATAGACTTCGTGAGGCAGAGCAGGTTGAGTGCAAAGTTCACGCCTTCATAACTCTGCAGGAGTTCCAGGCCACAGATATCACCCAGGGTGAGCTGACTCCTCTCCCGCTGGCCCTTACTGCGTTCCTTATAGACCAACACACACAGGCAGTCTGACGCAAACACAAACACACACATGTGCGCAATTAAACAATGTTCTATACAGCATAGTGTAAAATCTGCAAATGTATTAATGCTCTAACAAATTATAGAGCGGTTTAAAGAATCATAACATTTCACTTTTATTTGTGTATTAAAATTCCTTATTTTAATAAGGAATTTTAAAATGAATAATTTTAAAATAAGTTTAAAAATAAAATATAATTTTATAATGCACGGTGATTTAGTGGTTAGCACGTTCGCCGCCTCACACCGCCAGGGTCCAGGTTCGATTCCCGTCTCGGCCATGTGTGTGTGTGCATGTTCTCCCCGTGCCTCGGGAGGTTTTTCTCTGGGTTCTCTGGTTTCCTCCCCGGTCCAAAAACATGCACGGTAGGTTGATTGGCACCTTGGAAAATTGTCCCTAGTGTATGAATGTGTGTGTGTGTGTGTGTGTGTGTCCTGTGATGGGTTGGCATTCCATCCAGGGTGTATCCTGCCTTAATGCCCATAGACGCCTGAGATAGGCACAGACTCCCCGTGACCCGAGGGAAGAAGATGAATGAAATAATTTTATAATAATAACAATTATTATAAATAATTTTAAAGAATAATTTTAATGTTCTTTACTTTTAATAAAATGTAATGTTTAACCTAATAATAATTAATAAATAATTAATAATAAAAATTTAATTAATTAAATAAGAAAAGAAAATTAATACGACTTATAATAAATAAATACATTTAAATAAATAATTAAAAGGAAGATTTTAAATTAAATAAATTTTTAAATAAATAAATAAACTGTCTCTGTCTTTTGGGCAGTTTTTATACCGATGTAAAAATTTGAAGTCCGAGATCGACTTTTACCGTACAAACACCAACACGGAAAATGAAACATAATATAAATAGAAAGACCAAACTACAAGAAGCAGCGAGAAACAAATGCCAGACAAAGACTGCTGTGAAAAGTGAGACGTGCACAGTGTATCTTCTAATCAAGAGCATGTTAATGCGTTAATGCAGTGTCTGATGGGAATCGCAGTCCGAGGCTATAAATCCTGACATGATTTTATTTACAGAGCATGTTCGTTTTGTTCTTTGCTCTAATGTCTGCAAAATATACATTGGAAGTGTAAAAATAAGAAGGAAAGAAATGAAAAGAAAAAAAATCAACCGTCGTTCTTTACTGTAAAAAAGCAAGATCAAAAAATATGGCAACAAACAGACTAATGTATAATGTTCATCCTGCAGTGGCAGCTCTTGTTGGTACAGTTATGAGAGCTTGTTAGCACCTGTAGTCTATAATTATTCTCTCCTACATAAATGTCTTGTACAGGCCAGCATGCAATTAAAGTGAAGCGGATGAGACATCGGTGGCCGATGATCTAAATTTACTGCATGTGTGTGCCGTTGTAGCTCAGCGTGAATAGACATACAAGCAGCTGCCGTATGAAGCACTTCAGAAAGAGAGAGAGAGAGAGAGAGAGAGAGAGAGTGATTTATTGCAACAACTGGAGACTGTCTGACTCATTACATGTGACCAAATCCACAAACTTTCATGGACTTCCGATTTTTCCTAAAAGCTGTAGGTTTAATACATTCAGTCACTATAAACGCCAAATGTCTGCTTGCTTGTACAGGAAATGCCCATGTGACTTACACTGTAAACCAACCACAGGCATCTTATTCGATTCAAACGGACACCCAGAAGCACTTTTACACACGTTATGTCTGTACCAATAAACTGATTGTTTCTTGCCCTGAAAAAAGGGGAAGGTGTTTTTAAACATTAATGATATCAGATACTTCGAGGCCCAAGATATGATATCAAGATACCTCGGACTCAATGTCATTCTATGTGGCCCGTAAGAGCTTAAAATATATGGGATATGATTGTCTTAAAATAAGGCTTTCAAGCATGCATTGACAATAAACTACATCGGCCAAAATCCATGCAACTATGTTACCCGCAAAGTCACACCATCCCGCCACTAGAGTGCAGTGTATCCCATATCGGTGTTTACAGTGGGCGATTTTTCTAGCAAGCAGAATTGAGAAATGATCCCAAAAACCTCCAGGAAGTGAAAAATGGATGCAGATGGAAGCAGAGTCCAAGAAGCGAATACATGTTTGGATAAAATTGAAAAGTGTTTTGTGTTATGAGGCGCCGTTGCTCATCAAAGACTATATACTGTCTTATAGTTACAACTGGCCCTTCGAGTCCAACCATAATGCTGATGTGGGTCCACAGTGACAATGAGTTTGACGGCCTTGAGATACATGTACAGGTTACATAAGCAGACTAGAGAATATTCTCCACTTTGTCTTGTAGTGCACTATATCACCCAACCTTTGAGAACTGAGTAGAGAAAAAGGGAGAAAAGGCGACTCTGGAAATCACTCTGGATCCCTCACATCCATGCCATCTCCCTTTTTTTTTATTTTGCTAACTGGCCGGTGCTACAGAGCACTGACCATTAGTGTATATTGTACACAAAAGGTGGCATGTCATATATACAGCGTACAGTGAAGGTTACATTGGAAATGTAATAGATTACAGATTACAAATGACCCTATTCAAAATATAATAATTACCATAACTTTTGAATGACTTTATAAAAGTAAAGTGATTATATTTGATAATGATGTTGGGTAGGGTTCTTTGGAATTTGTAATTCGAAAGTAACTGTAATTTAATTACACGTTTTTTTTTTCTAAGTAACTGTAACAGATTAATGTTACTTTTATTTGGTAATTAAATTACGTAACATGGTTACATGTAACTAGGCAAATGCCTGATGTGTGTGTCCATTGGATAGAATTATTTGCCACTAAACTGCAGTGATTATAAAGTATCACAGAAATGAAAACGGAGACTCATTTGTCCCCATTCACGTCAGTCATGGATCATTATGTGTAAGAACTGAATTTAGCCATTTAAATTAATGAGAAAAATTTTATATATAAAAAAAAAAAGATGATTTTTTTTTAGTTTACGACATGTTAATGGACATGGAAGACGATGATGCTGGTCCAGATCCCTTTATGGCTTTTGATGTGTGTGTTTGTGTTGACCATAGAAAATGTATAATTAATGTGCACAGTATAGTAATCATAATAAATATATTAACTATATTTATAAATATATAAATATAGTAATCAAAGTAAATATATAAAAGTACTGATAAAAGTTTTTATATAACTAGAAAGGTTTACAATTATGTTTGTTGGAAGGTAGGAAGACAGGGGCCACCTTTTTTGTTTGTGTTTTTGTTTTTATTTTCTGTGTTGTTGTTGTCCCTGTATAATGAAAGCTGTCACCAAAAATATGCAAACAAACTTTCAGATTATAAACTTAAGATATTATAAAAAAAAACTGCACTATTCAGAGATGATAAGTTGCATTTGAATGACTGTACTAATCGATTAACACATATCCCACATTTACACTTCTTCCTCTATCAGCTGCTCATGTTGCGCTACATTGGATCGTCCTCCTCCACAGTACCCTGTCCTCTTACTCTTCCTCTTTCACCCCGACTACCTGCATGTCCTCCCTCACCACATCCATAAACCTCCTCCTCCTCCTCCTCCTCCTCAGCCTTCCTCTTTATCTGTACCCCATGTTCCTCCTCTACACACACCCATCCATCGCAGTCTATCCTCCCTCACCTCGCCTCCAAAACCTCCTTCATGCTCTGTCCCTCGTATAAACTACTTTCTAATCCTGTCCATCCTCATCACACCCAATGAAAATCTTCCACTCTGCCACATTTACATATTAACTATTAAAAATATTCAAATTTCAATCACAGAGATGGGCCAGTCTTCGCTGTGTCGATCACACACACACACACACACACACACACACACACACACACACACACACACACACACACACACATGCTACACACTCACATTAATAGATTATTTTCACCTGAAATGTATACATCTGTTCATCTATGTGTTAAAGTCAACCTGTAATTTTTGGAGCAAAAGATTTCTATCTAGAACGTCTTCAACAACACTGAGATGAATCTTTATCAGGATGTCAATATTGTACAGGACAAATAATTACCCAGTGCAACACTATTAAACTAAATAAGGCATGGGGTTTAATTCAACCACAGCCGTGACAGAAACAGAAAGGGTTCGATTAATACACCCGATCTAATAAGATATTGTATCTGTCGTCTCAACTCTTTATATAATAGTCACACATATTTAAAATAAAAAGTGATAAAAAAAATAAAAATAAAAAGTAAACAAATAAATGTTGGCGAGGGTTTTTTTTAGGCGTCGTTTATGAAACATTTCTGGAAGGACGACGAGGAATAGTCAAGCAATGACTGAATAACCATTAATGGTATTTCTCTTTACTTAACCGAACACATTTTCCACTGTCTTGGTATAAAAAAAAAAACCTCAACTGAGTTTAAGGTTGATTGTATCTTAAGATTGTAATCATATCAAAGTTCATTTTTTTCTTAGATGGAGCCTTAAAGTATTAAACTAAATAAGGCGTGGGCTTAAATTTAATTCAACCGCAGCCGTGACAGAAACAGAAAGGGTTCGATTAATACACTCGATCTAATAAGATATTGTATCTGTCGTCTCAACTATATAATAATCAATATAAGAATAATCTTTATATAATAACTCTTTATATAATATAATAGAATAATAATATAATACAGTTTCTTGTACGTCGCTGTGGATAAAGGCATCTGATAAATGCTGTAAATGTAAATGTAAGGAGTCTCCAGTGTCAGTAAGTTTCTCCCTCTAATAAAAAAGTTTTCCAGGACAGAGCACAGGACAGAAAGATTGCAGAACAATTATTTATATTCAATATATGATTACATCACAGTTCAGTTCATTTATTTGTATAGAGCATTTAACAATGGACACTGTCTACAAGCAGTTTTACAGAGATAAAGTAGTTATAAAAGAATGTATATGTTTAAGACGTCATGAGAAAGAAGCCTTGACTCAAAAGGAAACCCATTTTCATCTGGGTGGCACCAAAAATCCACTCATTAAAGTTTTATCATTATGTTAAAACAAAAGTGTATTCTGATATTTATTAATAAATGGTTAAGAGGGTTAACGCACACTGAGCAATGTTATTACAGGAAAACTACTTGGAAAACTTGGACTTGTTCAACATGTTCACTTTTGGATTTTAGACATGCAAAACAAATACTAACAAGATTTCAAATATAAAAAAATAATAATAATAATAATAAAAAAAGCAGCATTTGAGCTCAAAGAACAATAATCCAATCCAAAAAGGGTCGAAGAGACACTGACATAAACAGAAAAAGTGAAAGATACAATAATGCTGTGTCAAATCTACTCGCCTTGTTTATTGTAACTCAGCAGGGTTAAATTTGGAACACAAATATTACGTCATCTAATCAGAGTTTTATAGATTTGAATATATCTCTCGTGAAAATGTCCCCGTTTAAAGATTCAGGCCTCGGGGTCTCTTGCGTGAGCTCCCACAGAGGCGTCCTGACGTCACTAGGATTCCAGGTGAAAAACCAGTCAGGAGAATGAGGAGTATAAATACCTCGCTGTGGAGTTGCACAATCTTTGCTTTGCCCTTTAGTTGGTTTGTTTGCTTGCTTATTTAACGATTCGTTTGGAAGCGGCACATGTTTAATTGGGAATACTTAACATTGCAGTAACACACACACACACACACACACAGATTTTTAACGCATTCCTTAAACTTACCTGCTACTGGGGAGGGCTTTCGCAGGACCACCCATCTGGTTTTCCACTGCAGAAACAGAAAGACAGTGAAAGTCTTACCTGGAGCAGGAACTGGGACTTGATTCCCCTCCAAAAAAGTGACAATAAGTAGTTTAGAGAAACCTTTTTTCCTTCACGGAGTCTCACTTGTCCCTCGACGACCACTGTATCGGTCATCTTGTGTCATGGTTCCTGACAGCTGTGTGCGTGTGTGTGTGTGTGTGTGTGTGTGTGTGTGTGTGTGTGTGTGCATGTGTGCACTCGAGAGAGAGAGAGAGAGAGAGAGAGAGAGGGAGAGAGGGAGTGGGCGAGAAAGCGAATGTGTATGTCCGGTTCAAAATAACTTTAATGACCGTGTGCACATGGTGTCCACTGCTCTCACTCCCCCTGTGGCTTTTTACAAACTTAGCACAGCGGCGCTTACACCAATCAACCAAACATTAAATCCACTGACAGGTGGAGTCAATATCGTTCATTATCGCGTGGCCCCTGTCACTGGCTTGGGGAAATATTAAGGCAGCAAGTGGAGGGCCAAAGTTGTGGGATTGGAAGCAGGATCAAATGTGGCAGGTAATAATTGGGGTAGTGAATATGTCCAAAGGCAGTGCTGTTATGCAGTGGTTAATATCTAACAAAAATGGGGCAAGGAACGAAACTGATGTGAAAGTAGTCCGGTCTGGTCCAAACTCAAAGAAGAACTAGGCATGAATTGAAAAAGATATTGCTGCTTGTGACAGAAGGCTTAATAAGGCTGCTTAGCTGTAGACTGCTCAAAGTGACAGTCTTGGTTATACTTGAGTAAAAGTATAGATGCCAAATACAAAATGTCTCAGAGCACACGTGTCATATTCAAAGCCTATGAGCCAAATATGTTCCACCACGTCGTTTTCTGTGGCCCGCAAGAGCTTAAAAGGTGTATGATTGTCTTAAAATAAGGCTATGCTGCTTTAATTGTATTGTATTGATAATAAATTCCGCCACTAGAGTGCAGTGTATCCCACATCAGTGTTTATCGATTATTTTTCCAACAAGTGGAAATTACAAATGATTCCAAAATGTCCACTTGAAGGCACTTAGAAGAAAGATGAGAAAACGAATACATGTTTGTGCTTCAAGGAGAAAATTGCTATGTGTTTTGTGTTATGAGGCGGCGTCGCACATCAAACACTATATACTGTCTTACACTGGCCCTTCGAGGCCAACCATAATGCTGATGTGACCCACAGTGACAATGAGTGCCAGACCGATGTCTTAGATTAACAGTAACAGTACTTTTCAGTGGGGCACAGTGGCTTAGTGGTAACACGTTCGGCTCACACCTCCAGGGTCCGGGTTCGATTCCCGTCTCGGCCATGTGTGTGTGTGTGTGTGTGTGTGTGTGTGTGTGGAGTTTGAATGTTCTACCCGTGTCTCAGGGGGTTTTTCTCCAGGTCCAAAAAACATGCACAGTAGGTTAATTGGCACCTTGGAAAATTGTCCCTTGTGTATGAATGTATGTGTGATTATGATAGAAGATTGGATATAGCGGTAGAAGATGAATGAATGAAGTACTTTTCAGTACAGCATTTGACTCATATGGAACATAGATTAAGGTTTTATGTACTAAAATACAAATCAGATTGTTTGCCTAAACATTGCCTCTTCAACATGCCTGAATAAAAATGAGGCTAGAAGTGCTAAAATGTCGCAGCGGATCTAGTAGTGGTAGTAGTGGACTGTAATTCATTCATTCATCCATTCATTCATTCATCTTCAACCGCTTTATTTAACTTCTATGCCTATCTCAGGCGTCTTCAGGCATCATAGCATGATACACCCTGTATGGAACGCCTACCAATCGCAGGGCACACACACACTCACATTCATACACTAGGGACAATTTTCCAAGGTGCCAATCAACCTACCGTGCATGTTTTTGGACCGGGAGAGAAACCGGAGATAACCGGCACGGGGAGAACATTCAAACTAAACACACACACACACACACACACACATATGCGGAGGCTGGAATCAAACCCCCAACAATGGAGGTGTGAGGCGAACATGCTAACCACTAAGCCACCATGCCCCTTGGACAGTAATAAAGTACATTTATTTCTTTGCTGTACTTAAGGAGCTCATTTGCATATCTGTCCTTGACTAAAGTATTTTCATTTAGAGAGACATCATTACATTTTGCGAAATCAGTCGTCCCTTCTTATTTATGAGTGGTGAGACTCAAGCACACAGTAAACCACCAACCAGTTTAGAGAGAGCGTTGTTTTAAACTGGTTTTGATTGCTGCTTGGTGGTCTGGCCTTAACATACATGTACAAGGAGGATATTTTGAGAGGAATAAATGATGCCCACACAGAACCCTGATCTCAACATCATGGAGTGTGTGTGGGATTCCATGAAGAGACAGAAGGATGTGAGAACGTCTCCATCCACAGAAGATCTGTGTTTACTTCTCCAAGATGGAACAACCAACCAGCCGAGTTACTTCATAAACACTGTGTGTAAGTGTACATAGAGGAATTACTGCTGTTTTGAAGGCAAATATTGATTTCTCTTTTGTTTTCTTTTTTTCTCTTTTCTCACATGTAATTAAGTATCCATATATGAAGACTTTTTTTAACATGTAGTTTTACCAGAGTAATATGTATAGTAATATTATTTAGTAATACTATAAGTCACCTTTTAGATGTTCATATCACAAAGTATATCCTATCATTTGTTCTTTTTTTACTCAGAAGAAAATGTTCACATCATTGGGAGACCCCATGAAAAAAAAACACACAAACACACACAAACACACTTCCTGAGACGTGCGCCTTGGGCCTTTGGGTCTGAGTGCTAATCAGACAATGAGGCGACGGGACAGACGTTTTCACAGTTGTTCCCTTGGGTTAGGGTGTCTAGTTCGAGGTTTCAAATTGAAGACACTTAACCCCTCATTCAGCAGCCCATTAGTGTGTACATTCCTCAAAGTCCCAGACAATGGAGTATGGATTCAGTAAAACAGCCCACACACAACTACAGCATGTGTGATATTTATCTGCTCCGTTACAAAAACAGAGAAAATAAAATCTACAACAGGTGCCAGATTATAACTATATTCATACAGGCGTTATACTGGAGAAGTGAGCGGATGCTTCAGTGCCAGCGTAGTTGAAAGGAACATTGCAATTCTCTTTCCCATGTTAAGTATCACGGATGATGAAAAATTGATGAATTGATTTGTTTTTTCATATATCGATTGCTATAATGCGTTGCTTGTTGGGGTTTCAAGTCCTCATTAAACAATGACAAGTTGTCCAAAGTTAAGCTGCTAGAATTTTTGACGTGTCTGGTGATCTCTCCAGTTTTAGAGGCATAACATCAACTCCCAGTTACATACCGAATTGATTTAAAAATTCTAATAGTGACCTACAGTATAATACCCTACATGTCATGGAACCCTATTACATGACTCAGGGTTTAACTGTCTTCACTCCCAAGTGTGATCTTCATTCCTCTTCATTCCTCTTTGGGACAATTTTCCAAGGTATGTATGATACTGTGTATGATTTTGGACCAAGAGGAAACCGGAGAACCCGGAGAAAAACCCCCTGAGGCACGAGGAGAGCATGCACAAACTCCACACACACATGGCGGAGGCAGGAATCGAACCCGGACTCTGGAGGTGTGAGACAAACATGCTAACTGCTTTGCCACTGTGCCTGGTTAACAATGTCATACTGGTAACCAGTGTTGGGGAGTAACAAGTAACATGTAACGGGTTACGTAATTTTTTTACAAAATAAAAGTAACAGTAATTTGTTACAATTACTGAGAAAAATGAGCAATTAAATTAAAGTTACCCTCGACAAAGATTTTGCCCGCAACAAAAACGCCCCCCCCCCCCCCCCCCGAACGCCCCCCCCCCCCAAATTTCAATCAAGTGCCACCTACTGGACAAATGAAAGTAATCAAATGTAATTTTACTTTTTACTTTACTTTTATAAAGTAACTGAAAAGTAAAACTGCGTATTACATTTGGAATAGGGTCATTTGTAATCTGTAACCTATTACATTTCCAAAGTAACCTTCACCAATATTGCTGATAACCTCACATCATATTAATACAAAATACTTACAATGATTTTTACTTAATGAATGTATCCAGGCTGAACTACTACCACAGAGAACTGAGCTACGTGGGAGGTGGGAGCTCAGTGGTTAAGGCAGTGACCTCGCAGATTCATATCCCACCACCAGCAAAGCTGCCACCAGTGGGCCCTCGAGCACGGCCCTTAACCCTCAAAGTCGCTCTGGATAAGGGCGTCTGCCAAATACTGTAAATGTAAATATAAACCTACGTCTGTGGTGCGTGATAACTAGGAAACGATACGCGATACGCAGAGAAAAAGCAGATGGGAAAAAAACGGCTCACAAAGAGAAGAAAAAAATATTCATCATGTCACCAAATAGATTAAAATGAAGAACATACAGATATTTGTGCACGCAGAAATCCAAACAAGCCGAGACGTTTATATTGCAATATATTCATTCATTCATTCATCTTCTACCAGCATTCATTCATATAATCTTCCCTCGGATTATAATATATATATATATATAATATACACTATATATTTCCACTACACCCTGCCATATATATATATGCCAATATATATATATATTTGCAATATAAATTCCCCCCCATAAGAACTACTTGTCCAGGTCACATTAAGACTTCTTTATTTCACACGCTTGCATTTACTCCTGCAGGCATCACCGAGCAATTGGCTCCATGTATTTGATTCTTTTGCCCAAAGTAACTTAAATGAATTTGCTATAGGACACATTACCCTGGAGGAAATTGGGGTTAAGACCTGCATTCAAGGACACGGAAAGCATAATGCGTTTTAATCAATCTGTGTCTCTGTCTCAGCAGGGATGTGTTTCTAATTATACATATCAGTGAGCCTTTTTCTAATAAATTTAGTTGCGTTTTTGCAGTGAACCACACTGCCCACTGTGGCATCAGATTCTTGTTGTTGGCTCATAGAAGGACGTTTGAAATTTTCTCTCTCTCTCAAATCACAACACACACACACACACACACACAAACACACACAAGAAATGCTTTGCTGCCCAAAACAGTTGTTCAGAATCGTTATTTGCGTTCTTCTTTATTCGTCCTCTTTTTGTAACTACAAGGACCTGTAACTCCATGACCTGTAACTACAAATACCTGTAACTCCATGACCTGTAACTAGAAGGACCTGTAACTCCATGACCTGTAACTACAAGGACCTGTAACTCCATGACCTGTAACTACAAGGTCCTGTAACTAGAAGGACCTGTAACTCCATGACCTGTAACTACAAGGTCCTGTAACTAGAAGGATCTGTAACTCCATGACCTATAACTACAAGGACCCGTAACTCCATGACCTGTAACTACAAGGGCCTGTAACTCCATGACCTGTAACTACAAATACCTGTAACTCCATGACCTGTAACTAGAAGGACCTGTAACTCCATGACCTATAACTACAAGACCTAACTCCATGACCTAACTAGAAGGATCAAGGGCCTGTATCCATGACCTGTAACTACAAGGACCTGTAACTACAAGGTATAAAGGACCTGTAACCTGTAACTACATTACCTGTTACTACAAAGACCTGTAACTCCATGACCTGTAACTACAAGCACCTGTAACTACAAGGTCCTGTAACTACAAGGTCCTGTAACTACAAGGTCCTGTAACTACAAGGACCTGTAACTACAAGGACCTGAAACCCCATGACCTGTAACTACAAGGACCTGTAACTACAAGGTCCTGTAACTCCATGACCTGTAACTACAAGGACCTGTAACTCCATGACCTGTAACTACAAGGACCTGTAACCCCATGACCTGTAACTACAAGGACTTGTATCTCTATGACCTGTAGCTCCTGACCTATAACTTCATGACCTGTAGCTCCTATGGACCAGTACTCCTGACCTGTAACTTTATGTCCTGTAGCTCCTATGTCCTATAACTCCTGACCTGTAACTCCATGGAGCTGTAACTCCATGAACCTGTTACTCCATGACCTATAACTCCATGACCTGTAACTCCATGTCCTGTAGCTACATGTCCTGTAGCTGCTATGTCCTATAACTCCTGACCTGTAACTCCATGGAGCTGTAACTCCATGAACCTGTTACTCCATGACCTGTAACTCCATGACCTGTAACTCCATGTCCTGTAGCTACATGTCCTGTAGCTGCTATGTTCTATAACTCCTGACCTGTAACTCCATGGAGCTGTAACTCCATGAACCTGTTACTCCATGACCTGTAACTCCATGGACTTTTAACTCCATGGCCGTGTAACTCCATGACCTTTAACTCCATGACCTGTAGCTCCATGGACCTGTAACACCATGGCCCTGTAACTCCGTGGACCTGTAACTCCTGAATGCACAACATGATGAACTGTAAGATGGATGTGTTACCAAATGAACTGATTTGACACCTGCAATACAGTACAACTAAACACTATATTAGATCAAGTTAGGACACGAGCCCTTTAGTTAAATCCACATCATAATTAAACTAATTGTTTAAAGGCACTCATTAATACGACTAGAACATGTCAGAGTGAATTATTATTATTATTAGCTTTTGCTTAATGGCATATTGTCATGTAACGGAAATCACGCTGTCTTGTAAACCAAAACATTTAACTCTGTAAAACCAAATGGTGTAACTGGAGTCCAGACAGATGACTGAACAGCGGACGAACTGCATAGCAGAGATTATAATGAAGCACTTGATATGGTACGCATTCGGCATTGTGATATTTGGAGCTCAGAATAAAAAAACCTTAATCCTGGTGATGGCATTGCTCACAGCTACTGGGTCTGGGGTTTGATCCTCTGCTCAGGTTACCGTCACTGTGATGTTTTAGAAATTCCCCCTCGCGTCTATGTGTGTTTCCTCCCATCTCCAAATAAGAAGTGGATTGGTTATTTTAAATAGCTCCTGTAGGTATAATGCCTGGTGATGGACTGGTGTTCTGTCCAAAGTGTCTTTCCAGGATAGTAAAGATCGACAGCACCTCTACAGGGGTTGCAGATTAAAGCACATTAGAACGACAACATTACACCACGAAATCAAATGTATGTATGTAACGAGTAGGACCGTCAAAGTTAACGCGGTATTAATGCGTTAGCGCAAATTCACTAATTTTATTAACCAGGGAACGTTTTGGCATTTTCTAAAAGACAGGAGGCGGAGCTTGAAGATGTTGAGGTTTTCATGACGGGGATGGACAGGATTAGAAATGAGTTCATTAGAGGGACAGGATGCATAGGAGACGAGGTGAAGGAGGTTAGATCGAGATGTCTTGGACATGTGGAGAGGAGGGACATGGGGTACAGAGGGAGAAGAATGCTGAGGATGGAAGTGACAGGCAGGAGGAACAGAGGCATGGTGGTTTAGTGGTTAGCACGTGCGCCTCATACCGCCAGGGTCCGGGTTCGATTCCCGTCTCGGCCATGTGTGTGTGGAGTTTACATGTTCTCCCCGTGCCTCAAGGGGTTTTTCTCTGGGTTCTCCGGTTTCCTCCCGGTCCAAAAACATGCACGTTAGGTTGATTGGCACCTTGGAAAATTGTCCCTAGTGTATGAATGTGTGTGTGTGAATGTGTGTGAATGTGTGTGTGTGTGTGTGTGTGTGTGTGTGTGTGTGTGTGTGAGTGTGGTGTCATGCTGTGGTGTGTATGTGTGCGTGCCTGCGATGTTTTGGCATTCCATCCAGGGTGTATCCTGCCTTAATGCCCATAGACGCCTGAGATCGGCACAGGCTCCCCGTGACCCGAGAAAAGATGGGATAAAGCGGTAGAAGATGAATGAATGAATTTCTTCACTCCTCAATCCATATTTATCAATCCAAACTGAATACTTTCAATCCTCATGCCAGCTTAATGATATCATATGCATTGTCCACTTTTTAGGTGATTATACTCGTCTTTATTTCCGCACTGTGCATACGCTATGGACATTCCGGTAAATGTGTTCAGTTTCTTTTCCAACGAACTCAGAATACATAACCATGATTATATAACTGATAATAATGCCAATTACGCACTTCCCTACATTCCTGCTGACTTGCTGTAATGCTGATCTGTATTTACGATATAGATATGGTACCATTTTGCAAGTGCAGCAATGTCCCAGATAGCACATACACACTCAGACACACACACACACACACACACACACACACACACATCGACATCGAGCAAGCGTCAGCCGTCAGCACAACTTGTGTGCAAATTACAACTCAGCGAAGTCACATATAGTTCATTTGTTAATTGGAAAAACATATATGTGTATATATTAGGGATGGCAGATTACAATATTTCATCACGATTAATCGGATAATTGTCACGAGTAAAGCCGTGATTAATCAAAACCTTTTCTCTAAATGTACCTCTAATTAATACTTTTAATTATTTTAATACTGTACTCAGCAAATATGGCTGCTTTATGCAAATGTATGATTATATTAGTAAAACATAAACTAAGCACAGAACATGAAGCCAAAATATTCTTGGGTATTTTTTTAAGTGGTTATTTACATAATTTAATTATTTGTATTTACTTATGCTATTCATCAGGACACCAAGCGGAATGGAGATGTGACTCCATGCCCTTTAATTGCGAGTAGGTGCATGAGCAGGAGTATTTTGGTGCTTGATTGATTTGGCATGTCAGTAAAACAAACATTTAGTAATTCAAAATAATTATCATGTTTATATAAATATATATATATATATATATATTATATAATATATATATATATATATATATATATATTATATATATATATATATATATATATAGATATATATATATATATATATATATATATACACATATTTACATACACATATATCACACCTGCAGGCACAGGCTCCCCGGTGACCCGAGTGAAGATCGGATATAGCGGTAGAAGATGAATGAATGAATGAATGAATATATACACCTACTCATGCTCATTGGGGCACGGTGGTTTAGTGGTTAGCACAAGTTCGCTTCACACCATCCAGGGTCGGAGTTCAATTCCCCGTCTCGGTCCATGTGTGTGTGGGAGTTTGCATGTTCTCCCCCCCGTGCCTCAGCGGTTTTTTTTCTCCGGGTTCTCCGGTTTCCCTCCCGGTCCAAAAAGCATGCACGGTAGGTTGAGTTGTTGATTGGCACCTTGACCTTGGAAAAAATTGTCCCTAGTGTATGAATGTGTGTGTGTGTGTGTGCCCTGCAATGGGGAAGAACGGAAAGAACGGATAAATGTGTTGCCTTATAGTTTCCTCTTTTATTGTTATTATTATTCATTTAGATTTTTAGTAATAAATGGGCATGCAGAGTTGCAAACCCTATGTACAAACAACTGATGAAACCACATCCCTCTTGGAAACAAGCTCGTCAGAGCACACTGAGGGAGGCGGAGAACTACGGAAGCTCGGTGTGCCAAACCAAGTTGAAATCGATTTTCATTTTCATTTTCATTTTCAACTTTATATATATATATATATATATATATATAATATATATATATATATATATATATATATCCTATATATATCACATATCATACCACACACACACACACACACACACACCATTTGCCCCATCGAAGATCCTTCTGCATGCCTCCATCACATCTTGCTGTCTCGCTTGATTTCTCACTCACCGCTCCTTTCGCTCCTTTCGTGTCTTTTAGATACTGCTGTTGTAAGTCTTGGCAGGGTGCAGTTCCTTCTCATCCCACGCTCAATGTGACATCACAGATGTGCAACAGTGGCAGTTTGAACGCAGTGTGTGAATGAAGGGAGTGGATAGAGAAAAAACCCAGGAGACAGACGACTGACCTTTGGCACTGGCTCGAATCCCTGCAGCCGAGAACATGAGAAAGAAGCACAAACATTTTCAGGTTATAATAAGGTATACTTAGATGGTGTTTAAATGTGTGTTAATGCATGTATAACTATACTTTACCACAAGCTTCTTGGCCAGAAAGCATTCACAGTATCCTGATGTGTCAAGGTGTAAAACACCAGTCATGTACTGTACATTCTTTTACCTCATGTATGCAGAAGAGTTGCTTTTTTTTTCCTCTTTTGGGTTTTACATTTTCTTTATGCAGTTTTCTTTGAGGAAAGTAAATGGCAGTAGGTGGGAATATTATACACAAACACACATATATCTTCTACCGCTTTATCCGATCTTTCCCTCGGGTCACGGGGAGTCTGTGTCTATCTCAGGCGTTTATGGGCATTAAGGCAGGATACACCCTGGATGGAATGCCAACCCATTGCTTGGCACACACACACACACACACACACACACACACACACACACACACACATTCACACACTAGGGACAATTTTCCAAGTTGCCAATCAACCTACCGTGCATGTTTTTGGACCGGGGAAGAAACCGGAGAACCCGGGAAAAAAAAAACCTGAGGCACAGGGAGAACATGCAAACTTCACACACACATGACCGAGACAGGAATCGAACCCGTACCCTGGAGGTGTGAGGCGAACGTGCCAACCCCTAAACCACCGTGCCCCTATATATATATATATATATATATATATATATATATATATATATATATATCTATATAATATATATATTATGAGCAGAGGGTCAGTTTTACAATAAGGTGTCTATACTTTTACTTACAGCAAGTATGATTTTCAGGTAATCGTTACACCTCATGACATTAGCACTTGAGATCACTATTGCTTTCATGCTGACTGTTCCCAGAGCAGTGGAGGTTATTATAGTGGTGTTTTTGCATTTTTACAAATCAGATATGCACATGGTGATGTTAGCACATAATCTCTATTAAAAAAAACAGAATATGGCATAATATGTATACATATGTCAAATATGTTTTTATTTTTACATTACTAATCTCATTACTGTAATAACATAAGCTTGTTGGTGAAAATCAAGCCATTTGAAAAATATGAATTTTTTTGTGTGTGTGTGTGTGTGTGTGTGGTTTTGCCCTCATTTGATATTGAGGTGGTAGCCGAATGGTGAAGGTGTTGGACTCTGGACCAGAATATCACAGGTTCCTACCCCACCACCACCACCAAGCTGCCACTAGTGGGCCCTTGAGCAAGGCCCTTAACCCTCAGTTTTACGTGGCTCTGGATATTGTTACTGTAACCTTTATTTGCAGAGTCACAGTGATGCAGGATTTAATACAATCAGCTTTTGTTTTTTTTTTGTTTCTGGTTATTCCCAACCTAAAATGAAATATAACGTTTGTCTGTATGCTAACAGGTCGATCATTAAGGGGAAGCAAGACGTCTCAAAAAATGTGCTTATTAATTCAGTCTGGATTTATTAATCACAGTGAAGTCATTGTTCTCTTCACCTACCTGTTGCTTGATTTTTGTGAAAATTCCCTATTTCTTCAAAACCACTGAGAGGAAAAATAAACGAGTGGACTATTACACCCCTTTATAACGCTAGATGTATCTTATCAATCATTTGCAAAGCAAAATGTATCAGTTTAAACCAGGTAGAAGTCCCTTTCAGGCAGAAATCTGCTCTCAAACCCGTTCCTGTGCGTGAGATTAGACGAACGTAGCTTTGTGTTTGCTCTCAGTTGAGGCTGGAGTGTTGGCCGGGTCGAGAGCTTTCACAGGCTGGGTTTTGTTCGAGACCTGTCCGGGGGTCTGCCGCACTCCTCTTCTGATCCTCACTCTGCGATTCCTCATGTCCCCTAACTGCTTCTGTATAGCCGAGTTCATCCCTCCGTCCCCAGGTCTGGGCTCCTCAGCACACACCCCATCCACATCCAACACCTGTCGCCTGGGGAGAGGAGTGCGCTTAGACCCGTCTCTGCCTCGTGGAGGTGGAGGTGGAGGAGCAGTGGGAGGGGCAGGGGGAGGAGCAAGGGGTGGAGCAGAGGGTGTTCTCTTCTGGGACAGTCTGGAAATGCTGCCTCGCTCTTTTTGCCTTCTTCGTTCTCTTACTGATGAAAGCAATTGTGGATAGACAGAGAATAAATTCAGGCTGTTAGTAAAGAGGAAATAGTGCAAAAAATGGTACAATATAAGGTATAATATAATATATATATATATATATATATATATATATATATATATATATGTATATATATATATAATATATATATATATAGACAGGCAGAAAAATGTAGGTTTTTTTTATGGCATTTAAATAATTTACGAGGCACGGAAACAGAATGCGCTTATTATCAGTGTACACAGGCTTTAATATAATATAATACTACACAACTAATCTACAGTGTGTGTCATTTAAATGATCTGAATAAATGGATGGGATCTGGCAACCAAGCAAGGAATTCAGGGAAAATAAATGATGGAATCAATTGTGCATCGGCTTAGATATTGTGTACCATTGTGTAAATCTCATTGTAGCTTTAATCATTCCTCTGAGAGGCATTAAATATATGTTATTAAATTGTGGTGCAAATTAAATAAGTGTATGTGTGTTAGAGAGAAAGAGAGACTGAGTGTGTATGTGTGTGCATATACACACACACACACGACACACACACACACACACACACACACACACACACACACACACACACACAGTATATATATATATATCATATATATATATATATATATATATATATATATATATGCGTGTGTATTTATGTACATACATGCACCTTTTTTCCTCTATCTCTATTTGTGTGTGTATTATATATATATATATATATATATATATATATATATATATATATATATATATATATATATATGGTTGGAGCCCCCCGGTATGGCCAAGCTGCCGCCCTTGGGTCCTTGAGCAAGACCCTTAACCCTCTGTGCTCCTCTGTGTGGTGTGTGTGTGTGTGTGTGTGTGTGTGTATTTGAAGTTAAAATCACTGCTGCCGTTTGGCCCCACAGTGTTCATGGATTGAAATGAACTGACTCCCACTCACCTCACACAGAATAGGAGACATGCAGAGATGAACGTATTCACATCAGGAACAGCAACACACTGCCCTAAAGGCTGAATAAAATGCTAAAGGAAAGAGAAAATGGCAGAACAGAGGAAAAAAGAACCCCCAGTGCAACAATCCATTTCTGCATTTACTGCAGCGTGTCAGTAAACGGACTCCAGCCGTCACTCTCCCAGTCACAAGAACAATCACACCCAAGCCAACAGTGGTGCTGCTTTCCTTTGCACGAGATCAGTACAGTGTATATACCTGGCACAGTGTATTTGTGTGACTGTACTGGTCTGTGAGGGTGTAATATTATAGAAGTGTATCCATATTCATTGCAGGTGAAACGGAGTAGAATTTAGATTTTGTCACACTGCCCCCTTGTGGTGTCCATCTTCTCTGCATGATAATTGCGATGCATGAAATCGGAGCGAAAATGTAAATGGTTGTTTTAAAAAAGTTAATGTAAAATGTTTTTTGCAGAACAACAACAACAACAACAACAACCACAACAACAACAACAACAAATCAGGTTCGGGCAATTCGGGGGCACGAATTCAATCACTGCATTAAGCACTCGGTACAGTTTGCTGTTATGCAGCGGTTGAATCATGCAACAGTACCTACCATGTCCATTAGGTGGAGCCATATCTCTGCTCAGCACCTACCTCTCACACTATGAGCCTATGAAACATTTTTTTGTTGATGCACGATCACTGACCCATGCTGAAAGTTATTGTGGTTTTAATGCTTATATGTTTTTTTGGGGGGGAACCGTAATGGGAACAGCCAAAAAAAAAAGAGTATTAATAATAATAATAATAATAATAATAATAATAATAATAATAATAATAATAATAATAATAATAATAATGCACTTATTTTGTTAAAATACATTTAAATGTATGGTATTTGGCAGATAAGCATCTATATACATTAATGGATATACATCTATATATATTTATTTGTACACATCTATTTACATTTATGGTATTTGGCAAATAAGCATCTCAAGAAATCCTCATTCTTATATTCAGTATGTGTGGATCTGATCTTGTGAACTTTGAGTGAATGAACACCATTTGGGCATAGAAACTTACACCCAGGATCGATTTTGTCCTGTCTTACTGTGAGAACCCCTAGGAAACCTTGGAAGAACAGGTCCAATTTACCTTTAGCTTTAACCACTAGACAGGAGCCATTCATAAAACTGGGGGGTTAAAGGTCGCAGGATGTGATATGGTCGAACCAGAGATCCCGGAACTATGATGGACTATGATCAGTGTTGGGAAGGTTAGTTTGGAAATGTAATAGGTTACGGGTGGGGATTTTGGAAAAATAACTGTAATTTAATTTAGTTTTTTTGAAGTAACTATAACGTTAATTTTACTTTTATTTTGTAAATTAAATCAGTTACGTAACAGCATTACATGTAACTAGTTACTCACCAACACTGACTATGAAGCATATCCCACTGAAACACAGTGAAATACAGACTTCATAATCCCCTTAATAAAATCCCACATATCCATGGTATTTTTTTTACCTCATAATAATAGCATTCGATGTGCATACTGAAAACCTGATGTTTTATCTCTTGAAACGCAGGTCCTTATTGAGGTTTCATTTTAGAGACTCGGAGGTGATAAAACCTCACACTAAAAGCGCCCTGAAACGGACTGGAACTGAACAAGAACTATTAATGTTTTAATATGAAGTAAAACTCAAATCTGGTCCTTATAAAATATTATAAATATTTTTTTGGTGGAAAAAAAAGAGCTGAAAAGATTGAAATAAGGTGATTATTATATGATATATAATAATAATAATAATAATATAATCATTTATTATTACAAGTGTTTTGAAATGTAATTATAACGATCGGTTTAAGATCCTTCTGCTCTGTGATGTTCCTATTATTTAACGCGAGTGTTTGAAAGGTTTTCAAAGCAAAAAGAAACCTTGTGACAACCGGGGACTAAAATTACACACGGTATAAACAAGAGCAAACATTCATGATCTAGTCCGGGTCTATCACAAGATGTGAATGTTTTACTCTTTAAATTAAAAAAAAGACTTAAAAAAAAAAAAAAAAGAAAAAAAAAAAAAAAGAAAAAGCAAAAGCCAAATTACCACACCTGATAATAAGGCATTTCCTGGAAAAAGGGGGATTGTTAGCGCACAGGAAGACGCGAGTAATAGATTCATTGTTTGACACGCCATTAATGGCAATGAAGGCATAAAATCTGAATGGCATTGAATAATTCAACAGAAACAAACTAAGCTCTAAAGTTAGCAGCTTTCTTAGTGGCCGGTTATTATTTCATTGGCTGACGACTGATCTGTGGATCATCAAAAAAAAAAAAAACGAAAAACGCCGCATAGTGTTACTCTCGCTCGGTCACTGAGCACGTCCAACACAAACAGTCTTTGGGGAAAGAGATGATTTAAGAGGAAGAGAAATGAAAACCACAAATGTAGAGAGTGAGGGCTGCATCATCATCATCATCATCATCATCATCAAGTGTATGAAAAGCAAAACCCAGACATTTCTGCTTCATAGAACTCCCCTTCTCTCTGTACTGTGAGAGAGAGGGAGGTACAGTGTGGAGGATGAGGGGAAGGCAATGAGAAAGGGAACAGGCCGGGTTTGTTTTAACCCAATTCCAGCATTCTAATGAAACAAAGAGAGTCTAAGCAGCCATTCACTTCATCTGGGCCTCCAATGCATAGCTAATGCAGAGAGAGAGAGAGAGAGGAGAGAGAGAGAGAGAGAGAGAGAGAATGACAGAGAGAGTAGCGTGTGTATGTATGTGAGAGAGAGAATGTATGTGCGTGCTTATATGTGTGTGTGATGAAAAAAAGGATGACATTTTATATATATATATATATATATATATATACTATATATATATATATATATATATATATATATATATATATATATATATATATATATTGTAGGATATGTACTATATATATATGTTCTGGACTATATGGATATATGGCATTATATATATCTATATATATATATATATATATATAGATCTCTTGATCTCTTGGTTCTGATTTGGTGTTGATTAATATTCTTTAACAGCAGCTTCTCTTCATGACACATCAAATCCATTAAATCCGTGATCTTGATCTTTTTGTAAATTTATAAATGTTCCTGTGATAATATTGTAATACCATTTTGTCCAATCTTCCCCTCGGGTCACGGGGAGCCTGTGCCTGTGTCTCAGGCGAGTCTATGGGCATCAAGGCAGGATACACCCTGGATGGGGGGTGCCAACACCCATCATAGGGCACACACACACACACAGTCACACACACTCACATTTACACACTAGGGACAATTTTCCAAAGTGCCAATCAAGCAAGCTACTGTGCATGTTGTTTTGGACGGACGGACGGGGGGGGGGGGGGGGGTGGGGGGGGGGGTGGAGCCCCTGGGGGATGGGGGACGATGGATGCATGGGGGTTTAGAACATGTGCAAAAATGCACACACATGGGTGGAGACGGACATTGGTGGGGTGAACATGAGGGCATGAACGCCCTGACGGCCCTGAATCGAACCCCCGACCCTGGCGGTGTGAGGTGAACGTTGCTAACCACTAAACCACCATGCCCCATTATAATATTGTTTTTTTTTTTTTTTTTTTTGTTCTAAATATTTATGCACGGAATCTGCTATTCCATTCGGAAGTGCCTTCGGACGAGTCTTAAAGATAAAGGCCAGGTGCTAAAAATAGTTCCACTATGTGTCAGACCAAAACATATGACATTTATTCATTTCCAGTAACAGGACACCGTGTTATTATAATATAATTGTAAAAAGAAATGAAAAGTGCAGGTGAGGGGTGAAAAAAGGTAGAGAGGCCAGGAAAAATAGACACACAGTAAATTAGAGCAAAATAAGTCTGCTCTAACATTTATTGAACTGTATTTACAGAATTGCAGAGATATGGCACAGAAACGGAGTGGATCGTCATCTTAACAAAACTGCTACAGGAAACTGTGATTGGATCTACAGCAAATAAAAACAAACAAACAAACAAAAAAAAGCAACGATCTCGGATACAAGCTACAACCTGTACACAGTTAGTATTTCTTCGCCGTTTAGTAAAACAGATTCGGCACACAAATTGGATAAATTAAGGTCGTCGGGGTTATATTACATAATACCGTCTCTGCGTGAGGCGTGAGGATGGCGACTGAGTAAACATTGTGGAAGTGATTGTTGAAGAACGGAAACGGAGATCCTGTAACGGATTTAGAATGGAATTCGGGTAACTGTTCACCAATGAGACATCACCGGTGTGTGTGTGTGTGTGTGTGTGTTGTGCATTTATGGGGAACCTGGTATTTGGTCACATTCTGAAATGTGTCACTTGCTGTTTTTATTTATAGCAAATATTGGGAATCAGTGAGCTGAAGGCTGACTAACGGCAGTGACGGTAACAAGTTTCCTCTAGTCGATCGACACGAAGCAAGAGAAAATGCTACTAAATTGTACCCTCATTTGTATATTTAATTTTTTATATATTAATGTTTCTTTTGGTTGAACATGTAATATCCTGAGGCATGGAAACCTCCCTGGGGTGGGGGGGGGGGGGTGAAATAATGAAGTAAATATAATTTGTTACTGTATTTTACCACTAAACTTCTTAGTTTCAAGGTCAAATATCTTATTTATGCCTTATCTAAAATCCTAAGGAGTGGATAAAAGCTTGCGTCAGTTCATTCTGAGGAGGAATAAATGAACACCCGTGCTCTTAATTGCGTCATTTGCTTTAAGAAGTTGAAGAGACGGATTTGGGCTCATGATCATTTTAATAAATATGACTGAATGTTCGACTCTATTATGCTATTATTATGCTATTAATAAATGGGTGTGCTAAGTGTAACATTCGAGTCACATAAACTGAGTTGATTACGTACGAGTCCTGTGAGAAAATAAAGAGAATAGCAACCGTATATAAAAATGGTGTATTTTTCTTTACTTTGACTGGAGTAATATTGTACCTACTGGACCTTTTACTCGAGTACATGGTTTGTGTACTTTGTCCTGGACATGTGGCTTGTGGTGCTATTTAGAAAAGGAAATAAAACAGTGTTTTTCTCTGTTATAGTGAAATTTTGCTATTCGAATCCTAAAGCAGCCTTCGTCAGTATATTTACTTTTACAGTAAGTAATGACGACAGCTTTTGTCCCCGGTCTGGTTCTGCACCTGTTCAGGCCTGTCATGACAATTAGGCCAATGAACCCAATATACCGTCATGGGTATCAATTCATATGAATTTGTTTTTTCCTCCCTCTCTAATCCAGCTGACAACTAAAATTCCCAACATGAACTCCTTTATACACGTCCACGATTCGTCCCTTGGGTCCGGTCTTGCGTTTCATGATAACGCAGAATATGTTATAAGAAGGAAATAATAAGGCTGATGTTTTGAGCGGTAAAGGAGAATAAGGTGAGAGCCAGGGATAGCATGGTGCAACGTTTTTTTTTTCTTTCTTTTTCTTACCACTTCATATTCGTTCATTTATACACACGTTCTAATTCCTGTGTTTTTTATTGCGAGAGAAAAAGAGCGCCATGGTTGTCGTTCACCACAATCAGACCGTCTACAATCATCTCCACTGAGCTTCGGTTATGTAGTGTGACAAAAAAAAAAACAAAGAAACTGAACGATCAGAAATTTTCGTGTGTGTGTATATATTTTGTATATCTCTCTGCCAATAGTTCGGTAAAGTGCTTGTCGTATGTACAAAGGGAGAGTCACGGCTTTGATGGGGTTTTGGCGAAGAGGAGAACAACAGCAAGTCCACAACACTCGATAGAACACACACACACACGCGCGCACGCACGCAGATCTTCAAGGAAGAACGTTAGAGGAGTGTGTGAGAGGGAAAGCACAGGTCACACTGGAGAGGTACCTGGCTGGGCCCAGCTGTCCTGGTAAGCGTCCTCTCTGAGGAGGCGGGGCCGGTCTGGGGAGCGAGGGGGGGGCAAAGGGGACGGAGGGAGGAGCAGGCTGTTGGGGATGGCAATATCGCCCTCACCCACCAGCGTCAGATCCGTACCATGCTCCTCTTCCTCCACTGCCTGGACGCCGCTCTGTCGCTTCCATTCTCCGTGTGTGTGCGATATGGGGGAGAGGGTGTGGCCGAACGTCGCCTGCTTATGGGCAGCGGGGTTCCTGTGAAGCGGAATGAAAGCTCTCCGGCCGCCTGGCCCTTCCACGCCCGAATCCAAGCTCTGCGTCTGGTGGCTGGCGCTCAGGGCGGAGCCGTTCTCTTTAGAGCGGAGGCGGGGCTTGCGGGGATCAGGGGCGACACCGGGACTCGTGTCGGGGTCAAGGCGCAGGAAATCGGGCAGGACGAGGTCGGATTTGTTCAGCAGACCCCGCTGGTCGTCAGCTCGGTTGCTCTGTGCTTTGGATATGAGCTCGAAGAATTCTGGGCGCGGGGAAAAAACACACACAGCGCATTTAAAAACCACCGACTGGAAATCGGTGCAGTGATAGAATTTCGAGAAAAGCACTGCTCGAGAGAGAGAGAGAGAGAGAGAGAGAGAGAGAGAGAGAGAGAGAGAGAAAGAACATTAGTATCAGGTTTGGTGTGCTAGCATTAGCATGATCGGCCATCTCAATACTGGTTAGGCAAAAGATGTAGCCAGGCGACATGAAGTTAATTTAAACGCCAGTACAAAGAAAGGAAAAGAGGTTAGATAGTGGTGCGAGGAACTTTACCTTCAGCTTCATCTATATTAAGCTTTTTCTGTTTTCGCTTTTCCACCTGGGCCCTGGTTTTGACAGCTGAAGCCTTCCCTGATGATCTGTCTTCCGCCTGAGTGGTCACAATGAGAACGGGGCACATTAGGGATATATATGAGGGCTGAACTTGCTACGGGTCGTTTTTTTTCCACTGCGCAAGCTAGTAAGCGATTCTCGGACGAGTAGATTGACCTATATTTGGTGAACCTGATTTTGCCTGGTTTGATGGACCTGGGGGCGGGGCCTTGTTGTCTTCATACTATACATGACACTGTGCTGTTTTAGGATGTAACCTTTGCCCCAGAAAAAAAACAAAACATTCAAAGGCACCAGTGAAGCCGGCACGACCTGTAGCTAAGACAATCAGGTTCACCGTTTAATCGCCGATTTAATCCTTGTTGAACTTATCAGTGAAATCATCACCCAGGGGTTAATAATGATTTACTGTCCTAGGATCATTAAGCCGCCTCTCTAGTGAGTAGGAAACGAACCGGAACGCCACGTCCTACTCTTTTTTTTTGGTCATTATGGAAAGTTCTTGTGTTTTTTTTGACTGAGCAGTGGAAAAACGCCCTGTGGGGATTGCTCTTTGAGAATGGGGGAGATTGAATTCATAAGGGGGCAGTAGACTATTTCCTGGACTCCCATCCACATACACACAGAAAACTCAGATTCGCTCCACCGATAGTCGTCACCACCACCACCACTACCACCACCACCACCGTCGTCATCGTCGTCGCTCCGCAAATCCCACGCTAGAATTTACACTTGAATTCACCCCAAGTGTACGCAGAGAGCAAGAAATCAACTGGAGAAAGAGTGTCGTTAGATCATCCACAGGTCCAAGAGGGCCTTGAGATACGCATACGTACATACACACAGCCTCAAGAAGACAGAGAAGAAGTGGAGGGGGGTTGCCATGCACAGATTCCTCCACCGCACAGGCACAAAGAGACAGACAAGTGCGACAGGGGGGGAAAACAAAAGTGCGTTTTCATACACAGTGAGAAGTTCTAGAGGACTTGGTAACGTGTGCTTACTGTAGCAGACTGGCTTCGCGTGGACAGCGGCGGCCCGTGGCTTTTGGTCAAGGTCAGTTTCTGTTTGTCTGTATGGGGGAGGCGCAGAACAAGGAAGAATGAGATCAGATACTGGGCCTGGTGTTTACAGAGCTGAAAGAGATAAGCACCAAATTTAGAAAGGAATCAAGCGAGGTAAACTGTCGAGGTTTGTTTTTTTTGCCTTTCCTGACTAAACAAATGTAAAATCTCATATGCAGGATTAGACCCCAGAAAAGTTGTTCCCAATAAAACCTCTTAATTACAACAAAACATGCATTTTTTAAAATAAATCTAAATGCATCATTTATTCATTCATTCGCTTTATCCGATCTTCCCTCGGGTCACAAGGAGCCTGTGCCTATCTCAGGCGTCTATCGGCATTAAGGCAGGATACACCCTGGATGGAATGCCAACCCATCGCAGGGCGCACACACACACACACACACACACACACACACACACACACACACACACACACACACACACACACACACACATTCATACACTAGGGACAGTTTTCCAAGGTGCCAATCAACCTACCGTGCATGTTTTTGGACCTGGGGGAAACCGGAGAACCCGGAGAAAAACCCCCTGAGGCACGGGGAGAACATGTAAACTCCACACACACATGGCCGAGACGGGAACCCGAACCCTGGAGGTGTGAGGCGAACGTGCTAACCACTAAGCCACCGTGCCCCTCTAAATGCATCAATAAAGGTTTAATACAAGTATGGGCAGAGAAAAAGAAAAATCATGGAGACTTTGATACCAGGAATAAAATGATAATTACTCATAATTATTAGGGTCTATTTTTGTACATGCTTATAACATTATAAGAGGATAAGGGCATTATAAGAGCAATGCGGGCATTTAATGTGATGCTCAAAAAGCACATATCAATACTTATGACTATGCGTTTGTAAACGTATATAGTGTATTGCGATTTTTTAAAATCTTTTCATCTACATAATATTCTTTCTATCTTGTTAATGTCTCTTACGCTCTGTTCTCCTTCACAATCGCACCCGGTTCTGAATTTGCACACTGTCAGGGTTACTGTTTTTGGTTTGTTATTGTTATACCACGTCACATTCCAAACAACTTGTACTTCAATTCTGCACATCTAAAAACATCTGCACTATTTGTTCTAGCACTTTAACATCATCTAATATATTTTCTACTAATTTTGTATATTTTACTTTTATCAACTTAATGCACAATTTTCTTTATGCTTCTTATGACTGTTTGTGACAAATACATTTTCACTACTTTCACTAAACAAAAATGCATTAACGTTTTTAAAACACTATTGTATCATATTATGTAATAAATAAAGGGTTCAAGTACTGTGCTTTACATGTAAACAGAATGAAAGCAATCATTCACACAAGCAATCTCAGCCAATCAGCAAGCGACAGTTCTGTACTTAGACAATAGGAACACAGCATCATGTTCTAATGAATTTACTGTATGGTTTACTTTAGTCACTTTTTATAGCTTAACTGTTTTATATGTACTGTTATTAAATAACAGTTAAATCAAATTAATGTTCTTTAAATACATGTTCTTTCTATACATTATTTGTTGATTGTGTGTTAAATAGGTCAAGTACTGTACATTACATTACTACATAAAGTGACACAAGGTAAATTTTTATGTCAATATTACGTCTTGCAACGCAACCCTAACAATAGCCCTGCTGATATACTGCATATATTAAACATCAACATGTATATACTGACTTTAGGGATGAAATATATATATATATATATATATATATATATATATATATATATATATATAGAGAGAGAGAGAGAGAGAGAGAGAGAGAGAGAGAGAGAGACAAATCTCAAAATACTCAAATATACAAAAAAAAGTGCTACGGAATGCAAAACATATTGCACGATTGTACATAATGTGATCCTGCACATACATGACTATTTAATGCACTATTAGACACATACTGAAAGTTTTCCTATTTGAAAATGATCATTATTGGTCACGTTCGTCACGTCTGGTGAAATTAAGAACAGATCGCGCGTCTTGCCTTTCGCAGAACCATGCTCAGCCATATCAAGCACCACTCGGAGTCCGTCCAGGTTGGAAATGGGCAGGCCCAGGTCCAGTGGTTCCTTCTCCCCACTCTGTATACATGCGCAGACACAATCAACACACCGTGCTAAAACAAAACCGACTACACCAAAATTCTAGACTCACAACGAATGTCATTCAGACTTTGCAATATTGGGAAAATGTTTAACTGTTGTGTGGATAAATCATCACATGGTCATTTCCAACTGAGAAAAAAAACGTTGGAAAGCAGGCATGTTCGTTTACTGTGTAATATATCAGTGGGCAAAACGACGCTTTGGAACAGAAGCACGACTCGCCGCAGTGTCAACTGTACAGGAGGTAAAATGCGCTACATATTTTAATAAAACTAATTTTATATGGTTCACGTTTCTAAAAGAGTCCAATTAAATGTGAAACATAGTGTTTTATAGGTTAACCTGTGGGTTAGCCTTCACGACTACAGAAATATTGTGGAAAGCACACGCAATAAGAAAACTGGACCCTACCATTTGTACATTGTTTGTCATTTCTTTTAATCTATTTCTATCACTATCTCATGTTTTGTCATGTTTTGTATCTCATGTTTTGTCATGTGAGAAAAAAACGATTCTTTGTCATTTGTTTTGCCATGTTACAAGTGTACACAAATCTTAATAAAGAGACCACCAAATCTATTCTCTCTCAATTATACCATAGCAAATGCAAGTATCTTTATTATGGGCAAATGCTATAAATATAATTATCTCTTATGGGTTTATTAGAAATATAACATTAAGCTTCCTTTGAGGTCGCTTTTATTAGTAAAATGCTAAATAATAGCTCATAATTCAGTAGGTAATATATGTAATGTTTATTTTCACTTTCCATTTTTCTTTTGTCTCTAGAAATCGTTTTAGCCGGTGATCGCACTCTATACTGGTTCAATAACTGGACAGGTAGAAAACCTGGTAGATTAAGATGGATCTATATATCCTCTATATAACAACAGCTACTAACGTAGTTCTTCTGTGAAGCCTCTGTTTCTTCAAATACATCACTGGAAAGTGCAGCACACGGCAACATCTTTCCACATACAGTATATGATCTCCCAGATTCTCACGACTGCTCATTGTCACTGAGTATAATAGATTTTGTCCTTCGTATCTCCCAGACAAATTTAGCAGCAATAAAAGAAAATACCCTAAAACGTCATTCAGACTTTTCCAAACGGGTCCCGACATTGTGTAAAATGAAAACATTTGAAAATATCTTTTTGTACAATATAATACTCTTGCATTTTAATTTCGCTACAACTTTTTGTACATCGAGGCTCTTCCGGGTCAGATTCGACTAGCGGTGCAACAGAACTCACGGCTCAGATCACATTACGGTTTTTGAGTCACGGATCTTTATTCTTTTTCAGATCCTATTTATGACATAAATTTTTACAGCAAGGAAATACATGCGATCTGAATGATGCTGGAGGATTTTCAAGTACTTCTGCTCCTCCGCTTGCCGATGACTGATTAACACGTCGGGTTCACATGAACACATGACTGCTCTGTGTAGTTACTTAAAAAGCATTAAAATCATTAAAAATGGACGATTAATCCGACCTCTGAGTCATGATCTGTGCGGATTCTGTGCTCCCCTAGATTAGAGTAGGGACGGGAATCATTTCAATGTGATCGACTCTGATTCCCCTTATCGATTCCCAGTTTTGATTCCAAACGGTGAACCAACCACAGACTGTGGTCACTGATGTGGTAAACTGATGTTTTAGATTACCACATAAGGTCCTGGCAGATTGGAAGGTCCTGGCAGATTGGCAGGTATGAAATGGCAGAATCTGAATCGATTTTCGATTCCTCACACTAGATTTGACTCAAATCTATTAAAATGTATTTTATATTCTCCACTGTGTGTGTGTGTGTGTATGTAGGTTGAAACAGTATAACTGTGCCATGTATGTGTGCACATGTTTGAGACAAGATGAAGCGCAGAGAATTAGGGGATAATTGCTAATCGAATTGGATAATTTGTTAAAATAATATCTAAAAAACAATATTAAACAAGCTGAAGAACAACGAGCTGCGATGCTGAACTACCCTGAGAGCAGATCAGTCAATACGATACTCACAATCCTGGCGACCAGGTCTCCTAAGTGCAGGCCGTATTTAGCCACGACTGGCCTCAGCACCTCGGTCACAGGCTTGGTGGGTTTAGCTTTCAGTCCTACGGAGCGGTTTATGGGCACCAGATCCAGCCTGGGGGGAGGGGGGGGGTCACAGATATACCCTGATTATTTATGGCATATATGCCACAGGCTAAACCTTGAATTCACACACTGCAACACTGAAGAATAATCATTTCTGAAATAAATAATAAGACAGACTGAAGCGGGTAAGCTGTGTGTACCTGAATAAAGTCCGTTTTTCTAGTCGCAGGTCTCTGGAGCACAGCGTCATGCAGTCCTGGTCTAATACTAAAGGCTTTACACAGACACAATACACAATAATATTATTTTTATTAACACAACAGCAGATAGCATTATTATAATAACAATTATTATTATTACTATTTAATTATTTGATTATTTAGTTACATTTCTTTCATCTTTTTCACTGCTGCTACAGAATTAACACGGTATATCTTAATGTACTTAAAAATTCATTCATTTTGTTTTCAATTGCTGATATTTTATTTTACTTTCATCTTCACTTGAATTTTACTGTGAGCAACTGCAACACATCCACTTTCCATTGAAATCAAACTCTGATATCAAATGTACAGGTAAAAAAATGACGCATAGAAAAGCTCCTCTTCCGCCGTTACCTTCTCTCCTCCCACCAGGAACAGATCTACAGCTGCCAGGTTGATGCAGAGTTTCTCACAAAGGCCCAGCAGAATCTCACGGATGGACACGCCGGGCCTTATGGGTACTGAGCAACACGACCCGTCCGGCAGGTTAATGTTACAGTAACGCACGGCGCGCTCTGATAGTGACATGGAGTTACGCGACACCTCTCCCTGAAGATGGAGAAAGATCGACAGGAGGAAAGGGAGAGAAGTAATAAATACAAACGATCAACAGAGGTTCACATGAGAGCACATTTGTAAATTAATATATAAATATTATATTATCTGTAAATAATATCTCAGCCAAAGCAGGAACTGAAAGGAGTGACAAATAATAGGAAAACTTGGTATAATATACAAGAATAAAAACAATAATGTTCATAATATATTACTATTACTATAATACTATTGTATGTCATTATATGATGTAATCTGGAGTTTCAAATGATCAGTATGGGGTAGTGTATAGTATTGTCTTGTATTGCAACATATAATTTAGCAAAATCTATCATAATGTATCATTATGAGGTAAAGTACCATAATGTATAAACTATACTATATCTATCTATATATATATATCTATTATATATATATATATATAATATATGTATATATATATATATATATATATATATATATATATATCTATAAACATTCAAAATGGCAGTGGAAAAAGTAAGTGAAACCTTGAGATAATGACCTCAAAAAAGCTAATTGGAGCTAATTGGTTTTAGCACACCTGGAGTCTTACCTGGAGTTAAGATAATAAGTTTGGAGGTGTGGACTACAGCTACTTTGACTGACAAAAACCCCTCAAACCTTTGGAGTTTTCTCTGCACAAGAAGAACATGATTATGTGAGCCATGCCTCGCCAAAAAGAGCTTTCAGAGGACCTACGATCAAGAATTGTTGATTTACATGAAGCTGGCGAGGGTTACAAAGTTATTTCAAAGACTTTAGAAATTCACCAGTCTACAGTTCGGCAAACAATCTACAAATGGAGACAATTTGGGACTGTTGCTACTCTACCTAGAAGTGGGCGCCCCGTCAAAATGACACCAAGAGCACAACGAACACTCATCAATGAGGTAAAGAAACAACCCCGAATGACAGCCAAAGATTTGAAGGCATCATTGGAACTTGCTAACATATCTGTTCATGAGTCTACAATACGTAAAACACTGAACAAGCAGGGTATCCACGGCAGGACACCACCAAGCGAAGCCGCGAAGCCGCTGCTTACTAAAAAGAACATTGCTGCACGCCTTAAGTTTGTAAAAGAGCACATTGACACTGACACTCCACAGCGGTATTGGCAAAATGTTTTGTGGACTGATGAAACTAAGATTGAACTATTTGGAAAAAACACACAGCACTACATCTGGCGTAGAAAGGGCACGGCATATCGTCATGAAAACAAACATCATCCCAACTGTAAAGTATGGTGGAGGAAGCATCATGATTTGGGCCTGCTTTGCTGCATCTGGGCCTGGCCAGCTTGCAATCATTGAGGGGAAGATGAATTCCCAAGTAAATCAGACAATTCTTCAGGATAATGTGAGAATGTCTGTACATCAGCTGAAACTGTGTAGAAAGTGGGTGATGCAACAGGACAACGACCCAAAACACCGGAGCAAGTCCACAACAGAATGGCTTCAGAAAAACAAAATCCGCCTTTTGGAGTGGCCAAGTCAGAGCCCAGACCTCAACCCAATAGAGATGCTATGGATTGACTTGAAGAGGGCCATACACATGAGACGTCCAAAGAATATGACAGAGCTAAAGCAGTTCTGCCAGGAAGAATGGGCTAAAATTCCTCCTCAGCGATGTGCAGGTCTGATCCACAGCTACAGGAAGCGCCTGGTTGAGGTTATTGCTGCCAGGGGGGGTCAACCAGTTATTCATTCTAAGGTTTCACTTACTTTTTCCACTGCCATTTTGAATGTTGAATGATTGTGTTCAATAAAGACAAGAAAGATTGGATTTTTTTTGGTGTTATTATTTTTAGACACATTGTGTTTGTCAATACCAATGAATTAGATGAAGATCAGATAACATTTTATGACAAATTTATTCAGAAAACCATGAAATTCCAAAAGGTTCACATACTTTTTCTTGCCACTGTGTATATATATATATATATATATATATATATATATATATATATATATATATATCTATATATATATATATATATATATATATATATATATGGCAGAGTGCAACTGACATAAAAGCCGGACACTCTGTTTTTGTCACACCAATAAAAACAATAAAAAGGAGAGAGAAGCAAGAGCCAAACTAAGCTTTGACTTCCCAAATACACTCTCGCTCTCTTACGCTCTGTAAGACCAAAAATGTATACATACTTCAGGAAAAGAACAACTTGTGTAAATATTTTAATTCTAAATTCACTGAGATATGAAAGTGCAAAGTGGTGGCCAGTAGCTTACACACTGTACAACATATTTGGCTTCTAAAATATTAAAAAAAAGGTTTTATTGACCACACCCAATGGTTCCTCTCTAGGAAAGGAATTGCCGTGAACTTTGGGGGTCACAAGAGAAAGAGAGAGAGAGAGATGCCTACACATTGGTCTATATGCCTACAAATGCATCATATTGCATTTAAGCTGCCATTTACTCCTGTTGATGTAAAAATATTTGAACAATGTTGTCGCATAGCCATCATCATTATAAGCAAAAAATTGTTAAAGAAGAAAAAAAAAACATCCACTGAAACAATTGTGGGGAAATTAGAATGAAGAAAAATGATCTAAAAGTAATAATAATAATAATAATAACAACAAAAATTTATTTAAACAAACAAAAAATAAATATAATAAATAAATAAATAATTTACACAAAATAAAAGTGTAAGTGCCGAACGCTGTATCGGCAGGTAGCGATCCAAAGCCTGATGGTTGTTTTATAACCGTTTTTTTTACTTCTCACTCTCTATACTCAACATATTCAAACGCAAGACATGACCTCTTTCATGAAAATAAAAATATAGCTTCTAATTATATTTGATTTCTTGATTCCCTAGTATAACAAATAAATAATAATAATATATAATAAATATGAATAAAATATAATCAATATTTGTTGAATCCATTGAAATAATGCGAATACATTCTATAAAATTAGGTCAGGGAAGTTTATTTACAGTCAGAGGAACTCATAACTCTAACGCACGCAACACAAATGGGTAGTGTGCTCTATTCGCCAGCAGGCACATGGTGCGTGTGGTCAGGATTAGGGCGAATGGTTCCTCACCTCGTTCTTGCCCGAAGCCGAATTGCCGAGCTCCAGACTCGCGCCAGAAGATAAAGAACCCTGTGACTCTCTGCGCCCGTCGTTGCCCGAGAAGCCTAAAGCGACAGTAAACACACACTTCTTCAGATCGACAGTAAACACACACTTATTCAGGTCTACAGTAAACACACACTTATTCAGGTCTACTTTTGATTGAACAACAAAAAAAATGAATAAATAAGGCAACAATATGAACACACACACACACACACACATGGTTTCTACTCACTGTACTCTCCCAGGTCTTTCTTTTTGTGCCCTTTCCCAAAACTTCGGTTCCGGGGCCAAGGGAATAAACTTCCTTTCTTTTTTTCGCCGTGTTCATCTTTACACTCCTCGTTGAGTGCCTTCACCGATTTGCTCCTCTTCTCCTCCTGCAAACACCGTTCATCATTTCTGGGATTTTTTTTTCCGTCCTTCATTTACATCACATTCGCAAACAGAACATGTGATAACTGGGTGAGATTCATTTCCCAGACACCGAGAAGCCTCTTTTTTTTATTTCTATAAACACACTGTCAGCTCCGGAATGATGGGACGTAAGGCAGAGATGGAGAAAGTCTTCTCGGGCCAAGACTCTACGGCTTCGCTTCCTGAGCCGATCGAACCGATAACGACGACTCTCAAAATCCCACGCGAACATCGGGTCGTGTCTATTGTCCCCGAGTCGTGTTGGTGTAAGGAGAAATGACACATGGCATCGGAAACGAAGACCTTCTGTGTAACGGTGTTGAAGTTGAAATCTCGTTTGTTGGTTTATTGCTGAGATTCACAAAGCAGCTTCCAGTTTGCACTGAATAACCATAATACACCATTTTTCTGCTCTTTATTTTAAGTCAAAAAAGAGGCTCATGATGATTTTAATAGATATCAATCAGTAACTCATTGAAATCCTTCTAGAATGTGAATGCGATTGCGCAAGAGTCTTGTAATAAAAATGACAGAAGGGACATTACAGCCAGTATTTTGTATAGTAAAGTACAACTGAAGGCAAATACATTTTGTCATTTTGCTCCATCGAAAGTTTAAAGGGCGTACTTTTACAGAGTGTACTTTAACTCAAGTACATGTAGGAGAAAGTACCAAGTACCTACTGACTCTATTATTCGGTCTGATTCACTCACGGTCCTTTAATAGTCGTCTGGCCGAGCCACGTTCTCCTGATTATAATTCAGTCTCAGTGCGCTTGAGTTCGATTACCTAATAGTCGTCTGGCCGAGCACTATTCATGCGTTCAGGTCCTGTCATTTCGCTTGATTGCAATTCAAATCTCATGCAGCGCTAGGAATAGAAAGTTCGATTACGGCACGAGGACCGTGTATATGTCGAGGAATAAACACACAGCAGGTGCTGTTACGATGAAATAATTAACAGTGGGTGTGGTGGGGTGTGTTGGCGCCAGACACGAGTCCCTTATGTGGGAGTCACTGTACATCCTAAAGTGTTTTATTCCTCTTATGCCACACACACACACACACACACACACACACACACAATATATATATATATGAGAGTGGTGATGTTGGACTTGAGTTCAAATCCCTCCACCACTAAGCTGCCACTACTTTGCCCTTATAAATGAGGTAAATACAGGATACAGGTCGCTCTGTATAAGGACGTGTACTAAATAAACGTACACTACAATACAAAGTTTGTGGATACCTAATCATAAATATCATGCGCTTTTGGAACATTACTTTCCATATTTTGTCCTGATTTGCTCTATAGAATTCCCTCCAATCTTCTGGGAAGATGTTCCACTAGATCTACTAGTAAAGCCTGATTTATACTTCTGCGGCAAGTGTACACTTAGGATACAGTGTACCCAAAAATGTAACTATGTGTCACGTCGATGCAGAGTGCAAAGTCTGCGATTGGTCGGCTCGGCAGCATCACACACATTTCCGGTGTAGCATCATATGTATTCCGGTGTATTCCTCTGTACCTCTATATGTAAGTCTATGCGGCAGAAACAAAACATGGACCAAGCAACCGAAAGGTCCATAGAAGACGTGCGATTCGCAAGTGCTTTATGATTCTTCGTCATCCTTTTATGAAGACACCGCACCGCCGCCATCTAGTGTTTCGGAAGAGTTACTGCAGCGCGACGCAGAAGTATAAACGCTCACGATGGCTACATCTACGTAGATTACTCCCCATCAGACGACAGGAGAATACGGCACGAAAACAGCTCAATGAAAATCTTCATCGTCTCACTGATTGTACTGATCTAGTCTATTCTATAGCTGGTTAAGCGGTTACTACGGAAACGCAAAGCTACTAACCCAATGCAAATTCGGTTTGCAGCTGCACTACTGTACGAGGATCTGTTATGGAAAATCCGCCAGCACATTCCGACCAATCATATGCGCAGAATTTAAATGGCGTCGCATACATGAATTTGAAACGCGCAAACGAGCCGAACGGACCGGACGACTTCGGTTCATCGTGATGCTCAGGAAAACCTCATTACGCCTCATTTGCGGCGAGATTAAAGAGCGTGAATATTCCGAGGCCGTTTAAAGACGCCAGGTGTTTTTCCTCCTGCCTGGCGGTGCGTATGGGCAGGTGCGTGAACGCTCTGGACGTGTTGTGCTAAGTGAAGCCTAGGGCTTGGCTGCCTTGAAAACCAAATCAAGAGATAGAAAGGATGGGGATTAGACACGACCGCACGGAAGCAGCCAGCAATGTGGACACTGTGAGTGCACACATATTTAAAGTTGTGTAGTAGGAAAATGACCAGACAACCCCAACCATAATGATTATTTCTTCCTTGGAAATATACTTTTATGCTTTTAAAGGCGCAATATAAAACACAGTTTATTATCATTATTACTATTATTATTATTATTATTGTTTAGGTAATAATGCTTTGGATATGGATCCTGATTAAAGCACAGTTGTGTGAAAGAGTTGTGTGTTTCTCTGGGTGCGATGGTTTGATATTGTTATTGATAGGAAAATCAGATTAAGGGATATTAAAAGGACATCAAGGACATTTAATTTGCATCAAAACACAATTTCTACTCAAAAGCAACAACAAATCATAACAATTAATTTGCTGCATTCAAATAAATATGGTCTATAGGAGCACACTGACAAGGATACTGATAGAAGGATACTAACAGAAAGAGAGTGTGTGTGTTTGTGTGTGTGTGTTGTGTGTGTGTATACCTTCTTGGGTGTGGAGAGGTTGGAGCGCTCCGAGCTGGTGCTATGTTTGGACGTGGGACTGCTGGGGATGTGGTGAGGGTCCGGTAGGGGACGTCCCTCCACCTCAGCCAGCATACACTCCTGATACAGGAAGGACTTCAGGAAGCGTGTGTAACTGTCAAACTTCATCAGGTTAAAGATCTGCAGAAACGGAAGACAGAAAACACGGTAAAAGAAGAAAAGAAAAAGAAGATCAGTCCGAATGGAGAATAGAACGACACAACACACAACAGCCGGAGACTCTGAGTTTGATTGAACGTTTACAGTCTTTTCCTCGGCTCTGAAAATGTGTCCTGATCCGTCTGTGAGCCTTCGGGACAAAAGCGGTGATGCCGGCCGACGCTCTGAATGCGTCTGAATGCGCTTATTCTGCTGGGAGATAACAGGCTCCTTTTGGGACAGAACAGATCTCGCATTCAGAGCAGGAGCTGGGTGAAGTTGGCGGCGCGCTATGCCAGGGTCTCGCTCTCTTTTCTCCGTTCCGTCATGTGCTCCGTGAGAGTAGGCTTCAGGGCTCTGGCACACGAAAGGCTATTTACACAACCTCGTGATAGCAGGGTCGGAAGGAAAGTCGCCTTCTTACGGCAAAAAGACAAACAGCAGACTGGCTCTCCATATGTGGCTTTCTTAATGCTCACACTTGTCTCTTACACAAGTGTGCTGTCAACCACACGACAGCTCCGACTCAACACTCGCACAAGCAGCTCCAGCTCTGCTCATCCAACATTTATTCCAACTTGTACTTATCATTCAGCAGCCACACTCAAACTTAGAGGCAAGGTATGGAAGGATCCTGGGAAATTATAGAGGATTATGGCACATTATGGTGGATTATGGAAAGTTATAGAGGATTATGGCAAATTTGTAGAGGATTATGGGAAGTTATAGAGGATTATGGCAAGTTATGGAGGATTATGGCAAGTTATGGAGGATTATGGCAAGTTATAGAGGATTATGGCAAATTATGGTGGATTATGGGAAGTTATAGAGGATTATGGCACGTTATGGTGGATTATGGAAAGTTATAGAGGATTATGGCAAATTGTAGAGGATTATGGGAAGTTATAGAGGATTATGGCAAGTTATACAGGATTATGGCAAGTTATGGAGGATTATGGCAAGTTATGGAGGATTATGGCAAGTTATAGGGGATTATGGCAAATTATGGAGGATTATGGCAAGTTATAGAGGATTATGGCAAATTATGGAGGATTATGGCAAGTTATGGAGGATTATGGCAAATTATAGAGGATTGTGGCAAATTATGGAGGATTATGGCAAATTATAGAGGATTATAGCAAGTTATGGTGGATTATGGGAAGTTATAGAGGATTATGGCAAGTTGTAGAGGATTATGGGAAGTTATAGAGGATTATGGCAGGTTATGGAGGATAATGGCAAATTATAGAGGATTATGGCATATTATAGATTTGGCATTATGGCAGGATTTTTAGCGATTATGGTTATGAGGATTTGGCGTGGCGATGTTATGGAGGATTATGGAAAGGTATTGATTGGACTATGACGTTATGGAGGATTTTGGCAAATTGTGGAGGATTATGGCAAGTTATGGAGGATTATGGCAAAATTATGGGAAAATTATGGGAGATACACTACTCTTTTAAACAAAAAAGGCATACAGAACCACAAGCATTATGGCTAAATTCCACCGTGGGAAAAAAGATGACATATATATTCATCCCAGTGCCTCTGAATTCCCCAACTGGAAAGTCCTGAATGCTGAGGCATTTTCTATAACAAAATGGTTCCGATTAATACGATTGTTTAAATGTTTCATTTCCATGGTAACCACTCACCAAGCGACTTCAAAAATGAAGACAAATAATGTGTCATTGTTGACATATTAATGTTTCCGGCAAGTGATGTCCGATTTGAAGATATCGTTTAACAACACAGGACAGAGGGTTATGGGACACATGACTTTTTATGCAATATGAGGCTCTTGACCAAACTGTATGCATAAAACACACACACACACACACACACACACACACACACACACACACACACACACACACACACACACACACACACTTTTATATTTATTTTTTAAAGTACATAGTACAGTTTACATTGCAGTATTGCATTTAAATGCATTGTTACTGTCTTTTTATTATTATTATTATTATTATTATTATTATTATTATTATCATATAATTATAATATCATTTTAATCCACGCAGATTAAATCACGAAAAAAACAACAAACACTTTTATCTTTTGTAATATTTCCTTTTAACCGTGACTTAAAAAACGTGAATTTTGTGCGCCGTCACATTCCTATTATAAATGACCTATTATAAATGACTCATTTTGGCTTGTTGTCACAGAAAGTCAACACCTTCGGCCAATCAGAAAGCAGGGCTGCGATATTCAGAGTATTCACCAAAATGAATTTGGAAAAGAAAAAACGTGGAAATTTTTCGTCTAAAGCCGACACAACGGCAGCAGCAGTCTAATGAAGTCTAATTACGTCTTATTTCCAGTGAGAGCTCCATGTTCTGTCCTTCACTCTGGTCCAGGTATTTATCCGAATAAAATAATACGCTATTATGTGAGGACTCTTACGTACTTGTAGCTGCTGCTCCTTGAACATATCGGGCCGGGGAGCGTTGAGGATGTCGTCGGCCAGCTGCGCCTGGCTGTCGATGTTGACCGGCGTGGTGGCTTTACTCGACAGGAAGCTGTTGTAGATCTCTCTCGCCTTCTGGGATAACTAGAGTTCACGGGGCATGAGAGGGTCAAAAAGGGGATCGGCGTTCGCAGCCAGGATTTCATCTGGCTTTAACTATACTTATGAGTCACGCAGTTAAAAAAAAAACAAAAAATAACATGATAGTATAAGAACACTAAGGGCTTTAATCTGCAGAATGTTGTGTACATAAATAACGGCTCAGGAGAAGAGCTTTGTGTGGGAGATCGACATCAGTGTTTCGCTCTGCTCCAGGTGAATGGGAAAAAGCTGGATAAAGCTGGTGTACCTGCTTTTTGTCCATTTCTGGAACATGGCTGAAAAATTCACACGCCTGCCAGAACAGGATATTCTCCTCACTGAACTCCTTCTTCAGAAACTCCTGTCGAGTCAGAAAAACAACACTCCCTTTTAATCGAGCATCCAGCAGAGAGACATTAGGCCAGCTGCGTTCCTCTTTAGGCAAGCACTAATAGTGTGTTGAGAGCTATATTTAACGACAAATCCCCTCATTATCTTCCGTGACGTTTAACCCTCGACTTAATTCTCCATTCTCTTATGATGCTTATTTTGGGCTTGAAATGAACTTGGGACAAAGGGTTTTTTTTTTTTGTTTTGTTTTTTTCCGAACCCGTCCATACCGAGAAGTAACGGATGCCGACGGGATCCTGCAGCAGGCGCTCGAAGCAGACGGCCCATGCGGCCACGCGGCGCTCCGGGTGCCGCCTGTGGCACTGCACGCTGGGGAGACTGGCATTGCTGTTCAGGCTGTTGTCGCTGCCGCAGCCCTTCAGGTCGGCACTGTTCAGCTCTGCACACAAACGTGAGTACACAATTAGTGCCGCTGTTGCAACAGCAATTACAACAACAACAACAACAACAACATCTGAATCTTAAGCATTCAGTAAATATTCAAATAAATGTTTATTTTAAGCACTGCTCGGAATTCTATAAACAGAATCCCATTCCAGACGATTCCAAGAACCAGTGACTTTAAAGTCAGAGGAACAACAGACTTCAAATTTTTACTTCATGTTAAATATTATAAAAATTATATTTAATAAGATGTTAAACTTCTAATGAATTATTAGATGTATTAAATGTTTACTACTGATGGAAAACAAAAAAAAAATATATATATATATATATATATATATATACACACACACACACACACACACACACACACACACACACACACACATACATACATACCATAGATATATTCACACACAAACCATATGCAAACACATGCACACATACTTAGGCGTCCAAACTTTGTACTGACATCACTTTGGGTTCCTTCCAAATAAAAAATATGCAAAACATGTACAACCAGAAAGTATTCACACTTCAGTCGTTTTGTCATTTCGTCTAACACTTTCTATGCTCCGTCTATTCGCTTCAAATCTCTGCCTTAAAAGAATTTAGGAGAAAATAGTTGTGGCTTGATTGAAAAAATAAATTCACCTTGTTCACCATCGTGCCAATGCGTATCTCTCACACGCGTGCTGTACAGTCGTGTAACAGGGGTCTGATAAATATCACAATTAAACATTCCCAATCTTTTTCCCTCTGTCACTGATAAACTGCATGTATCTAACATGATATCCACTGGTGGATTTGTGTGGAAAAAAGTCAGGATAACTCCACATATTCCAAACCTTTTCCATTACAAGAAGCTCCAACCAGGTGGTGATGATTTCACAAGACGGTCCCATTAGCAATCTGTTTCTCATTAACTCTGGCATCTGAGCTAACAAGCGATGTGTACATCTGAGAACATTTACGTTTATTGCAGACTTACAATTATATCATTACCATTCAAATGAAGCAGGTTGAGGGTTAGGGGCCTTGCTCAAGGGCCCAGCACTGGCAGGTTGATGGTGAACTCATGACCCTCTGATCAGAACACTGAAAATCTAAATCTGGTTTTGTGTGATGTGTGAGGAGATGCACTATGTACGTTGGCCGAGAAGGGAAAAACCAAATGACAATTACAAAAACAAAATAACATAACCGAATAAAAATAAATACAAAAACAAAATAAATGCAAAAAACAAAATAACAAAATATAAAACAAAATAAGTACAAAAACAAAATAACAAATACAAAAACAACATAACAAATCTGAAAAAATCGCAAATCATAAAACAAAATAACATCATGCAAAATCAACAAATGCAAAAACAACATAATAAATGTGAAAAAAAAAAAACTAAAAAAACAAAATAACAAATATAAAAACACATTAACAAAGTCATACAAACTGCAAAAGGGAGGTACAGTTTGAAAATGAAACACTTGCCGCTCATTGGACAAGACACCTGTCATTCAAGATATTTAGGAAGTGGTTCATTTTACTTTGAAATCTTGTAACTTCAAACAAGGGGAATTTATTTTACTTCAACTACTTTGAGGAAGGACATTATTAGTGCACCTTTAAATATAATACAATTACAGAAGTAAACACTGGCAAGCGAAGGGGAAAATGGAATATTCAACGCTACTTGAGAAGGTCTTGATATGCAGTTATTCACGAGAGTTGGTTGTTGTATTGGATGTGTATCTTGAATTCTTGACTGGTGCCGAATCCAATCAGCGCTAATTGATCCAATCTCAAACAATAACCTATCTTTTACAGTTTATCTAATTCTCTTTTTTTTTTGCTAATGTGTTTCCACAATGCTTCCCCACCATGTTTACAGATTTACTTCCCCAAATTTTGTGCGCGTTTGTGTATGATGTCAAAAAAAATTTCCCATTTACTGTTTTGCCCTTCTCAGCCCTGTTCCGGCTTGACCGTAATATAAACACGGGGACTTCCCCACAAAGCCAGCCAAATGTGCAATTCTTCCCCAAATTTTGAGGTGCGCGTTTGTGTATGATGTCATCGGACGAAAAAATTTCCCATTTACTGGAACTCGGAGAGTGCAAACCTGTTCCGGCTTGACAATACGTCCGTGCACAAAGCCAGCCAAATGTTATTGGTGTCATTAGTGTGTGTGAACACTGTAACACACGCTTAGATTGATCCCCGTACCGACAGTAAGTTCCGACCGCATTCTCATTCCCTACATAGCAGGTCCTCGTCGCCTGGCCTTCGATGTGCACATCTGAGAACGCGGAGCTTTTGATCGTTTTTGCATCCGTGCCAACAAACAACAAAATCTCTAAACTTAAATATCTGTCATTCCCACATCCTCACAGCATGACAATGGCCAGACAATGGTCGGAGTCGATGATCTTGCCTGCTATGTGGTCCCGGACGTATTAAAGACCGCTGGGATGAAGTAGAATGCGGACTGAAACACTCACCCTACATCAGTACCTGACTAAACTCACACCCTCGTTGGTGAATGAGCACAATTGTTGGGGGTTCGATTCATGTAACTAGTTACTCCCCAGCACTGAAGGTGGGCTTACTGGGTTTTATATGGTACAGAGACAACATCTTCATACAGAATGTACAGCATACAAAATGACACATAACAGAGCAAAATCAACTGTTTGTATAATGCTTTTAAGAGATTACGTCCAGTTTTCCATATACACATACATACACACACACACACACACACACACACACACACTTCCTACATAACTATTGCAGTATCGGTTAGCTGGGGTTGCACTGCAGGCCTGTTGGTAATGATTCCAAGCTTTTCGTGGTATGTAGTTAAATGAGAAATGTCTGAATTAAACTGAAGCATCTGCGGATTGTTATTCCTAAAGCCTCCAGCACAATTATACATACTACAATACTTCTTTTTTTAAAGTGTGTTGTTTTTACATTTGAACTCTGATCCGATATTGAAGATAAAACAAATTTGGAGGATGAATTTCATTGCATCGCGTAGCTTAATCGTTTTTTACACCCATGCTTTTATGGCTCCATTTGTTGATCTTATCCAGATCTTATCCAGAGATTGACTGAATTTCAAGTTTCAAGTTCATTTCATTTCTATTTTCCCATGGGACATTGTCTCAATGCTTTACAGAATGTAAATATACATATACATATCCCAGCTACACCCAATGTGTGTGTGTGTACACATACAACATATATCAACATATATATATATATATATATATATATATATATTATATATATATATATATATATATATATATATATTATATATATATAATATATATATATAATATATATATAATAATATGGTGGTGCTTCTGGGGGCCAACATCTTATCATTTACAGGTATGACATTTGGTAGACGAACTTACTGTATACTGAGTAATTCCCTAATTTGCTAAAACTCTTAGGCCAAACAGTGACGAGGCTTTAAACTCACATCTTTCCAATCAGAAGTCTAAAGCCTAGTGATGGATAGTAATGAAGAAAAAGCAATCCGTTACTGTGCTTAAGTCAGATCTGTATTTTACTGAGGTTTTCCCATTTGAGTAGACTTGTAGTGAAGTCAAAGTAAAAAGTCAAATATCAGACTTTTTACTCCACGACATTACGCAAAATCAGAGCTGTTTTGATCTTGTTTTGAGCGCAGCTTTGTGGTATCTACTTATCGAGAACATACGGGTCAGCACCAGCTCAACAGCAAGCAGAGCGTTTCGTGAGGAATAAATGGTGGAGAAAACTCCTGACTCTACCTTGCCATAACACCCGTGGCCTTGTTTTCTTTTCTTCTTCTTTTATGTTCACATGCTGTACGGCTTGTAATGTCGTACTATGCATGTATGAGTGTGTGACAAAGAAACATTGAATTTATTGGCTGTTGAAGTGTTTAAAGAGGTTTTATGATCACGATTTATGATCATTTTAATAATGAGGGAGGCGGTATAGCCCAGTGGTTAAGGTGTTGGACTATGGACAGGACAATCATGGGTTCAAACCCCACCACCATTACCAAGCTGCCACTAGTGGGCCCTTGAACAAGGCCCTTAACCCCCAATTGCTCAGTTGTAAGTCGCCATGGATAATATCAAACAGTCATTAATATCATTCTATTAACAGACTTGTGTGTTGGAGTCTGACAGATTAAGTCTTAAGAAAACTAATAAGAACATTATAGCCATAATGAAAGCATAGTACTTTGGATACTTTGAAGATTTGAAAGTTATTACTTTTACTCCAGTGAAAGTTGTTTTCGTGAGTAATCTTTTACCCCACTGTATCTTTAACCCAATTCCATAGGGTTTGTGTACTTCTGCTCACTTCTTAAACACTTATTTCCCTCAGCCTTACTTTCAGAATATTAAAACAGGTTTCATCATTTTTATCGTTTCCAGAAAACTAAATATTTCATTATTATTCTTAAAGGAACATTTATCAAGTTATGATAACTGGCAAGTACAATCAATTCTCCACCATATGAATTTAGTGCGGTCATGACACAACCCACCTATATTTAGAACCAAAACAGCGAAGATTTCACAGGTTATAACATAAAATCACAATACTTAACAACATTAACACAGCTGGGGGTTTTGTTGTTGTTGTTGTAACATGATGCTGTAAATTGAAATGTTCAGGAGGCTGAAACCTGACATGATTTTGATGGAAAATACCCCCCCCAGCCCAATTATAAAACAATCATATAAAATATGACAAATACACGGTGATTCTTTTCGTCAGCATATTTCCATTATACGTATATGTGCATAGTGCTATTTATATCCATCACGTGTCCATAGGAAAAAAAACAAAAAAACAAAACAAAACCATAGCAACACTATAAGGATAACATTTATTGGTTTGATTTTTACTATTAATTTGTTTTTGTTTCTTTCTTTCTTTATTTTTTTTTTACCAGATATCTATCAAATTCCTGTCTTTCTCCTCACTGTTGCTGGAACTCTTACCTGGGTAGAGCTGGTATGAGCCTGTATGATGCCACCTAACCAGGTACTTCATGCCAGCAGGACGCCAGGGCTTTACATCCATGCCTCCCTACCATCACACACATGTTCCCATGGACTTGTAGCCATCAAACGCCCCTCCGTTAAGCGCTCACACACCTATTCCACATCGCGCCGCATTATAAAAACGAAGGTGCTGGCGCGGCCGAAGCTGCACGCATGAACGCACACCCGCACGAAATACGGTACGTCCGGCACAAAGCCCCGTCCGATCGCACGATGAATAATTGAGCGCTGCTGGACGAGGGGAAGGTTGATGACGGAGGCAACATGAGCCTGCCGTGTTAATGAGGAGGCTAATATAGAGCTCTAACAGCATACTAACCACCCGCACACACACTCGCACAAAACCCCGGGAAATAATCATACATTTTGTACGAAAATTCTAATTTCATAATGTGTCGTCGTGCGCCGACCTCTCCAGGGTTACGAGATCGTCCACAAGTTCAGACGGAGAAGATGAAATTCGGTGACGTAATCATGGATGGGGAACGATAGATAAATAACATAAATAGTGTAATCTTTTACAATTTCTTTGGAAATGCTCACAGATGGCGCCGATTAGATAATATTGTCATTATTGTTGAATTATTTACAATCTTGCTTCACTGATGACATGCTAATACGATTCGGTGTAAATAATTACAATATTATGAGCGCAATAGAGGAAAAAAATGAGCATTAAAAAAAATCGACATCCTGCGAAAATGCTTTCAAAAATCTGTTCAATGGGCGGCCAATAACATTTAATCCCATAATTATTATTTCAATAATAACAAATAATCAATAATTATTCGTTTATTAGTGAAGTATTATTATTTATTATAAATGCATGAAAATAAATGAAAAGTAAATACATGACAAATAGAGGTGGTAAAATACAAAGAAACAGCAATGATGGCCTTAACTCTGTGTTTTCTTATAACCTCCTGTTAAAAATGCGTTCAATAATAACAATAAATAATAAATTAATAAAAATGTACTAAAACAAATAAATATATTAATAAATAAAATTTATACATGATTTGTATGTTTTTTTTATGAAGATATATTATTTTTATTCTATTTCTATTCTTACTTTTATTCAATTTAATTTTTTTTTACATTTATTTATAATATCTGCACAATTTTCTTTTTCTTTCCGTTTATGTTTACATGTTGGACGGTCCTAAAAATTTCCATGCATGTTGCACTACAGTATGTTTGTGTAGGTGACAAAATTTGAATTTGAATAAAACATTTGTAAAGATTTTTAATTTTTTTAAAATTACTGAAATAATAATTACTAACTAGACATGTGACATTTCCTGAAGGAAATCCATTTTGTTTTTAGCGCTGACCTCGAGACCAGAAATTATTCAGAGAAATGAGCATTTATACATTTATATACCAAAAAATCATTTCGATGGGACCGGAATGTCGCACCCGGAATTCCGAGCAGGTTTGGGGTTCGAGAGGCATATAATCGCGACCCACTCCATACCACCTATGAGTGAATATGCCTTATGCACATTGTCAGACACACTCAGGGCCGAGCTGTGATGCATTCAATTTCGGCCCTGTTCATTTTCTACGGGAAAAAATTCCCGTAATTTTAGATCGGAATCCTTTTTAGACGGCCAATCCTTTCCAAGCACCACTAATAACCAATACAAAGCCGTTAATCCAACACTATTTGACTTTCTCTCCGTCTATCTCCTAATTCCTTTACCATTATGAACTTCATTTACGTTTTATGGGCAGAAATACTAAGACACAAGACATATGTGGTTGTTCCTTTCTTCCGACGTGGTTCAAAAAGCGCATGGAAATCATAGTCAGGTGTTCGTAAACTTTCAGCACTGTAGTGTAACATCTAGTGTAAGTCGTTAATGCATAGAAGCTTGTATTTTGTGCGCTTTTAGTAACGAGACACATTTTAAATAAGCAAGAACGATCTTCAACTCTGTAACCAATACGTATTTTCTCTCCCCTCCATACTAAACAAACATTCAGGATGTGCCTTAAAGCCAACATCTGATGCGTTCATATTAATGTATTTGTCCTAATAAATGATTGTATCTATACTGAAGTAAAAGGCCATTCACAAAATAACTTGTGTAGCACACACTCCATTATACACTAATAATAAACAGCCCACAAAAACCTGTAATTTCCTACAGAGTGTATTTTTTAAAAGCAAATAAAAGAAATGGAGGGAAAAAAACAAAGAGAAATTCATTATTTATTGCTGAAAGAAATAATAAGATCGAAATAATCTCTCTGACCTTTTCACGAATATTTCATTTAACCATGTACAACGTGGCCACATCGTCGCAATAATTGGCACAGAACTGCAGTGTATTAAACATAAGCACACTCCTGTTATAGTGATTACATGAAAATAATACACTTCAACAAAAAGACAGGCATCCATCCATCCATCCATCCATCCATCCATGACAAGAGAGTTTGTGCAAACCTCCACATAATCAAACTAGTACAGAAAAAAATATATAGAAAATGTACAGAATAACAGCAACGAAACAATCAGTTAGAAAACACTTATTTGTTTGGAATTTATAAGATTTATGAATTTAATAGAATGTATGAGTTTTCTGTGTCAGGGGAAAAGTTTGTAACAGTCAGAGGTTCTTTCCATCTTCCTTTCTTCCATAAAGTATATCAGTTATTTTTTGCTTCCTGTCCGTGTCTTTTATTCACATGAAATACTCTTTTTTTTCTCTATTCCCCTGCCCCGATACTCCAATACACTATAAAAGACCACTACATGACCCGTACATTACCTCAATACACCTACTGATCTAGTGTAGACAGGAACACAACCACAGCTTGGCTTTTTGATGGGTAATGTTCTAAGACGTTACCTTTGCTGAACCTGATCTGTCTGTCACTGTGGTTAAAAAGCCTTTGATATGCATGAATACGGCAATGAAGGCTGGGCAGGTTCTAAACATGGCACCAGAAAACTACTGATCCCTTTGATAGTAAAGAGAGTGAGAACGGGTTACAGTGATGGAATCTTCACCTTCACAGACATGGAGAGGTTTGTTATGACTGAGACACACACACACACACACACACACACACACACACACACACACACACGAGTGAATATAATTAGCAAGAAATATAACACTTGGAGGTGTGCTGCTATAGAACAAGCAATCAGTGCAGCTGTGGTGTTATGTATAACCCTGAAGCTACATATATAATTTATGAAGTTATAAGTTATGAAGACTCATGTGGAAATCAGACTTGTGAATTTAACACTGTTGTATAAACTTGATATAATATATATATATATATATATATATATATATATATATATATATATATATATATATATATATATATACAGTGGCTAAAGTCTGTTTCTGCTAACGTCGTTTTCGGGTTATTGCCGGTTTCGGTTAGCGACCAAAATTACAATAACAATATTTGCGGTTTTTCGGGTATTTGCCAGTTAACGTCGGGACAATTACACATTACTCTGCTCCAGTCATGCCATGTCATGAAGTCAAGGTTTCTACCATTCTACCTGCTGGCATGGTCCAGCCGTGTAAGAACAAGGTTCCCCCTCTGTCTTCCCCTCCAGTCAGGGTCAGTCAAGCACACATTTATTGTCATGTCAGGATCAAATATCCGTTCGTGAATTATAGATTTCACGCTATTTAGTGTTTATATTTACTTTATAGTAGTGTGTAAACAGTACAGTGATACCTCGGTTAACATCCGTTTCCAGCTAAAGTGGCATTTTCAGCAACGGATTAATGACGTTTTATATATATAATATATATATATATGCTTTATATAACAGTGTTAAATTCTCAAATCTGATTGGTTTGAACATAATTTCACAATAGGAGAGTCTTCTTACATATACTTACATACACATACACCACACCTGCACTGATTGCTTGTTCTACAACAAGCAATCCTTATATTTCTTGCTAATTATATTCACTCTTTTTGCTCCTCGCCGTTTGCTTACATGCAGTTTTGCCTTGGGATCATGGCGGATCCTGGCCCACTCCCCCGGCGCCTTTGTTATGCGACTAACGCCGATCGCGTCGATGTTGGCACGGCGTTCGCACGTGCTAATTGTGAAGAAGAACGTCTCAAGCGGGCCAATAACTCTTCTTAATCAGTCTCAGGAGGAACTCGGGGACGTCCCGGAAACAAACAATGTGCTTTTATGTGTTACATAACAGGACATTAAGACTCGCCTCCTACCTAAACATCAGACACCATGAGGACTCGACTGAGCAGGTTGGAACGATTGAGTGTCTACATATTAAATGTGAATCAACATCTTTAGACTCGTTGGCTTTTACCTGACAAAGCAAACACAATCCACTCCAACCAGTTAAAATAAAGGGACAAGTTCCCTTTCATCAGCTTATCGTCTCATCTCTGTTACGCTCTCTCTAAGCCCAGGAGAAACGGAGACGGAGCACGCGGAGAGTGTCGAGGTCTGAAGAGTGCCCGGGTATGAAATAAATAACGAGAGATCAGAACGAGCCGTGGGTACGTGTAGTGTATGGCAAAAAAGCATGAGACATGAAAAAAAAAAAAAAAAAAAATGTTTTTTGATTCCAATGTCATTGTAAAAGCTTTTGGATACGATTCAGAATCAGGTGACGCACGAGGGATTGCTTTCTTGTTGGTCATTCAGACATAAACACTATACATCTGTACAAGACTATACAAACTATACCGCCAATATATATATATA
>JACRUU010000003.1:5999179-6011679 GCA_030449085.1 Kryptopterus vitreolus
GTAAATGCAGTGTAATTAGTTACATGTAATGTCATTTAATTATGAAATAAATGTAGAAAATGAAGATTACTATATAGATTTTATATATATATATATATATATATATATATATATATATATATATAGATAGATAGATAGATAGATAGATAGATAGATAGATAAGATAGAATAGATAAATAGATACAGACACACCTACACGCTCGCTTTTACACACAACATTCATACACTAGGGACAATCAACTTACAGTGCATGTTTTTGGACCCGGGGGGAAACCGGAGAACACGGAGAAAAACCCCCTGAGGCACGGGGAGAACACACACATGGTGGAGATGGGAATCGAACCACCAGACCATGGAGGTGTGAGGCAAACATGCTAACCGCTAAGCCACTAAGGGGTGTACATAAGATTGTTTATATTGTTATAACTTTCTGCTTTATATAGCGCTGCAGCTAACATGTGCCATGATGATCGCCACTGACACAGGTCATACGTGTAAATAATATTTACACGTATGACGCGGTCTAAAATCCCAGACGGTGCGGCTAATATCGTCCATGTGCTATCAAAACACATATATACGAGACGGAGTCCATCTACACACAAACACACCGGAAACACAGGAAGTTGTGGGAAATGTACTAGGACGCTGCCACAGTCTTGGATATAGTCTTATTTGTCTTTAATACAAAACACATTCAAACCCGCTGCTGCACATGTGGATTCCAAACTCTCTGTGCCTGACTGACTGATTCACTCTATCCATAGTGTGTCTTTACAATTTCCCATGACTGAGTATCTGAGATGTTTCGAACGTCCACAAAATAAATAGCCTTTTCGTTGTTGCCATGACAACAGTATACCCCCTTACTTTTTAAAACAAAAAAAATGTAAATAAAACCCCCAGACACCAAACAAAAAAGTATGCTCTGTCAATCTGCAAGCCCCTCCCCCAAGTGCTACTAGCTGTCAATCATGAACAGGAACCTCCATTACAAAAGAAGCAACGTATCCTACATACGCACTATCAGAAAGAGTTCTTTTCTCCTGCGGCGGCATGACCCATGTTAATAATGTACCACCCACTCCCTGCTATCCCACGCTGCTGAGCAGTGCAGGTTATCAGTCATCTGTTAGCCGCAGGATCGTTGGAGGTCATTCACCGCGCCGAAGCAAGCTGGCTACGCTCATCAGCGTCTGCATGACGAGCCCGACATGGTTAATCAACAAGTCAGGGACTGTAAGTTTTGGGAATCCTGCTGAAGCTATACGAATATTTGTAGATCGGGTCTCTAAACGTCATAGCCGTTAGAGCGCCTCCCCTGTACTTAAAGTGCAATTAAAGTGGTTTTTAACGAATGTGATTACGGAGCGTCATTACCGCAATGTACTAAAAAGCAAAACTGCACAATAACGTCTTCTCTGGATCGGGTTAAGCGCAGACGAGGGCGTCGTTTCTGGAGTGTCATACGCTGAAGAAAATTTCGTCCTAATCAATCCGCTATTCATTTCCGTGTCTCGTGCCGCCGCGATTCAGCCACCAGCCTCCTGTTAAACCTCGAATCTTGTTTGTTTTGCCGTCCTCCAATTTTAGACGAGTGCGAGATACGACCCGGACATTCTTGCCGGCGTTGGAACTCTGTCGTCAAAACCGCCTCGTGTCACAAAGGCGCTATTGTTCAATATACGGCTGCTGAGCTTTAACCAAACAAGTCTTCCACGAAGTGCAATTTTTGTCTCCGCAATTATCGCGCTAAGATAGGCCGCTACTCTTTTTTTTCCCCTTCTTTTTACCATGTCACCTGTTCTCCAACTTCATCAGCTCCGGTTGCTTTAAAAGCTACTTGAGTGTGATTCATGCCTTGTGTTTTTTGGGAATCGCACCAAGCAAGCGGCTGAAAGCGTCGAAGATTTGTGTTTGAGTCATCAAACGTCAACGTTAAAGAACGAGTGCGAAAAAATGAATAGGGACTAGTAAAGTGGGACTGCTGTCAGATGAGTCAAAACCTTCAGTACGCTTCTGTATGTTTTTATAGTGTATTTCTTGAGGTTTCGTCCTCATGGCGTTTATCATTGCTATAGTTAACACTGGGTTGTTGAATAGGGATTAAACGTATAGATTAAAACAGTATAACCTCTTTATCTCTGTGATGCTGATTTGGGACATTACCCACTGGTAAAGTGCTACACAAATAAAGTGAATTGACATAGAAATAGCATCGACGTGTGTTTAATATCAATGCAGATGGTCCACTGGTTACGATAGCTGGACTTTCGAGTCTCAGCACCGCTGAGCTGCCCCGAGTGGGCCCTTGGGAAAGGCCCCTAATTGCTCAGTCTGCCCCAGCTATTAAGAGTTGCACAAGGCAGTGCCCTCATGGTGAAGGTCCCAAGCCCGGAAAAATAGGGGATGGTTGCGTTAGGAAGGGCATCCACCGTAAAGCATTAGACAAATCTAATATGCCAGCCTCCGCTGTGGCGCCCCCTGTGGGAACGGGAGAAGAAAAATAATGTACAAATGTACAGCATAAAATACAGCACCAAATGTACAGTACATTACCCAATACAGGAGGCCTCTTCTATCTGTTATTTGTTTAGTCCTCTGAGGTAAATAGATTTGAAATAGAGTGAATAGATTTTTTTATAATGATCAAAAAACTACTGAGTGTTTATCAGAATATCGTTAGTTCTCTTGTTTTTTTTTTAAATTGACAAATAAAATGAATAATATTAAAATGAAATTCGGGTTCGGCCAGCTCGTTTTTTCCATTTCGTATTTTTGATCCTAAAATTGAAATAATTGATATGTTGATTGTTATTGATATACAATGAAAAATCTTTTTTTTAGCGGTTTTATTGTTTATATCTGCCCTCAATGTTTTGCACTTCTAAATAAGATAAATGTTGTATTATTTTGTTGTATTATGTTTCAAATGATTTTGAAATGGCTTTAGGATATGAAAGGTAAAGTCATTTTAGTAAAAATTGTCTAGGATTATTTGTTATAATTTAATACAATACAATACAATACAATAGTGGACAAATGAAAGTAACAATTTAAGACTAAACTAAAACTGCAGGAAACATAGCAGTAAAATGTATACAGGTCCACCTTCAAATTTATTTATTTATTTATTATTATTATTTTTTAAGAAAAATGTATTAAGCTCTGAAATGAAAGGAATGAGTTATTGGGGTATTATGAGGCCAAATTTAGGGTTTACATGATAAAATAGGCATTTCTATGTATATTCTTTTGACATACATTCTTTTGACATTGACATTACAATATTTGGATATTTTCATAATTCGCAGGTTCTCGTGGAACAAATTGGGGAAAATGATTGTTCGTAGCTACTATATGATACAGGAAAAGAGAGGGGGGGGGACTACATTTGGAGAGGTGATACTAAATAAAAGAAAGAAGCAACTCTTAGTTCCATCTGGCTGCAATCCCGCCATCCTGCTCTTGCTTACTCTTCTATATTAGCACGCAGCTAAATGTTTTGCATTCCTTACATTTTTAAGAGATGCTCAATTTGCGTCGTCATAGAAAAAAAAGAAAATAAATATAGTACAAATAATAAATAAATAAATAAATAAAAGCGGAAACGCTGAAGGGGTTTTGATCAGGAGAAATGCAAACCTGTGGATAAACCAGATAAGATCAAAAATCCAACAAAAGAGAAGACGAGCAGAAAATCAGAGCGTTTAAAGCGAGGTGAGTCATGGGAATTTATTTGTCAGCGTTTTTTTCCTGGAGTTCAGATTGCAATCTGATCGCATCTCGAAGCCTCTTTAGTCAGAACTGTGGGGTGGTTTTTTTTTTTTGCCCCCCCCCCCCCCCCCCCCTCCCCACCCCTTCCACCCACCACCCATCCAGTTCGGCTTGGCACTGTCTTATTGTAGCCACTGTGCTGTCCGGCAGCACCGGCACATGTGACCACATTTTCACTGATTCAACCATTAGTCCGATTTTTCCAGCCGATTTTTCCAGCGTCCCTACAGAGCCGTTGCTCTCTCCTTCTTTCTCCTCCTCACAGAAATGTACTGGGTTACAGGCCTGACCGACGTGCCTGGAGCTTCTAATCAGCGCTTTATGAATCACAGTTAATCGAGACCAGACTGTGCCTGAGAGCAGATATATGCAAGCTCGGCTCAAACACAGATGTATCAACTCAGACGCGCACACACACACGGCTCACACACACACACAACACACACACACACACACACACACACACACACACACACACACACACACACACACACACACACACACACCACACACACACACACCCTCATACTTAAAATGTGGCCTGTTGGGCAAAAATACCAGAAGTCCTAATCTTGATTAGGCATATTTGTCAAATGCATCATACTGCAGGTAGCAAGTCAGCGAAAAAAAGCACACACACACACACACACACACACACACACACACACACACACGCATCTGTATCTACAGTATATGAGGACCTTCTTTGACAGATTGACAGACAGACAGACAGACAGAAAGAAAGAAAGAAAGAGAAAGAAAAAAGAAAGAAAAAGAAAAAAAGAATAGAAAGAAAGAAAAAGAAAGAAAGAAAAAAAAGAAGAAGAAAGAAAAAAAAGTAATAAATACACAGTTACCTGTAAATTCTGGACTATAAAGCGCACCGGGATATAAGCCATCATCCGCTCTATTTGAAAAAAAAAAAACCCCCAAAAAATTCATAAATAAGCCGCACCTGCATACAAGCCGCATCCGCTTTTGAATGGTAAATGTACATGTATGTACCTAAATAGATCCTTTCCTAACCTGTATTTTAACACGGTGTAACGGTGGACGCTGCACAGAAACGCTGCAACACGCGGAGATCCGGAATTCATACAAAACAGGATTTATTAGAATAAAGAACTCAGGAAAGACAGAGACGCGCTCATACGGAGCGGCCAGACAGGCTAATAGGGAGCCTTGCGCTCTGCGCGCCGTGGTACCGGGAGTACCGGTAGAGCAGGAGAGTCCGGGAATAGTCGGGAACACATACAAAGGTTAGGCATAAACATATATCGAGCGTCCGTGTCCGCGACACTAGGTATGTGCTACGAGCCCGGACGGGGATTGTAGAGTGAACCGGGCTTATATCGGGAGAGGGAAAATCAAGAACCGCTGAGGCTGTATTGTGTGTGTGTGCGTGTGTGTTTTTGTGTGCGTGTGTGCGCGTGTGCGTGCGTGTGTGCGCGTGCGTGCGTGTGTGTGTGTGTGGTGGGCCTGGGGGGAGGGGGTCAGGGGGGGTGGGGTGTTTTTACTGCCTTTTTCAGTATGGGGAATATGGCTTTTTTTGGGGGGGGGCGGAGGCTCGGGTGGAGGTAACTGGGGGGTTGGGTTACAGGCCTGACCGACGTGCCTGGACAGAGCAGAAACTTTACTGATTAAAATCGGGACAGACTAACCGAAGAGAAACATAAGCGCTACACTTTACAGTATTTATTTTTACCTTCATTTCTCCTGTGTGTGAAATGACGTCACCTTAACCTTGTAAAGATAGAGTTTGTCCTCCTTCTATCCGCTTCTACCCACTTATATCTGCTAAAGAGGAACTAGCGCATTCTTCTTCTTTGCATTTATTTTGTGTTAGTTTTGATTCTAATTCCGGTTAGAGCCCCTAGCGGTCGGAAAAAAATCTGCAGAATAGCCGCACCTTATTATTAGCCGCATGGTTCAAAACCTAAGTAAAAAAAAAGTAGCGGCTTATAGTCCAGAAAATTTACGGTACAAAATTTTTTCCTGTGTATTTGTCGCCAGAGTTATGTGAGTTTTTGAATGCATTTATTTATATATAAATAAATAAATATATTAAAATAGTATAACAGTATATGAGGACCTTCTATTGACACAATAAGAAAGAAAGAAAGAAAGAAAAGGAATATATAGACTTTAAAACTTTGGTTATATCTGTACAGTAAGTGTGAGACGATGTGTGAAGAAAACGACTGGAACACCTATCATTGGGGAGGAATTTGAACGTTGACTGCACCTCCTCATCTCACCTGCATCGGGACCTGACTTTACCAACACCCCTTGCAGGTGAAGCAGCACAAATTTCCACAAGCACTTCCCTGATTTTTTATATCAGCAAATGGAGAATAAATGTAGGATGAGATGTTCATATGGTCAGGTGTCTACAAACTTTTGCTCATACACACACACACACAACACACACACACACACACACACACAAGACACCACACACACACAGGGTTATAAATCTGAAGATGCCTCTGTACAGGAGAGCATTTGTTACTACTGTCATGCTGATAGGGCTGTTGCTATTGCTATTATTTACTTAATCAAGTGTAACCGATTATTCCATCGAGTAATCGGATAAAAGCTTACGTTCACTTTATCAAAGAGCCATAATACTGACGAGAGAGAAAATAAGGCCTGTCCATTTGAGAAAAACAATCATTTTTACTGCTGAAAATTGCATCCAAGAATATCCATGAAAATGAAACCCATGTAGTTCATTTCATTGCCATATTAAAAGTCCTTCTGGAGCGGGCACACAGAGCAGGTAACGGGAAACTATCTGTTTAATGGATCTCCTAATTATTCTCGCTCATGCATTTATTTATTAAATCTCGCACACAGTATCCCCCATGGTGCTTTTCTTATCGCCAGAAAAGCTGCTTTGAAATTTTCCACGCACCAAATCCGTGTATTTATCTCCAGATTTAAAAACTCTCTTACTCTCTACTGCGCTACACACCACTGCGGAGGGAGTTTTTGAACGCACCATATATTCATGAAATAAATATATAAAAATCAAATTACGGAAAAGATCACAGACTTTAGGAAGTTTTCTCCCCACCCCATATATATATATACGCCTCTATATATATATATATATATATATATATAGAGATATATATATATATTATACATACCTCTAAATAAGCATGTACTGCACAACAAAAGCAAACAAAGGAAAGGAAAATAAATCAAAATGTTTTTATATATATTATAATATAGAATATATATATATATATATATATATATATATATATATATATATATATAGATATAATATGTGTATATATATATGATGATTGTGTATATCCACCTCATCTCTAAATAAGCATCTGTTGCACAACAAAAAAGCAACAGCGGAAACTAAAAGAAATTTACAAGCACACAGTTGGAAACTTGGTTCACCTTGGCTCACGTGGTTCACGAGGGAAAAGTCTGAAGCACATGAGGTGAATCACTACAGAGTGCTACAGATATTTATTTGGGAAAGGGAAAGGAACATACAACACATTTACAACATATCCTTTCGATTGATGTTCTATGTTCTGAAAAGTTCCTTGTTCATGTTCATCATTTACACCAAAAGTCAAACTCAAATATACTGGAATGTTTATTATTTTTTCGATTTCTTAGCAATTTATATTCAAAAGAGACGTAAGTGAAAAGAAAAGGAAAAGCAGCAGGAAGAAGTGCCAGAGAAATAGAAATAGAGAATCTGCTGGTTTCTGTGGTGGGAATGGAGCAAAGCTTAAACATCCCATTAATATAATATAACTGAAGACATTTTTGCGGGAATGGGAGTGAAAAAAGCTGTCTCTTGTTTCGGGGTTTGCGTCGGGTGGTGCGTCAGTAATAATGGTCCGTGGGAAACACAGTGCTCCGGGTTTTGTTCAAGTAATTATCCTCAATGAATTCTGGTTAATCGAAGAATTGTGACAGCCCTACATGGGGACTAACAGGCTCCGCGAGTTGGCACAGAAACACTAACACACAGAGAGAGAGAGAAAGAGAGAGAGAGAGAGAGAGAGAGAGACAGAGTGTGTGTGAGAGTGTGAGAGAGAGAGTGTGTTATAAAAAGAGAGAGAGGGAGAGAACATCATATTCTCCCACATAAGTTAGACGTTCATAGTCTGGGTGTTTAGTCAAGTCTGAGCTGTGTAATGAAAACCCCATCACCATTTATGGAGCAGAGATTCTCTCTCTCTCTCTCTCTCTCACACACACACACACACACACACACACACACACACACACACCTCACCGTACTGTCCCATGTGAGCATGTTTCCAATCGCATCGGGAATCCTACTTCATATTTATGATTGTTTGAAGAACACAGACATACACAGGTCCAAAAATGGCAGCGCCCCTTAAAAACCTTCTGCGCGAACTGAAAAGGTCAGCAAACTGTGCGTGTGTGTGTATGTGTGTGTGTGTATGCGCGTCCTGAGAGCGTCGAGCGGCGTGCCAACGAATGAGTGACAGACTGTGCAGAGTCGCACAAAGCTAAGCTTTTTTTAAACACACACTGAAAGCTGCCATAAAGGTGCTCTTGTTCGAAGCGAGGGCGAAAAGGAGCGGACATTCAGAGCGAGAACCGCTCGACCGCTAATCCTCTCCTCCGCTCGCACCGACACAATGGGAGAGGGACGGAAAGAGGAACGAAGAGAGCCCTGGGATAGAGCGAGGAAGGAAAGAAAGGGAGTGGAAAAAGAAAAAAAAAATGTCAGAGCCAGCAGGACGTGTGAAATAAGCGATGTTCGAGTAAAGACTGGTAAGCAGGAAACGGGGAAAATTTTTAAATTAATTAAATAAATTATATATATATATATATATATATATAAGCGGCGCTTCTAAGCGCGCTCTGGGGAGAGAGGACGCAGGGGGAATGAGTCAAGATCAATGTATAAATGATATAACTGTCAAAGAATAAACATTTATGACCTCCACATCCCCTGTAATAACTAGTACTAGTTAGTTACTAATACTGGCTATAATAAATAAACTCAGGGGTTTACTAAGTAAGAATAGTTCTAATATGCTTTATGGCGTACTATAAAAATACTGTACTACATCTAGTACAATATTAATAACCAAATCTTGTGCTTTATTAATACCTTCAATTAGTTAAAGACTAACTGCTGTATATATACACCCTCAATAATGCTAGTTCTTGTACAAGTGTAAATTGCATGTACACTCATAACTAGTACTTGTATAAACTGTGCCTAAACTGTGCCTACACTATATAACTAGTGCTTGTTGTATAAATTGTACATACACACTTATAGCTAGTACTACTACTGCTTGTATAAGCTAGCTATGTGTACACTTATATAACTAGTACTACTACTGCTTGTGTAAATTGTATGTATGTACTCATCTTAATATAGTACTAGTTCATGTATAATAAATTATATGTACAGTTATAACTAGTGCTAGTTGTTGTATAAATTGTACATACAATTATAACTAGTAGTAGAGCTTGTAGTATAATTGAATGTAAGCTTATAAGTGTAGTAGTAGAGCTTGTATAAATTGTACATACACTCATAACTAGTACTTGTGCTTGTATACATTATATGTACACTTATAACTAGTACCAGTTGTTGTATACATTGTTTGTACACTTATAACTAGTACCAGTGCTTGTACAAACTGTACATACACTTATAACTAGTACTACTGTTTGTATAAATTGTATGTACACTAAAAACTAGCACTAATTCCTGTACACATTTTATGTACACTTACAATTAGTACTAGTGCTTGTATAAATCGTACGTACACTCATAACCAGTACTAGTGCTTGTATACATTATAGATACACTAATGTATAACATGACTAATACTAGAGCTGTTATAACCTGTACATACACTCTTAACTAGTACTTGTATAACTTGCATCAGTACCTTTGCATTAGTGCTTGTATAACTTGTACGCTTCTGCCATTTTGCCAGACGCCCTTATTTTATTCACATACCTGTCCACGGGGTTAAGAGTCTCTATCTCAGGGGCCCAGGAGTGGAAGTTTGGCGCAGGTTTTGGGACGTGAACCCACAACGTTCAGATCCAAAGTCAAATGCAGTAACCACTGTATAGTATAGTATATATATATATATATATATATTTATATTATATAGGATATATATATATATATATATATATATATATATATATATATATCACATCACCTCTACATCAGATTATACTTAAAGTAATAAAATAAAGCCAGAGGCAAAGCGAACGCAAAGAGAAAGCTCTGTTTCAGCGGCGCACAGTGAAATGTGTGGACCGGATGGGAAAAAAAAGAAAGAAAAAAAAAAAAAACGTACGCCAGGCAACACCGAGATGCTTTCCAAACAAAACACGCGGCGCACGGCAGCTCGAGGAAAGACGGTCCGAGCCAATCGTCTGTGCACAAACCCTATGTTTACTTTCAAATTTCTAAGTATGAATAGTACCTGCTATTGAGGGCCTGGAAAGAGAGGCGTGCGGAGAGACGGACGGATAGAAAGAAAGAAACAGAGAGACAATGTCCTACTTCTGACGACGCCAAATCCGGGACGCTTAATTTATGATTTGAAACATTGCGTCACACGGGACGATCGGACGCCTTGCGCGTAACACGCGCATTTCGCAACAGCAGCCGGTGCCAGCATGCAAGCTGCAAGGCAAGTCCAGGTGTGGCCATCCTCTGCTTGCACATCTGCGTCGACTTTTCTACGGCTCAAAACGCACGCACAAAAGTCTTCCAAGACAAAACAAACGAACAAATAATAAACAAAAACAAAACAGCTCTGAAAGTGAAACCCGATCTGACGAGAAGGGAAAAGTGACACGAGGTTCTTCACAGAAGAAGTGTATACTCAAGGACACACTCACACACACACACACACACACACTCACACACTCACCGCTGTAAAGTTGGAGACCCTTTTGAAAGAAAGCCGCTTCTTCAGACTCATAGTGCGCTTCACGGAGACGGCCGAGCTTGTGACGCGCGCGGACGCAGAGCCGCTAATGCCCGAGCCATGCTGCGGACGCACACATGTCTGTGCGACTCACTCCTCCGCAGAAAGAGCCGACACGCTCGCCTCTCGCCCCTGCACACGCTCACACACACACACCCAGTCAGAGCGCTGCCATCAACTCATGAGGAAGTTCCATTCGCCGCTGTCTCTATGACAACCCCAAGCTCGCCGCGGGAGACAGGAGGCGGGATAACAGGCTTCGGGTTCCGTTAAACGAGGAGACTGGAATTCTTTTCTGTCGCTCTGAATTTTTTTTCCGTTTTTTTTTATGTTTTTTTTTTTCCGTCATAGGAAGAAATTAGCACGGATTAAACCCTCTCTCCGTTTAACAGTCTCTGGCTCCGTCTCAACCCAAATACACCCGGAATCCCAAGCCCGGAAAAAAAAACCCACTAGACTACCATCGGAGAGCCTCCCTCGCTGGGGCACTTTCTATAAGCATATATTTCAAAAAACAAACAAACAAATAAATAAATAAAAAAAACCTCAGCACAGAGATGGATGTGTGGAGAGCATGAAAAGCCTGAGACGTCTGGCTTTTTGGGGGTTTCGCTTATTAAGCGAGTCGTCTCAAGGGGTGGAGAAACGTCCGAGATGGGCCGTGACGTAACCCCCGGCGGCTACAAGGTGCGGCGGTTAAATGAGAACCGGGTTGGTGGGGGTCAAGCAGCATCAGAGCGCAGAACGAGACGTCCCGACACAAAGGCTGCGTTTGATAGGTACCACATGGGTATGGGCCGGGGCTTAAGCCTGTTCAAACTATGATGAGCTATTTCCTGTCCCAGACACACACACACACACACACACACACACACACGCACACAAAAAAAATTAGCCGTTAAAAACATTCAGCTCTCTCATTCCAGACTGGAGCTGGAGCGCTGAGGAAGATGGTTCTGATTCTCCACGCATGACACACAAAACCTTCTAGACGTGTAATCTTTCCACATCTCGCTAATCCCACTCTCTTAGTAAAGTAGTGCCAATCAACAACTTTCGCATGTTAGAGTCAAGCAGAGACAGGGATTTGTTTTTTTCCCCAGTCAAGAGATTTGATATGCTGCAATTACCGAGCGGCACACAAATAAATAAATAAATAAATAAATAAATAAATCCGAGGACGTTTCTGGTTCGAGGCAGGAAGGGGGGGGGGGGAATGACGTGTGGTTTGTCTTGTCGAGACACGGCTGACATGTTGTAAACCTAAGAAGAATTTAACCCCGATAATGACTACCGCACATAAACATTTGCACCCGTCATCCAGAGTATAACTCGGGCCCGGGGACTAAAAATACTAGCTGGATTTTGTAGAACGGATTTTTAAACAGCTAGAAATAAATGCATTCTGATAAAATAATACAGTAAACCTAATGTTACAGGAACAAGTGACTAGCCTTAACAACTTTTATCTATTTATTTATTTATTTTACGACAATGAATTCCAGATCTGTCTTCTAGTAAATTGAACTTTGACTCACATTTTTACTTTTATGGATTATGAATCACAATTATAACTCTATTTGCAATCGGTCTACTCATTCGAAACTTCAATGGCTAATCGCAATTCTAACTAGTATATAATGTTCATTATAATTAGTATAATATATTAATAAAAGACCCGGTTCTAACTCGCTTTCATTCGATCTATAAATTATAGCTCCAACGCCAATA
>JACRUU010000003.1:6019179-6066679 GCA_030449085.1 Kryptopterus vitreolus
ACACACACACACACACACGCACACACACACACACAATATTAGGAAAAAGCTACTGAAACATACCGAAAAAAGACTGTGTTACAGTTTCTCGCTGTGGTTGAGTAAACGTACACTACGTAAACACTACGTAAACACTACGTAAACACTACGTAAACCCAACGTAAACACTACAAACGCACTACGTCAATTACAAAAAGTGAAGTGCTTTGAAATTCACATAAGTATCGAAAATATTATGGTTTATTATGGAAATATAATTCATTTCTGTCACAAAATCCTTCCTTTATCGACTTTATTACTAGAAAGATATTAGACTTTAAAATGAATTGAAGTTAAAGGACAAAAAAAAAACTCAATGTCAATTTACAGACATATATTAAGAGTTGCCTTTACACTGTGACCTCATTACTTGTGTCTTTTCATGTCATGTTTTGCTTCATAGTTTATTAGTGGGGAATCATGCTTATAACCACCTCCTTTTTTTCTCCACCATGGGGATATTCATCATAACACTACCCTGTTCAGCACAAAATGCTGGGTGTTATGGTTTGACTGGACCCGAAACAGGTAATCCGAGATTATTTGGTTATTTGCAAACTTCTACGTTTGTGCATCGGACCGACGAGAGCATCGATGTGCTCTGGCAGCAAAAACAGGCTGCGCTCATAGAAATGCCACGGCACATGACTAACATCATATCAGCACTATGCAGGTGAAAGCATGCTACTTTTTTCTAGACTGATGTACAAACAGTTTCACGTCACAGTTTATTTACAAATATACACAGGCCTAAGACAAAATGACTTTTAGTTCGCAATATGATGCAACGTCCTGCATGACATATTTTCTTATAAGACTGTGTACACAATTAACAAGTATTAATGATACTCAATGACCGATTGGCCAAAAACATGTACCAAGCCAGCATTCCTCACATCATTAAAGCACCTCCACCAGCCTGGAGTGTCAAAGCAGGTCCACTGCATGGAGTCATGCTTTTGGTGAGTATCACTGCTGGCTCGAACTGAGTCTTTAATTGTGGCTCGGTAGTTTTAAAGTGATTCGTTTAGTTGATCTGATGGTCCGATTCGTTGATTCTTTTGCCACATGACTCCTATATACACACACAATACAGTTAAACATACATGCACAAATTATTGGAACTAAAAGTTTGTTTATACAGACCTGTCGGGGGAACATTTTTTTCCCACTAAAAGGCACGAAACGAACTAAATGATTTTTTAAAGGATTTGTTCATTTCGATTAAAGTGATTCAAAGAACCATGTCAAATGATCCCCGGTCTTCTTGTCACCAGTGACAAATTCTCTCTACTCGCTGTAACTGGCCCGTGTTTTTCCAACCTTTAAACGTCCCAGATCAGCGATCCAATGCCTATCAATGCCCTCTCTCATCATCAAGACATTCACCACATCATCATCATCCTCATCATCAAGACGTTCACACCTAATGTACTGATACTCGGGTGTAGCTCAGTGTTTTAAGGCGCTGGGCTACTCATCGGAAGGTCAGGGGGTTCGAATCCCGGTATCTACCTTCTTTGGGTAGTAGTATCCCAGGAGCTGCGGTATTATGGCTGACTCTGCGCTCTGACCCCAGCTTCCAAACAAGTTGGGATATGTGAAGACACGATTTCACCGTGCTCTAATGTATGTGTATATGACAAATAAAGGCTATTCCATTAACTAGACGTTTTGTTTGTCATCGCCTCATGCTAAACAATCTCAATGTCAGGTGTCGAAACCCCAGTAGATTATAGAAACACTTCTCGGAAGCACCAAGAATCACTCCTCGTTAAAGAAACCGGTGCAGGTCAGTATGTGTAAAATTCACTGCATGCCGTAAGCAGATGTACAGTACAGCTGTTCCTAATGCATACGCTCGCTAATGTTTGTTTGTTTGTTTACGATCGTTTGTGTTTGCTTGAAAGCTGACAGATGGCTGACGCGCTGCACATTATTTAATGGACATAAAAAATACATAAGCGGTTTTATACAAATGAACACCTGACGAGCTGCCAGGAAAAAAAAAGAAAAAAAGAAAAAAAAAAAGGATGTAGTGAGTGAGCAATAAATAATTTAACAGCAATTTTTCCATATGTTTACGCTCAGAAGATCAGCGCTACACTTCTGCTCTAAAGTACCTACTACTATCGATTTCCTCAATGTGCCAACCATTTTGAAGAGCAGAATTGTTCAATTTAGATTGTGTGTGTGTGTGTGTGTGTGTGTGTGTGTGTGTGTGTGTGTGTGTGTGTGTGTGTGCGTGTGTGTTGTGTGTGTGTGTGTGTGCGCGCGCATGTGTCAGTCATCTGGCACGTGTCAGATGTGTGTGTGTGTGTGTTTTTGTGGAATGATGTGGAATTATTAAGTCGTACATTCTTCAGCAAGTCCCAGCATTGTGTTCTCCTCCCCACTAAAGAGAAAACAAGGAGGAAGCTCTTTCTTTGTGTGTGTGTGTGTGTGTGTGTGTGTGTGTGTGTGTGTGTGTGTGTGTGTGTGTGTGGTTTTTCAGAAAGAATACAAGGCTGTTTAAATACAATAATATCAGTAAGAAGACACTTTCTTTTCAGGTTTCAGGATCTGATCGGCCCTGATGGCATCTTTTGATGGTTTACAGTAAACAGAGATTAGAAATCTGGATCTCTGATAGGCCCGAGGATGTAAGTGAAGACAAAATTCAATACACATGGATGCCATCATCCAAACACTCGGGGGATTTTGGAAAGGCTTCTGGCTCAAGCGTCTAGGGATTTTTATAGCCGGGGCAGGATTCTCTCATCGCAAAAGCATCACTATTAGAATCTCTCTCTTGCTTCGGCGCGTAACTCGTTCCTCATCATACCTCATATCGTGCGGCCCGATGGTGTGAGGTGTGCTATTACTTTTATAAGGAACTGCCCTGCGGAATTCCGAACCCGGGGCTAAAAAGCGGGAATTTTTTCCCATAGGAAAAAAGGTTGAAATGTTGTGCCTCACTGCTCGGCCTGTGAGCATTTGACATGCACATATGGCACATCCACTCGTAGCGGGTCCGGAGTGGATCCCGATCATATACCTCCCGAATCCCACACCTGTTTGGAATTTCAGAAATCCTTGACAATCTGGCCCCATAGAGAATGAATGGGGAAATTTGAAGCTCTGCAGGTCGGCTTGTGTTCTCTCTGACTCCTGGAAGGGATGTGACCACATGACCTTCCAATCAAAACACACAAACACATCTCAAAGCCAGATCAGTAAATATACAGTTTCCATGGGTTGGAGTGGAAGATGCACATTTACAGCATTTGGCAGATGTCCTTATCCAGAGTGACATAAGAGATCTTGAAGGGACTGTTGTAGAGCTCACTCGTTCCATCCATCCATCCATCCATCAGATCAGTGGTTAGGGCATTCACAGGTTCAAATCCCACCACCACCAATCCGCCCCTAGTGGGTCCTTGAGCAAGGAACCCTACACTGCTCAGTTGTAAGCCTCTCTGGATAAGAGTGCCCCGTGCTCCCTCCATCCCTCCCTCCCTCGCTCCGTCCATCATCAGCTCAGTGGTTAAGGCAGTCACAGGTTCAATATGCCCCTAGTGGGCCCTTGAGCAAGACGCTTAACCCTACACTGCTCAGTTTTAAGCCTCTCTGGATAAGAGTGACCCCACTCCCTCCCTCCCTCCCTCGATCCATCCATCCATTCATCAGCTCAGTGGTTAAGGCATTCCCAGGTTCAAATCACACCACCACCAATCTGCCCCTAGTGGGCCCTTGAGCAAGGCCCTTAACCCTACACTGCTCAGTTGTAAGTCGCTCCATCCATCAGCTCAGTGATTAAGTTGTGAAACAGGCTCTGGATAAGAGAGTCTGACAAATGCCATAAAAAAAAGTAAAAAAAAAAAAAAAATACACACACACACACACACTACACCTATAGATATATATATATATATATATATATATATATATATATATATATATATATATATATATATATATACACACTTACATTTTCAGCAGAGGTTCCCCTTGCTACACCACAATCTTATTGCATGTGTGTATGTATGTGTTTATACGCTGCTGGTCTGTAATCGGATATTGCCATTAATGAACAGGTGGGCACGCGCTCCAAACATTTCATTTTTTATATAAATAACTATACTGTTTAGTGTGAGAGTGAATAAAAGACTTGAGGCCAAATGTTTACGAGGGTAAAATAACGACGACCTTTATCTCTCTGTATCTGCTGCAACACGCAGGAGAATCCAGTCACCTGACTGAGGCCGCACAGTAAAATGAGCACGCACACACACACACACACACACACACACACACACACACACACACACACACACACACACACACACACACACACACACACACACACACACACACACACACACACACACACATCTCATATCGGGCCTTTTTTCAAATCCCGTATCTCCTTTCCTCTCTTCACCCCCCCCTCCTCATCTGCGCTCAACTTTTCTTTCTCTGGCTTAAAATAGGAAACAGTATTTCATGGACTGATTGATGAGGGAGTTTTTGGGTTTTTTTTTAGAACTGCTGACAGAAGAACTGGACCGTCTTTCCAAGCTTTGGATGATCTTTTTGCATAATATATAATAGTCTTTCATTTATAATGTAACTCAGGTTGAATCGGACAAACATGTATTTATAACTCGTATTTAATTTAACGCACGCGGTCAGGAGAGAACCAGGTAGTGCTGTGAGTCTCGGAAAACGTTTCGATCCCACCGAGAGTAAAGAATATACGTAGAAATAGAAAATAATAAAAACATCAAGTATAAAAGTGTCTTGGTTTGATTGCAGATTGCATGTTACACACTTGACACTTTTTTTACATTTTTTATAAAGATGTCTTTTTTATTCCATTTTATTTCATTTGTACTTTATTTATTTATTTATTTTATTTGACTTATTCTTCTTTTATTTACATTTCTTTATAATGGCTGTACTATTTTCCTCTTTCCGTTACGTTTACATGCTGGATGGTTGTTAAAAAGCATTTCACTGTGTAATCTTAATCTATTTGTTTTTTTTTATTGCGCTCGATGCCCTTCCTAATGCATCCCTCTGCTTGGGACCGGCACTAGGATGGCACTGGATTGTGCAACCCAAATGGTGCGAGAAAACTGGGGGTTAAGGGCCTTGCTCAAGGGCCCACCGGTGTCAGTTTGGTGGTGCTGGGACTTTTTGGTCCCAATGCATTAACCACTGAGCTACCTGCATAAAAAGTGTTTACATTTACAGCATTTGGCAGACGCCCTTATCCAGACCGACTTACAATTGGTTAAGGGCCTTGCTCAAGGGGCCCACTAGTGGCAGCTCGGTGGTGAGATTTGAACCGTAACCTTAAAGGAAAGTGTATAATAGAAAGTAGAAAACAGAATGTGGAAATAGTATAAAAATAAACAACGGAATATGTTCACAGCTGGAACAGATATATTACAAGCAATCGCACCCACAACACTCCATAAAAGGTGCGCTAAATTAGTTACGCAGCACAAATTATATCGATTATTTTTAAGTTTTTGCAAATTAACTCCATTTGTACCCAGTTTAAGAAATAAGCTCCATTGAGCAAAAACATCCCAGCGTGGAATATGATTGCATCACACATTATTTGCATTAGATATTAAGGATTTTCATTCCGTCGTGCTTTCCCAGGTAACCAACGGCTGCGTGTCATTTTGTCGCCAAAATAAGTGAGGACAGGAATGAAGTGTAGGCTTGTCGGAGTGTTTGACTGCAGTGAGGAGGAGGAGGCTGACGCGTGGGCACCGGGATGCCCTCGCTCACCGGGTAAACACTCGCCCACACCTTTGCGCCTAAGAGTCACGGTGGCTGCCTGTTCGGTTACCCTGAGAATCCATGAGCCGCGAGTGTGTGTGTGTGTGTGTGTGTGTGTGTGTGTGTGTGTGTGTGTGTGTGTGTGTGTGTGTGTGGTGATTAATGCTTTCCTCAATGCTGTTAGTGTGTCAGAATTTAAGCATGGTGTTTTATTAACATCTCACTTGTGTCTATGTGCTCACAGTGTATGGCCGGGAACTTTCTAAGAGACAGTAATTATGTGTGCGTGTGTTTGTGTGTGTGTGTGTGTGTCAACTTGTGTATAAGAGTGAGAGAGACAGCATGAGGGTGTTTCGCCGAAGGGCAGTCATTAGTGTGTTTGTATGTGTGTGTATGCGGACAGAGTCCTTCCGTTAACGAGAATGAACGAAACGCTGCTCGATGCTCATTAGCAGGGTGCGCAGACACACACACACACACACACACACACACTAATTACTGGGCTCCTTTTACACAAAGCAGGCCCTGTTTCACACGTCAACGTCATCATCCAGCGTGTGAAACACCGAGAAGACGTGATCGAGGCAACCGGAAAAGGTCGCGGATTAAAGAACGGAGGAGATCTGGAAAAACGGAATTTGGAGAACGGGTTTACGGTGAACAAACTTGTCGCTCCGAACGAACCACCAAACCGATAAAGCAGAAGGTCGAAGTTCAAGCTGCACACTTTCACAATGCTTACACATCCATGTTGTGTAGTTTCAGCCATAACATTCATTATTATTGTTTTTTTTTTTACTTATTCATCCGGGTGAAAACAATGCTGATGAGAACAGACGAGTCTAAAATTAGGTCTAGCGTGAAGGGGAAAAAAACCCTTACATTTGATTAATACATAAAAATCAGTGGGGCATGTTCACCTCACACCTCCAGGGTCCGGGTTGTGTGTGGAGTTTTGCGATTCCCGTGTGTGTGTGTAGTTTGCTGTGTGTGTGGAGTTTATGCGGCCATGTGTGTGTGTGGAGTTTGCATGTTCTTCTCGTGCCTCAGGGGGGTTTTCTCTGGGTTCTCCGGTTTCCTCCCCTGGTCAAAAAACATGCACGGTAGGTTGATTGGCACCTTGGAAAATTGTCCCTATTGTATGAATGGGTGTGTGAGTGTGTGTGTGTGTCCTGCGATGGGTTGGCATTCCATCCAGGGTGTATCCTGTCTCAATGCCCATAGACGCCTGAGATAGGCACAAGCTCCCTGTGACCCGAGGGAAGATCGGATATAGCAGTAGAAGATGAATGAATGACTGAATGACATACAAATCACCTATTTGTAGATTATAGTTAAGGTTGCTATGAAGCATTTTAACATTCATTTTGACGTTCCTGATTGGTTCGCTATGAATTACTTCACAAACAGCTCATTGCAGGGGTAAACAAATTTCGGGTCGCCCCCACATGGGGTCCGGCCCTTTGAATAATGCCAGAGACATATTTAGGAAATGTACTGTGCAAAAGTTTTAGGCAGGTGTGGAAAAAATGCGGTAAACAAAGGATGCTTTTTTCACTCTATTTATAGTATGAAATTAATGACACATATCTATTCAAATGATCAGATTTAGATCTAGTGGAGAACCTTCGACTCTGTTCTACTTAAAAAAAAATAAAAAATACACTGCAGATCTGTTGTTCAAACTGACCTCCTGACCGGTCTGAACAGCAAACCTCAGACTTTGGGATGGCATGCCATGGGCTTGAGAGAAACAGAACTTATAAGCTCTACCAGTTTAAAAAGCCCTGCGTTCCTTAGTCTCATCTCAGCCCTTCAAAGAACAATCTGCCTTCAGGCCCTTGTTTGTGGCAAACGCCCTTCAGAGGAAACCATCTGAAGTTCGATGTTATCGAACAGCAAAGTCACACACAAACACACAGCCAGCTGCAAACCGTATAATGTGTAGGCAGATTTTTCCATATCCCATAGCCCCCCCCCCATACAACAATCATGACGCAATCACATGTGGGAATGTGTCATCAGTAACAAAGAGTTTTAGCTATTGCAGAAATCATCTGGACAATCAGGACAAAGGAAATTTATTTATTTATTTATTTTAAAAGTGTCACAGCTGGTAATGAAATGCAAAAATGTGAGTGAAATAGATTGAAGCTACAATAATTGCTACCAAAGACCTATTAAGGAACCGGGCAGAATGTCCTTTTATGTGGCATGCAAGAGCTTAAAAGGTGTATGATTGTGTTAAAATAAGGCTATGCTGCTTTAAAATGTGCATTGGCAATAAACTACATCTCCCACAATGCATGATGACGGCATCCTGCCACTAGATTGCACTGTATCCCACATCAGCGTTTACCCAGGCGATTTTTCTAACGATTTCTACAAATTATAACAAAATGTCCACGAAGAGAAAAATGTATGCAGATGGAAGGGAAAGCAAATACATGTTTGTGCTTCACAGAGAAAAAGCGGTATGTGTTTTGTGTTATGAGGTGGCGTGGCTCATCAAACACAACATACTGTCTTATAGTTACAGCTGCTTCTTTTGAGGTCCAACCATAATGCTGATGTGAAATAATTGCAATGACAAAGTTATTAACGCAAATTCACTTTAACGGCGCTAATAATGTTCCTTCATTCCGCAGTGTGTTGGCGAAGAAACGAAACCCGGACAATAAAGAAGATGAATAAATAAACTTTAGCCCATCCATTCACTCTTCCTGAATTTCCCAGAATTACGCCTACTAGGTGCGTATTCACAACAGGTATGATCTCCTCACTATATTAGTGTATATTACCGTACGGAACTTTAAGCAAGCGCATCGCATTCCCAAATCCCTATTAGGTTAATAATCCTGCATAACCTAAACGCATCACCAGTTTATACGGAAAGCAACCAGAACAGAATTCTTAAAGGAGCCACGTCCCATATTTTACACTTAAAACAAGCGCAAAAAACCCCACTGAAATTAACAAGAAATTACTTCATTGGCACAAAATGAATGTTATAAATCTATCCATCAATCAATCTCTCAGTCTATCTATCTCTCTGTCGGTCTCTCTGTCTGTCTCTCTGTACGTCTGTCCGTCCGTTCGCCCGTCCCTCCATCCATCCATCATATTAACGTTGTCCCACCAACTGAAATCAACAGTCACTTGTGCTTACCAAACCAAGTCATTTCCAGTCCCTTAGAACCTAATAATCATTAGGCAACATGTGTGTGCACATAAAAAAAGGTAAAGAAACCCAAATGAAGTAGGTTTTATTCTTAGGAGATATGTGAGCAGACATGAGAGAGACTGTCAGAGAGACAGCGATGCGACATTAACCTCCATAAACCCTGTAGCGTGTGCCAACTGTTGAACCTTGCTGGAGTTTTACCCGACGGTTGTTGTTTGCAACCTACAAGTGTGAACAAGTGCAAATGTGTCACACGCATTAACGTCTCGCTCTCGATTCTGCCGTCCGGGATAAAAGTGCTTGCCAAAGAATAAACGGACGCACTCCTACGCCTGATCTCCGCACGTCCGTCAGCGCTCCGGGAAAACATCTCGGGAGAACCGGAGGGAGACGCGCTGCCATCGACGCTGTCTAAATGCATCGCGAGGACATCTCCGAGCGTCTGCTCCTTCCCGCCTCCTCGGTCGCCATGGCGACCTGCCATCATCCACGCTCATGCGCTTCTTCTGGAATCGCACGTGTGTACGTCACGACACACACACACACACACGCTCACGCACACGCAGGCAGTAACACGCCTGAGATCTAAATTTAGACTCACGTGTACCTGTGAGTGAACAGGCGAGGCCAATGGGGGATAGGAGCAAGAGGCAGGGGTGGAGGAGGGGAGAAAACCAGCATGAGGTCTTATTTTTTGCGGATATTTAAGGAGGTGTTTCAATATATAAGGAGTCGGTGTGTGCCCGATCGGATCGCTCGGAGAGGAACGGAGAGGACAGATAGCAACAGATCTCTACCAGGAAGAAAAGGATGAACAGATAAACACTCTACAAAAAGAAGTAGAAGCAAAACAAAGGGGAGGAGAGGGGGGTGTTCGGGGTTCACAATGAGGGCACCTGTAGAAGTGGGAGTGTGTGTTTTGGTGGCATGGTGCTGTAATGTTTTGTTGTAGTGTGTATTGTTTACCTCACGGACCTGCGTTTAGAAGGTAATATTGGATTTCTCATAACGTTGTTGTGTGTGTGTGTGTGTGTGTGGTATATATATAGTATATATATATATATATATATATATATATAGTGATATATATATATATATATATATATGCTACCTAGATATATATTGATATACATACTATATATAGATATGTACTGCTATATATATATACCTCCCTATATTATATAGATATATATATAGCGGGTACACTTTGTTGTTGTTGTGTCATGTGATCGTGGTGGTGCCGTACCTCGAGGTCATCCAGCGAGTGAGACATACTGAGGCGCTTGGAGCGGGGTTTCCGAACGATCTCCTCCCGGACGAGCGTTGGGGAAATCCCATAGTGACGCCCACGGAACCTTCACGCGAACCTTCCGCTTTCCTGTTACACAAACAAACAAACAAATGTTAGGAAATACACAAGACAAACATTAATGTATATTCTACACTTATTACCGCAGTCTTAGAATTCCCGCAGCGTCCTCTATTCGGATTCGATTCATTACGGCTCACATTTCTTATAGATTAACATACGTGTTACACAATGACCAGGCTTAACATTATGAGCACCTAATATTGTGTAGGTCCCCCTTTTTTACTAGATTTTACTAGTTTTACACTTTACATTTGACTAGTTTATTAGTTTGTTGGTCAGAGGAGAACTGCCCCCCCCAATTGAGCCTGGTTTCAACTGCTCCCCCCCAATTGAGCCTGGTTCTTGCTTTCCCCGAAGGGTTTTTTTCCTCCATTATGTGTCACAGGTGGTTCCTTGCCGCTGTTGCCTATCACTTATGGCTTGTTAAGTTTTATTTCTGTGTGTCAATTTGAGCTTTAGCGTTTGTAGCTTTGAGCGTTAGTAGCTCATTTCTTGGATCGGACAACACGGGAAAGCCTTCACTAACATTGTTTTTGGTAGCATGTTTTAATTTTAGTTTTAGTCTATGTGTTTTGTGTTATAAATGTCTGAGCATTGTAGCCTTATTTTAGTGTGAATAGTCCATGACTATTTTCGTCTAGTTTTAGTCCACCAAAACAGATGACATTTTAGTCAAATTCATTCATCTTCTACCGCTTTATCCGATCTTCCCTCTGGTCACGGGGAGTCTGTGTCTATGGGCATTAAGGCAGAATACACACCCTGGATGGAATACCAACCCATCGCATTCACACACAAATTCTGGAGACCGGAGAACCCGCAGAAAAAACCCCTGAGGCACGGGGAGAACATGCAAAGTACACACACAGATGGCCGAGACGGGAATAGAACCCGGACACTGGCGGTTTGAGGTGAACGTGCCAACCACTAAAGCACCGTGCCCCACTTGTCAAATTTTATTAAATAAATATTGTATGCAAGTCTTTTAGTAATACAAGTCTATTTAACCCAGTCAATATAATATAAGTACTTAGTAGTATAGATGAAACCAATCCAAAACATATTAGAAGTACACACAAACACATTTTAATAAAATAAATAAAGTAGCACCGCATGACAATGCGGTAACAAAATGCTGTGGTTACGGATTTAACACTGTTTGTTGTCGTCTTCTAAACAATGCCGTTTAGAAGACGGAGAAGTTGAACAGAAAACAGACACAGGAAACGGAAATACAGAGAAACAATAATACCGTTGAGAAATAACATTTTGTTTCGTCTCGTTTTGGTCAACAAAAAGGAAGAGACATTTTAGCATAGTTTTTTTTTGCTATTTTGCTATTTCTTTTTCATTTTAGTCCCGTTTTTATACGTCAAACAATGTCGCGTTGCACATTTAATTATAGTCATCGTCACCAGCGTCTCGTCTCACGTGATAAAAGTCAGTGTCAACATTTTGTCGTTGGTGAAAACAACGCTAGCCTTCGCTCCCCACGAACCCATGACCCTGACACACCGCATCACCACCGTTTCTTCCTTGGATAGATACTGACCACTGCAAACCCAGCAAAAGCCACAGCTTTGGAGAGGAGCTAACACCCAGTGTTACCCTTCGCTTGTGAAACTCAAACACTCTTGCTTGCCCATTTATTCAGCTTCAATCACATCAAGTTTGTGGACAAAATGCTTACTTGTAATACATTCTAACCCACTAACAGGTGCCACGATGAAAATATCTATCTATCTACCTATCCTATCTATCAATCTATCTCTCTCTCTCTCTCTCTATCTCTCTCTATCTATATATATCTCTCTCTCTCTATCCATCTATCTCTCTCTCTCTCCATGCTATCCATCTATCTCTCTCTCTCTCTCTATCCATCTATCCATCTATCTATCTCGCTCTCTCTATCCAGTCTCTCCACCTATCCACCTACCATCTCTCTCTACCTCTCCACCATACTCTCTCTCTTCTCACTCATCTTATCTCTCATATCTCTCCATCTCTCGGCGTCGAGGTCTCATCTCTCTCTCTCTCTCTATCTATCTATCTCTCCTCAGAGTCTCTCTCCTCTCAGGATCTATCCAGCTCGCCCTCTCTCTCTCTATCTAGCGAGACTCTCACTCTCTCCACTCTCTCTCTCCTATCTATCTCTCTCACGGATCCCCGATAGCGACGAAATCCTCTCCATCTCCCTCTCTCAGGCTCTCTCCCCTCCCGGTAGCCTCTCTGCCGATCTAGCTCTCTCGAGTCTCTCTCTCTCCGCTCATATCGACTCTGATGGAGCGATCTCTCCAACAGAGCGATCTAGGCAAATCTCCATCGAGCGAGCATACCGCACTACTTCTACAGCGCTATACATACCATCAAGCTATAGCGATATGCCCTCGGTCCGGCTATATCATACACTAGGACTCTGCGGGGCTCTCTCTTGCTCTCTCCCGCTCTCTCTCTAACTATCTATCTCATCCTTCATCTCTCTCGCTCTCTATCCGATCTCCTCTTCGTCCATTCTCTCCTTCATTCTCCTCTCCTCTCCTCCTCGCTCCTCATCATTCTCTCCTCGCTCGTCTCCATCTCTCCGCGCTCTTCGCTCTCTCTCTCTCTATATATATATATATATATACATAATAATACTATATATATATATATATACATATACATACATACATACATACATACATACTCCCAACATACATACATACACAAGTAAAAGAAAATCCTCAGCTTTGGGAATAAGACCGGAATTCGGAGGTGGGAAATCTCGAGTTGCAGGTTTTAGTTGAACGCTGAGTGAAAGCCAGAAGTTCGAGAAGCGCTGATTTACCACGATACTGTGTGTATCAACAAAGAAAACATGGTGGCAATCAGAAGGCTGCCAGCAGGACAGACACACAGACATGGCAGCACATCTCCAGGAGTCAGTATGGAAAGTCTGATTTAAGGAGTGTATAATCAAACAGTCTCCTGTGTTGCCTGGATACGCAAAGAGCTCTCAACTGCCTGTCTTCATACCCTGTCCCTGAGCCTCAAACACACACACACACCACCCACACACACACACTCAGAGAAGCAAACACACTCTGAAGGGTTTAAGTGGTCGCCTATAATCTCGCCTCAAGTGCACATCAGCTGACATTTGGCACCACAGAGCGCTTGATTGCCTCCTTCGTCTATAAACCTCCTTCGTCCCTAAACCAGTGTAGATGCACGAATGTACAGATACTACCACGATAAGGAATCTGTAAATACATATATTAAGTTGTAACGGTACACAAAATTCACGGTTCGGTACAATTGTGGTGCGGAAGACATGCGGGCACTTTTTAATGATTATTTTTAAACAAGCGTGAACAACCGTTTGCATGAAATATTTTTCAACCAAATGCTTGCTTAAATAATATATACATTAATAATGTATAACAATAACAAAATATAGAAAAAGCAAATCAAACGAATCCATTAGATTTTTTTTATTGTATTTGTTTAATCGTTTAAATTGGAACATATTAAATGTATTAAATAAAGTGGAAAATCGAATTAAACAGTTTACATCTGTTAGACCCCGTTCGCATAATACAGACGTGTCGATAAGTGTGTGTTGTTTTTCCATTTTAATATGAAAAATATGGTCTACTTATGATCAATGTGATCCTTCATACATATATTATTTACAGAAGTCAGAATGACAAGGAGCTAAATGTAGTTTCTTGGCACGGAATTGTTGTGTATGTTTTTAACTTATAAATAACAATAAAAGACGAGCTCAATGTGTGAGGCGGAGACTAAACAAACTTGTAGTCTGCCGCTTAATACGCTCCTGAGGGAAACTGGATTTCTCTGTGAAAACGTGTACTGCTACAGCCCTTGTAAAAGAAAAAAGTCAATAAGGAATACATAATAAAATGTGCACACTGTCCTGTGTGCTTTCGTCCTTACTCTGTATCGGAAGGCAGATGTTCAGACAGCTGGAAGGCTTGATATTTCCAGGAAGGAATATGTTTAAGTGGATAAGTGTGTTGTGAATGAGCCACTGGTAACAGTGACATGGGAAATAAAAAATCTCCCAAAATGGAGGTTGAAACCCAGTCATGAGAAGTACATCATCAAGAAATTCTACTTTCTATAAAGAGTCTGTGGTAATAATAAAAACAGTGACCAGTTTAGGACCTGGATCGGGATTATTATTTTCCCCCCTCACACTGAATACAATCGTTTTTGGAACTTGTTATCAGCACTGAGAATCAGTGTAACGTGTAACGTGTAACGGCGTTACATAACTGAATTACAAAATAAAAGTAACCGTGGTTATCCGTTACAGTTACAGAGGAAAAAAAAAACAGGTAATTAAATTACAGTTACTTTGTAATGTTGAAGAATACAAATTCCAACGACCCCCGCCTAACACCCGCCCCACCCCCACCAAATGCAAGTAATCAAAAAGTAATTAAATATAATCAGTTTCTTTACTTTTATAAAGAGTTTGAAAAGTTACACTACTTATTACATTTTGAATAGGATCATTTGTAATCTGTAACCTATTACATTTCCAAAGGAACCTTCACCAACACTGCTGATAATACCTTGACAAAAATGTCCTACTGAGTTATCAGTACTTTCAATACAGAGTGTATCCACTCTACTGATATAGATAATATATATATAATATCTATATATAATAGTACTGTATATAGTATACTCTAATAGTAGAGTGTTTTCTCTAATAGTAGAGTGATTTCACTCTACTGAAATACTGTAGGAAAAAACTGCAATATCTCCTCTTGGTATTATTCACAAAGCACAGGTTTGTTGTGTGTTAATTGGGAAATCATATTCATAACACCGAAGGATCCTGTCCACAAAGAATAAGATATTTAAGGAGTAAGAAAAGCATAGAATCGCAATGCTATAAAACCCCCAATTAAAGAGAAAAAAAAAAGAATTGAGAATAAGGTCACTGTGTAAAACGTAAATAAAAAAAGACTGCCATGTGCAGTAATATTAAAAAATTAAACTGAATTCAAATTGAATAAAAATTTGTTGGTGAAACCAATGGAAGCTTCACACGTTTAATGAAAATGCATTCGTCCATATTTAGGAATAGTCTTAGGTACATGACCATGCATCTCATATGTGCTAGACCCCAATGTCTTAAAGGGACAATCAGGGAAGATGGGACTTAGTAAGACAGGTGGCCAAGAAACCAATGGTCACTCTAACAGATCTGTGTAGACCCTGTAAGGAGATCCAGTCGGACACCAATCACTGCAGCCGTCCATTGATCAGGGATGTATATATAACAGAGTAACTACACTGAAGTCTTTCTCAGTGCAGTACCTATGGGCTCGTCTTGGGCAACACAAAAGGGATGTCGTTGTTTGACTTGTTTATATTGGATAATGAAAAACTACTTTGGGACCATGTGTTTGTCCCAGTTAAAAACCATTAAAACTACCAATAAATCAAAGAAAAATGGGAAAAATGGGAAAGATCTGCTAACAGTATTCGCCAGCGTATCATCTAGCGTAGGAAAACATCCGCACTGATTCTGCTCCGTGCCGACGACGAAGCAGTAACGCACGTACAAACCCAGCGGCAAACCCGGATCCATAAAAGGGAAGCGGCGCGGACCAGTACGTTTGAAAAAGGACAGAAGAGACACTGCCACGTTCCTCTACATCACACCGTTAAACAGGCACCACCGCTCGCTGGATGCTCATTAAAAAAAACAAAAAAAAAAACGAAGACAAAAGTGAGATTGCAGTGTGTCTGAGCGTCTGAAAAGAGAGAGAGAGAGCGCGAGAGACAGAGAGAGTAAACACTACGACTCATATGATTGCTCTCAGATGATCACTGCCTCAAGCAGAGAATCACACACACGTTTAATCCTCGGATGCTGAAAGAAAGAAGCACAGACTTCCTCTTGAAAGACTTCGCATGACACCAGCTGTTGCCATTCTAAAGCAATAGATGCAATACGGCTGCATTCATTCGCTCGCTGTCGTCTGCCTTTATTTACATAGAAATGAACGCCGCAATTAATTCGCACACCCGCAGGAAATGAGCCCGGATCTGCCGGGACGGTGAAAATGCCTAGTACAAATATAACCAGGTTTGCATCGATCATTTGAAAGCAATACCGCAGGAAATAGTATGAATGAAGTAATTGTTAAACTGAAACGGGGTTGCAAAAGAACAAATGTTGGGCAAGTAATAAATTTCACGCTGACTGGAACATCGAAACACTGCCTAGAGACCTGCACTACCGGGGGAGTTTACACACCAGATTTGATCGGTAAACGAGGGAGAAGGTGGGAATAAACTCATATGTCTGCGGTTGCAGGATAATACATACATATTACACACATATTCCATATATTAGTGATTTCACTGATTTCACTGTGCACTCTATACGGCAAGGAATACAGAGTTAGATGTGCAGATATTTGTAAAGAATCCTCAATTTTCTCATATTTTGATATTTTTGATATTTTTCTTGTTTTTGTTTATATTTTGCGCATTGTGTATCGTCACTGGGGCGCATCCACAGTTTTGTCAGTTTCGTCATGCAATGACAATAACGATCCAAGTGCATTGGTGCATATTAAAAATAAATAAATAAATAAATAAATAAATAAATACCGGTTGTATGGTTTTTAACATGTATGCATTGGTTCAAAAATGACTTTTACATCTAATTATTGATCCGCAGTACATTTATTAGTTCGGAAGTACGTAGACTGATCGATTTCTGATCGCTAAACTGTTTCTCGAGGCCGTTCACCAATGCTGCGACACCAGGGAGAACCGAAGCATGTTCTGAGAGCCACATAGAATATAGATAAACATGGCAGAGGTAGAATGCAGGCTTCTGAAGAGAGAACAGGAAAAGAACCTTGGTTGTTTGTAAAGCCTGTTTGTAAAAGTGTCATGTGCTAAAAGACAGAAGGGATTTAGTTTGCCGTCTGTCTGAACCAGAGAATTAAAAGTACTATACTCCATTGATTTGCGTAGCATCTTTGTTTTCCAGTGCATCGTATTGCATTGACCAGCTTTGAATCGTATCAGGTCACGCTGCATAGTAATAATGGGTAATATTGTTTCACATCCAAAACTGTAGCTACAATACAATTCCTTCAAATATAGCATTAATGTATCGTAAATTTAGTTATGTATCAGGATGCGACTCGCACCAGCCTCGGTCATGGAGACACTACAGATTAAAGACGGGAGTTTAATCATCATTATCGATTAATCTGAGTTTATGGTTTAGGCCTAGGTTGAAAATCGACTTTAACATCCACCTCCACCTCCCGCATTACACTTGGGAAATACGAAATACAATATGGCGGCGAGCTCTGACGTTTCCAAAAGGGGCGTGGTTTCATCAGTCGTATGGAAATACTTCAGGTTTGCAACTTCAGACGTTCAACAAGCCAATTCCCCCCGCTGTAAAATTTGTCTAAATTAGTGGCAACGAAAGAAAGCAGTACGACTAATTTATTCCAGCACCTCAAACACAACCACGGGGACGTGTGTGTGTGTGTGTGTGTGTGTGTGTGTGGGGCGCTGAGGGATAAACATGACAGCGGCAAACTCCGAAACGCAAGTAAAAATATCAGACGCACTTTCCAACTGTATCCAAAATGGAAAATTTTGTCTAAAATATTCCAATTATGGTCGAAATTCGCTACTCTGTTATACTAAAATAAAAAAAGCATGTTTTAATTATTCATTTATTTACTATAGAATTTCTTCAGTCATGATTTTTCATTTCATTCATTTTTCAAGAAAAAAAATTCTTATAAAAACATCCACATTAAACTTGGTCATATACTTTGTTAAACAACTCTTGAATCTCATGTTTTAAATTAATTTCACAATACTATGTGCAAATAAAGGCGGCACGGTGGCTTAGTGGTTAGCACGTTCGCCTCACACTGCCAGGGTCCGGGTTCGATTACCGTCTCGGCCATGTGTGTGTGGAGTTTGCTTGTTCTCCCCGTGCCTCAGCGGGTTTTTCTCCGGGTTCTCCGGTTTCCCCCCGGTCCAAAAACATGCACGGTAGGTTGATTGGCACCTTGGAAAATTGTCCCTAGTGTGTGAATGTGTGTGTGAATGTGAGTGTGTGTGTGTCCTGCGATAGGTTGGGATTCCATCCAGGGTGTATCCTGCCTTAATGCCCATAGACGCCTGAGATAGGCACAGACTCCCCGTGACCCGAGGGAAGATCGGATAAAGCGGTAGAAGATGAATGAATGAAATGTGCAAATAATATTACTATAATTAACCCTTGTTGTATCGTGTTTCTGCTGGCGGTTAAAGAAAATGAATTTTCATGATCAATATAAAGAAATACGTTTTCTTATTAAATGGAATTCGGTTAATCAGAGTCTCAGAATGATTGTTTCAGCTCCTGTAACTGTCCTCTTATCCTCTTTATTCTCATTCCCATGTTATCTACTAAAGGCAGTTCTTAGGGGAGAATAATACCATGCATGATGTAGGTGACTGGATTTTAATCTCTTTTTCCATCTTTTCCTCTCCCTCGCTCTTTCTCGCGCAGTTATATTGTGCTCCACTACTCTAACCAGCATTGTGAAAGTATTTACCACTGAAATTCATAAAACATTAACAAAAACACTCTTCAAATACAGAAACAACGAATAAAATCTCTCTCACTCTCGCGCTTATTATTTTTATCATGTCTATTTATGTCTCCCAAGAGCCATCTTTCCTGTTTACTCCATTCCACAGAAGCCGATTTCAAACTCCACCAAAACATAACTTGACATTGCCGTAACTCTCCCAGTGGAAGCGCAAGTCCTCTTCTCAGCCCTCTCAGCCCACACGGCCCTGACGCGCTTAACCCCGGGAGGTTAATCCAAATGAACAGTGTGCGTCGTCAACATGTTAGACGCTCGGCACGGCCGGGTAATTGTTCCGCAGAGCTAGTTGAAGGTGTCTGGGTTTAGGCAATGCTGTAATTAGCTGGAAGAGTCGGGGAGTTCCTTTGAAAGCTTTGCGGCTTCTAGGACCAGTGTCCTTGTAAAAAAAAAAAAAAAAAAAAAAAAAAAACACAGATACTACGCTAATGAAAGTTTGTTCGTTTGGATAGGTCCTTCTGTCGACATGAAAATATGCTTTTTTTCAAAAAAAAAAGGCATTTCTCGCCTCAATAGAATATTCCCCAATTGTTCTCAGCTATGCTTTAAAATCAGAATGTACTGGAAAGAGATTCACAAAATTGTACAAAAATAATTGCTCTGTCCCCAAAAGCATCCCTTCTGAACTGCACATGGGAACTGCGTCTTCAGTGTGATAAAGAATGTGTAGTGAAATTCTGTATATTCTCGTATATAAAGATTCGGTCAATATGTGGGTGAGTCACATGACCACTCAGATCAACACCTGTGATTTATTGGTACTTTAATGACTATAAAGTACTTTTTTTGGGCTCATTTGAAAAGTTAATCAGTGTTTTGACTCATTCATTCATTCATCTGCTACCGCTATATCTGTGTTTTTTATCTCAGGCGTCTATGGGCATTAAGGCAGGATACACCCTGGATGGAATGCCAAACCCATCACAGGGCACACCACACACATTCACTCACGTTCACACACATTCATACACTCGGGACAATTTTCCAAGGAGCCAATCAACCTACCGTGCATGTTTTTGGGCATTTTTACATTTTTACCTATATTTCTATATATCTCTATTTTTAAGTACATGGTTTGTGTACTTGGTCCACTAATGCATAACACCATAAAGTGTAATAAACTAAAAGAGTAAAATGTGAAGTGTCATGAGGGAGAATACTAGGATACCAGGATAACTGATACTAGCTCGACAATGTTCCTGTGCACAAAGCAAACACAAATCTTAGGGTCACACTTTTACTGCCTCCATATTATTCTGTATTAGTGTTAGCCAGGTGCTGGAAGATTTGAGGTGCATGTTAACACAACACCTAAAGGAAAAGATTTGATCAAAGGTAAGTAACTGGTACTTTCATGCAAACCGGGAAAGGTTATAAGGCCGTTTCCGAACTATTTAAAGCTCATCATTGTACGTAAGGTGAGAGGAAGAGTAAGGAATGGAGAAGGAATGTGCTAGTACTGATTTTTAAGAATAAGATAGATGTGCAGACTTGCAGTAACTACAGGAGAATAAAGTTGATCAGTCACACTATGTAGTTTTGGGAAAAGTGTAGTAGAAGTTAAGCTGAGAGAAGAAGTGACAATATGGTTTCATGCCAAGGAAGAGCACCACGGATGCAATTTGCTTCAAGGATGTTGATGGAGAAGTGTAGAGAAGGTCATTGTGTGTTTGTGGATCTAGAGAAAGTATATGAGAGGGTTCCATGAGAGGAGTTGTGGTACTGTATGAGGAAGTCAGGTGTGACAGCAGTGAAGTGTGCAGCAGGAAGGACAGACTGGTTTAAGGTGGAGGTGGGATTGCATCAAGGTTCGGCTCTGAGCCCTTTCATGCTCGCAGTGGTGACGGACAGGTTGACGGGTTGTTTGCGGATGACAGGAGTCTCCGTGGACTATGATGTTTGCGGATGATACTGTAATCTGTGGTAAGAGTAGGAGGAGGTTTGAGAAGAGTCTGGAGAGGTGGAGGTACGTGCTGGAGAGACGGTGAATGGAAGTAGGATTAAGACAGGGCACATGTGTGGGAATGAGAGGGAAGGTGGATGAGTTTAAGTATCTGGGTCGGCAAGGCAAAATAATGGCGAGTGTGTTCGAGGAGCAAAGAAAAGAGTACAGGAAGGGTGGAGGACTGGGTGGAGAACGGTACAGGAGGCGGCGCTGGAGGTGGCAGAGTTGAGAGTTTCACGAGGAGGGACAGGATTAGAAATGAGTTTATTAGAGGGACAGAGCATGCAGGGGGTTTTGGAGACGGTGGAGATGGTTTGGACATGTGTGGTGGAGGGACATGGGGTACATAATCCTGAGGATGGAGGTACCAGGCAGGAGGAAAAGGGGAAGGATGAGGAGGAGGTTCACGGATGTGGAGAGGGAAGACAAGAAAGAGGGAGATGTAGAGGACAGGGTGGTATGGAGTAGGACGATCTGCTGCGGAGACCCCGAACGAGGAGGAAGAAGATTCTACAGTGAGTAAGCTCATTCACAAATTCGCTCCAAAGTGTTGGAGAAATGGAAACTTAGAAGCCTCAGTTAGCGGTGTAAATTTTGAGGTTCTTTACAGTAGACGACACAAATGTGGTTTGTTTGGAAGGGTTGCCAAAAAGAAAGGATCCTGTATCTAAAATGAGCCTGGCAGCATTTCTTTCATTTGTAACACTGAATCTGGACCTATCAGATGAGATATGAAGGACCTATCAGATGAGACCAAAATAGAGATGTCTGGAGAAAAATAAACACAGCATATCAGCAACAAACCTCCATCAACTGTCAAACATGGGAGTGAAGACACAGGACTTGGAGTCACTGAGGTGGCCATGATGATCGCTAATCTCATGATGAGTACCGTTACACCCCTAATATACATTAGGGGAAAATACATATACATACAGTACTGTGCAAAAGAGTTAGGCATGTTTATGACAAAATGCTGTAAGCAAGGAATGCTTTCAAAATTGGAAGCGTTAATTATTTACTTTCATCAATGAACAAAAGAGAAATGGAAATCAAATCAATATTTGCCTTCAAAACAGCAACAATCACACAGTGTTTATGAAGGAACTCGGCTGGTCGGTTGTTCCATCTTGGAGAAGTAAACACAGATCTTCTGTGGATGGAGACGTTCTCACATCCTTCTGTCTCTTCATGGAATCCCACACACACTCCATGATGTTGAGATCAGGACTCTGTGGGGGTGCCATCACTTCCACTACTTCTACTTCTTCAAAAGTTACTCACAACAAATATTGATTTAATTTAGATATTTTCTTTTGTTCGCTCACTTTGTATTTTGTAAATTGACAAAAATAAACAATCATTATTTCTATCATATTTCTATCGATATTTAGGCAGACCGACAGACAGATATCCATTGAGATAGATAGATAGATAGATAGATAGATAGATAGATAGATAGATAAACATACTGCATGCATAATATTATTTATATACTCTTTGTATACTACAGAAAATGCTGTTTTATTTATATTTTGAAGAAGTTTTCTCTTCCAGCATTAAATATGATAGTCAAACAGTGAAACACTGACACCAGGTGGTGACTAGAAAAGCATACAAAACGAGCGAACAAAACCACACACACACACACACACACCACACACACACACACACACACACACACACCCTTGACAGAACTCATTTTCACAAGCTTCGAAACTTATCTGATCGAAATCCAATGATGAGCTGCCGCTGGGTGTAAGTTAACTGTGACCTCCTAAAACTCACACTTGTGTGATAACTCTGCGTGGCCTATAAAACACGACTCGTGCGTGTATGTATGTGATGAACAAATTATATGATGCCTTCAGTGTGGAAAGTGAAAGCGCTTGAGTGAGAGTCTGTACTAAATGTTTAGGTTTCTGAGTAATAGAGCAATGAATCAGGAATCAAGATGAATCAAACAGCATTAAAGCTGAAGACACAGGAATGATCTTGCTCTGTTTTGATGCTTTTAATTATGCTGACATGATGCATGTGAGGATGCCGATGTAAAAGGAAGACAATAGGTGGATTGTCTGTCAGCATTAACGACGCGGGAAGGTAAATCGCCCTTATCTTTAATGAATGAACAGATCTCTCTAGACAGGTGTTTATCTACCTGCTTGTTTTTGGATCCGGATTTGTCGCTCATGAAGTGCGATAGCTCACAACCTGCTGGGAATCCCCTGTTATGTGGTACGAGAAATATTCCTGAGGAATTTCTATACACAGGGTTTCCTTTCAAATCTTAAAAATATTTGTTCTTTAATACATAATTATTATTTATTCAGCTCTAGCAGACATTTTTTCCAGGTAGGGGTTCTGGAGGGTCCAGAGCCTAGTTCAAAAACACAATTTGTCAAATGTCTTCGGGATGGTTTACACTGGTCACTTTACACTTTATACACTATGTTTATATTTTTTTTATAAAGATGTCATTTCTATTCTATTTTCATTTATTTTATTCTACTTTCTCTTTTTCTTTACATTTATTTACAATGTCTGCACTATTTTCTTTTCTTTCCGTTATGTTTACATGCTGGACGGTCGTAAAAAGCATATATATATATATATATAAAACAATCACTCAAAAAGCAAAAAACTAAAAATCCTGAAAATAACTAAATATACAATCATGAAATCATGAATCATGAAAATGCGTTAAAGGAAATAAATATGAATGTATACTTATTCATTCATTCATCTTCTACCACTATATCCGATCTTCCCTCGGGTCACGGGAAGTCTGTGCCTATCTCAGGCGTCTATGGGCATTAAGGCAGAATACACCCTGGATGAAATACCAACCCATCGCAGGACACACACACACACACATTCATACACTAGGGACAATTTTCCAATGTGCCAATCAACCTACCGTGCATGTTTTTGGACCGGGAGGAAACCGGAGAACCCGGAGAAAAAACCCCTGAGGCACGGGGAAAACATGCAAACTCCACACACACATGGCCGAGACGGGAATCGAACCCGGACCCTGGCGGTGTGAGGCGAACGTGCTAACCACTAAGCCATGTATACATATTAAAAACTATAATTATTGTATTAATAACTTAAATAATAGATGTAAAAACAACGTTGTATCAGTGATTTGCCTCTAGTGGCTTAGTGGCTCTAGTGACATAAGCCAGTGTGAATTTTTGCAAATAGCCGTTTGTTCCTCGAAGCAATTATCATTGCTAATTTATCGATTTATCGATCTCATAAATACATCACTGACATCATAAAAACACACTCGGGATAATTCCGAGTGGAAATATGTTGGTATATTATACAACACCTTGTCCCCCATTCGCACCTTAAACCCCAACCCTACTGAAGTGACAATCACTGAACCTTCCGGAAGGATTTTTGTTTGTTTGCTTTTTTCCGCACATTCTATAGCGGCTAATAGAGTTGCCGTTAATACGGATAAAACGGAAAGCGAGGTTATAACTCTAGAACCATCGCTGAGAGCAGGCGCTGTTCTCTCTCACGAGCCTTTAAGCTCTGGTATCAGAATTGGGGTTTTGCTCGCATTGCCTTCGTTTTAGGTGTTTCATCCAAAACATGGCTTTTCCTGGAGCATGAAAAGAAATATAAACACAAATAAACCCTCGGGTCCAAAAACACCCTTCTATAACAGCGCTTTCCCCCAGTCACAATAATCCACTTTTGCTGAGGCTCTCACTTTTTTTTTATTCTCTCTCTTTAAGTAAGTGCAAGTAAGATCGAATTAAAGAAACCCAACTACAACACACCTTTAACACAATATTTCACACACACACACACACACACTTCACAAATAAAGCAGCAGCAGGGGTCCCAACTCCTCAAAATCACTTTCAGTGAGGGTTTTATTCTTGCAGTTTTTTTCATGCACATGGCATCCAGTCCTGTACCCAGTTATTCTTGTTTTATGGTGTTGGGATAGAAGAATTAGTCGAGCACACGATCAACGTCCAACTTCTCCACTTTCTCATCTAATAGCCAGCTTTAGCACACACACTCCAAGTACAGAGAGACACGGAGGAACCGCCCAACACGCACGTACACGAACGCTGATACTCTCAGACATTATGTAAAAGATTCATCGTTGTGTTCTGGGCTCTGTGTGTAAACAATTTATTTGATATATTTCTTAAAGGGCTGTCAATAGATTGAAAGTATTTAATCATGATTAATCACACTTTGTTTATTAATTATATTCATGATTAAGCACACAGTTTTTCTGTTCTCAACATATGTTTTTAATACTCGAATTGTGACAGACGTTATAAATATATACATTTCATTTACAACCTCTCCCTTTAATAAAATGATTCATTATTTTATATTTATTTCACTCTTGAAATGATTCATTTAATATTAATTTCGTTACCGAGTTCCTTTCTTATTAATTTCTTTGTACATTTTTACTGATTGTTTGAATTGTTAAAAATGGTACGTGGCTCCTTTAAGAATCATGTTCTTAAAGGAACATGTAATATGTTTTATATAAATATATTTACTTGGCACAATTAAATATTTTGAAAAGATTCTTTTATTTGCTTGCATATATGTCTGTCGTTTATTAATTTACTTTCATAAAATCTATTTATTTGCATAATTTATTCATTCACTTAAGTTGCTGAAAAAAATTATTCACTCGCTCCAATTTAATAAATCTATTTTAACATTTCTTTCATTTTTTTTAATATGCTTACATATACATTTCATGTCAAGGTTTTAATAACATTTTCGTTTCCATTTTATACAGATGGAGACACAAAATAAGATGTAACAAACTACTGCGGACAGAGAGATGAATCTACTGCAGTCAGGAATACATTAACTCAATAGTGAAGTCAATTCTTTCATTATTTAAGGAAACAAATATCAACTGTAATAACCTGTGCTGTAATAACAGCTAATAAATCCACTTAACTGGTCACTTCATGTGATTTGTTAATGACATATAAAGATAAACATATAAAGCATAAACATATAAAGACACATATGAAGACACGAAACTAAAAGCATCTACCTTTTTCTCCGAGTCTTTTGCCCTCTTGCCGTTGCGCTGCTGCGAAAGCTGCTCGCTGAAGTGTTTCTCCGTCCCGAACAGCTTGTTGGCCCACTCGTCCTTCTGCGCGTGGAGCCGATGGGGCTGGGAGGCGATGTCTCGCGCCGCCCGGTACCGATCAGCCGGGATCTTACTCATTGGAGGAGGCAGCGTGCTACAGTTGGCGCTGGACCAGCCGTCCGTGGACTCGCTGTAGGACTCCTGATCGCTGCTGCGGCCCTGGTGCCACTCTCTCAAGACGTGGACGGGGAGCCAGCGCTGGCCCCCTGCGCCCTTCTTCGAGTGGGCGGGGAAATGGTGGCGAGAGGGAAGTCCGGAGACGTCCAGGCGGGACGAGGAGCTCAGGTGTCTGCCGGACAGTGGGGGCGGGTCTGTGTGGGAGTGCGGGTGCGGCTCGGAGAATTCGTGCCTGTAGCCATTGCGATGAGATATAGTGGGAGGGAGTGGAGGAGGAGGAGGAGGGGGAGGAGGATTAGAGGGACCGGCCTGAGAGCCGGAGTTCCTACCCTGGGCGCTGTCCCATAATCCTGTGGGCACGTGGCGTGCAGGGTTGGCACCGAGATCGACCAGGAGGACGCGGTTGCTTTTTTCCTCGGGCAGGAAGTTGCCGATTCCGCTGTCGCTGTTGCTGCTGGTGCTGTTGTTCTGCTGGGCGTCCAGGTCGCCATCGAGGAACGCCCGCGCTCGCACGCCCTCGATGGACTCGCCCATGTCGCGGTAAAGCACCGATACGAACTGCAGCAGCGACTGGGATGTTGGGGGGAATTCCAAACAGCCGCCGGTGTCTGGGTCGGGAGTGCAGCTGAAAGCGAAACGCAGGGAGATCCCCTGGTGTACCTTAATAGGACCAAAATAAAAGCAATGTTAATAAGTACTTTAAATACAGGACCACTTACTAATTAACAGAGGTGTAACGGTACACGTTCACACCAAAGCTTTTCAGTACAGGGTTTTTCCCCAAACCTAATGACGACTATTCTATAATCATGCATTTAAATGAAATAAGCTTTAGGACCTTGTGGTGACACAGCTCAGGATCAACGAGGAAGACGTGGCAGGAAGTTCTCGAGCCCTGATCTTCATCGGCAAACGCGTTCATGCCGCCGTCCTCGGCCGCCTGCATTGTGACCAGGCCAAAGAAGCGGCGGTCGTCCGGGCACACGGCGCTGAACGCCAGCTTCTCGGCCGGGTACGCAGCCAGGACGGTCCTGCGCTCATTGCGTAGGAGCACGCGGTCGTGAAGCACCTCGAGCAGTACCAACGAGTGCACCTTGTGCTCGGCCCGCAGACGGCGCATGCATCCGCGGATCGCCTGCACGCTATCGTTTTCAAGGTTGCCGCCGCTCGAGGCCAGCTCAATGGAGCCCAAGTAGCCGACGATCATGCCGACATTGAGAATTCCTCCCGGGTCGGCTTCCTGCCGCTCGGGTTCGAGAGCGTCCGCGAACACCGAGTCATCCCGCACCACTCGGGCCATTTCCTGTTCCGAGAGCAGGTTTGCGTCGCTCCTGTGTGCCTCGACATCTCCGCACCGGAAGTCCAGCTCCGAGACCGGTCTCCTTTTCGCGGCGGCCTTCTCCGAGCTGCTGGAGGAGTGGCTGGAGGAGTTCTCGAAGATCATGTTAAAGATCCCGCCGGACTGCATCTCGGCCACCACTCGCTCTGCGCGGTTTATCCCTAAAGTCTTGGAATCCATCTTCGGTCTGAGCCAGTGGCTTTTGTGCTCATGGAACCCGAGCTCTTCATCGCTGGAGCACGAGTCCAGCTGTCCACCCTCAGCGATGAGCAGGTGCAGCACCCCCGAGCAGCGCCCGATCAGCTTGACCACGTCCTCGTGAGACGCCTTCGCCACGTTGATGTCGTTCACGGCGAGGATCTGGTCGCCGGCGCGTAATCCGACGTAGTCGGCAGGACTGCCTTTCAGGACGCAGCTCAGCACGCAAGGCGAGTGGCCCGAGAGAGTGAAACCGTAACCTGTCCTTCCTCGAGCTACCTCCACCCCTCGGACACGGCCCAGGGCCTGACCATTAGTGCGCCGTCTGCTTGCGTCGGAGGATCTGAACATTCTCGGGCTTCGCGCGCAGCTCTCGAAGGGCTTCACAAATACAGAGCTAAATGCAACACTCGGGTGAGATCAATCTCTCGGGTCTTCGTGAGGGAAACATCCTGACGCACATCCCGGGCGGGTCATGAAACACCTCCTGCAAAATATAGGGAGGTCAGAAAAGTCTAATGAATCAATGTGTTCTTCTAAATAACAAAGAAAAAAAATGAATCTATACATAACCCTTCAACAGAACTACGAGTATTAGAAAAAAATAAAACAATACAAACAAGTCCTAAATGTTTAATCTATGTAGGAAAGCATATCAAACACCTTCCGTACCATCAGAACACACATTTAACACCACACGTTAATACTAATCTACACATCCAATCATTGAAAGAACACTTAATTAAACAGTAAACAGCACTATGTTCATCAAAAGAGCACTCATTCATTCATCTTCTACCGCTATATCCGATCTTCCCTCGGGTCACGGGGAGTCTGTGCCTATCTCAGGCGTCTATGGGCATTAAGGCAGGATACACCCTGGATGAAATACCAACCCATCGCAGGACACACACACACACACATTCATACACTAGGGACAATTTTCCAATGTGCCAAGCAACCTACTGTACATGTTTTTGGACCGGGAGGAAACCGGAGAACCCGGAGAAAAACCCCCTGAGGCACAGGGAGAACATGCAACCACTAAGCCACCGTGCCCCCCCCCCCAAAAGAGCATGTTTCATATCTTAGATTGCCTCAAAAAAAAACTATAGAGACAAAAAGTATTGGGACATGAATGAATGAATGAATATCCCAGGTGGTTTGGAAGCCGGGGTCAGAGTGGGGGGTCGGCAAGGATACACCACCCCTGGAGTACCGAGGATTAAGGCAATTGCTCATGGACCCAAGAGAGGGTGATACCGGGGCTCAAATCCAATCAGTAGCCCAGCACCAGAACCACTGAGCTGTACATTGTTAAAAGAGGAAGATCTTAAACACCTTTGGTGGAACACTAGCTAAACTCCAGGCCTCCTCGCCTCACCTATTTTACACCCCTTAACCCTTTATGTGGCTATCAAACCCAAATGTCCACAAGCACACTCCAAAATCTGTTGGAACATCTTCCCAGAAGACTGCTACGAGCAAATTGGGATTAAAGGTACAATTGCTTATGTTACATAATTAATATATACACTGTTGACTGCATGAGTCAGAGTCGAACTAACGGCAAAGATACCTTTCCTTCAAAAGAGCGAGAAAGCATTAGAGACCGGTTAGAGACCCCAGGGAATAGGAACGCATGATTCCCACTGTGATGCATGGATGATAAGGAGATGTGATGGTGTAGGGGTGACACGTTTCTACGAGTGATGGGGAGTGACGAGAGTTTCATCAAATGACCTGCCGTCCACAATCACATGGCCTACATCCACTTGGACCTGCCCTCAGATATGTAAAATATGCCCTCAGTTGTCATCCATGCATCATAGTGGGATTCACTCTTTCCTATTCCTTGTGTTCATGGTCTCTATCCAGTCTCTCTCTCTCTCTCTCTCTCTCTCTCTCTCTCTCTATCTATCTATATATATATATATATATATATATATATATATATATATATATATAGTGGGGCACGGTGGTTTAGTGGTTAGCACGTTCGCCTCACACCACCAGGATCCGGGTTCGATTCCCGTCTCGGCCATGTGTGTGTGGAGTTTGCATGTTCTCCCCGTGCCTCAGGGGGTTTTTTCTCCAGGGTTCTCCGGTTTCCCCCCTGGTCCAAAAACATGCACGGTAGGTTGATTGGCACCTTGGAAAATTGTCCCTAGTGTATGAATGTGTGTGTGAAATGTGAATGTGTGTGTGTGTGTGTGTGTCCTGCGATGGGTTGGCATTCCATACCAGGGTGTATCCTGCCTTAATGCCCATAGACGCCTGAGATAGGCACAGACTCCCCGTGACCCGAGGGAAGATCGGATAAAGCGGTAGAAGATGAATGAATGAATGAATGAGAATCTATATATATATATATTAGAGAGATACAGATAGATAGAGAGAGAACAGAAGCTAGATCTAGCGGTAGATAGAGAGAAGATAGATATATATATATATATATATATATATATATATATATATATCTATATATATATATGAGACATGCATGCATAGGGTGGTGGGGTTTGAACCTGTGAGGGAGGTGGTAGCCCAGTAGTTAACCACAACCATGCTGGGCCCTTGAGCAAGGCCCTTAACCCTCAATGTATCAGTTGTAAGTCGCTCTGGATAAGGGCGTCTGCCAAATGCTGTAAATGTAAGGAAACGTAGCGAACAAACACTCAACACTTCTGGAAACTCCTTAATATTGTCAAAAGACCCTCCAAGGTGACTCCCATATCAGAATGACACGAGTGTGTAAAGCTGTCATCAAAACAATTAAAAGAATCAAGAACATATGGATTAATGTTCACTGTGTAATTCCACACTTGTTATTTTCTGTTTTTATTTACTTCAGTCTTGTTTACAAACAATGAAAATAATAATAAAGAAAAAAAGAAAAAGACGAAAGGAGGAGTGTCTAAACTTTTCCCTCTACTTACATCACTTACAACATTCATAAAGCGGCGCCAAAAAAAACAAAAACAAAATAACTTTAATGAGCCTCTGATAAACTGTTTATATTTGTTTTTCACGTCTTTTGCATCACCTTCACGCGCACAAACACTGCGCTCCGTCCAAACCAGACCGTTTTGCGCACCAACAACTCATTCACTCTTGCTACCTGGGGCCCGCGCCCGCCCGCGCACTCCCATTGGCTAACATCACCACGTCGCCGTGGGTTGCCCTGACGACTGAATCAGCAACGGTCCGAATCTGAACTCCCATTGGCCCGTTGCCTTGTCAATCATTCGTGGAGCTCCTGTTTGCTTGAGACGAGCAGGTCCGGCTGTAAATCCAAACTATTCCACAGGTGTCGAAAAGTTACTGTTTATTTATGTAAACAATAAACAACACCAGGATGTTTTATACGTCCTCACTTTCCATAAAACAACAACAACAACAACAACAATAGTAATGATATGTGCTTTCTGGAAGCTGCTGGAGGTTTTTCTGTACGAACAGCTGCCTAATAGGAGGAACATAACGGTGTTGAATTGTGTCCCGGAGGTAAAGTGGATTAATTATTTATTATTGATTAATAATAGATATTAAGACTACACACTCGGACACGCAGTGCTACATGGGTCTAAACCCGCTTCCAAAACTACTCCAAACTATCCAAAGAGCAAATAAAAGCTTTCAAACCCACAATAAACACGAACTCACCCAATTCCACGTAGTCCCTTTATTTATTCTAAGTCCTTTTGGGTGTAAAAACTCTATAACAAAGCTGTAGAAAACTCTTATCCTGCTTTGCTGTAACAAAAGGTGGTGAGCCAGCTGCTGCTGCCGCCGCCGAGGAGGAGCGGACCACCGGACCTCCGGGGTCACGTGACTTTGGGAATTCTGGAAAAGGCGGGGGGAACCCCGACACTGTACTCATGAAGACTGTGCGCGTGAAGAAGGTCATATTATTTATCATTTAAATATAAAAGTATAAAACTCAACTAAAATCGGTTTTAGAACATTTTAGGAACTGTACAGAAGATAACTATCCATATATCCATTCATCCATCTCTATCTATCTATCTATCTATCTATCTATCATCTATCTATCTATCTATCTATATCTATATCTATCTATCTATCTAGAATCTATATATCTATCTATCTATCTATCTATCTATCTATATATCTATATATATATATACTATATATATATATATATATATATATATATATCGGTGGCGTAGTGGTTAGCACGTTCGCCTCACACCGCCAGGATCCGGGTTCGATTCCCGTCTCGGCCATGTGTGTGGAGTTTGCAGCATGTTCTCCCCCGTGCCTCAGGGTTTTTTTTCTCCGGGTTCTCCGGTTTCCCCCCCGGTCCAAAAACATGCATGGTAGGTTGATTGGCACCTTGGAAAATTGTCCCTAGTGTATGAATGTGTGTGTGTGTGTGTGTGTGTGTGCCCTGCGATTGGGTTGGCATTCACCATTATCCATCCACAGGGTGTATCCACATAAACTGCCTTGGTGCCCATAGACGCCTGAGATAGGCACAGGCTCTCCCGTGACCCGATGGAAGATCGGATAAATTAATTTAGCCTCGGTAGTTAACCTATTATGAAGATGAATGAATGATTCATGTTCTCTCTATATTCTATATATTCTCGCCTATATATATATTTCTACCTCCACACGTGCCTCTATATCTATATATTATATATATATCTATATAGAGGCACGGTATACTATATATATATACAGACGTGGGACAAAATTGTTGGTACCCTTTGGTCAATGAAAGAAAAAGTCACAATGGTCACACCGAAATATAACTTTAATCTGACAAAAGTAATAACCCCCTAAATTTTGTATGCCCCCTCCATCTCTCTTTCTCTCCCAAAAATTCTATAAATGTTAACCAATGAAAGTCAGACATTGTTTTTCAACCATGCTTCAAACATGAATTATGTAAAAAAATAAACTCATGAAACAGGCATGGACAAAAATGATGGTACCCCTAGAAAACACAGAAAATAATGTGACCAAAGGGACATGTTAATTGAAGGTGTGTCCACTAATTAGCATCACAGGTGTCTACAACCTTGTAATCAGCCATTGGGCCTATATATATGGCTCCAGGTAATCACTGTGTTGTTTGGTGATATGGTGTGTACCACACTCGACATGGACCAGAGGAAGCAAAGGAAAGAGCTGTCTCAAGAGATCAGAAAGAAAATTATAGACAAGCATGTTAAAGGTAAAGGCTATAAGACCATCTCCAAGCAACTAGATGTTCCTGTGAGTACAGTTGCACATATTATTCAGAAGTTTAAGATCCATGGGACTGTAGCCAACCTCCCTGGACGTGGCCGCAGGAGGAAAATTGATGACAAATCTAAGAGACGGATAATCCGAATGGTAACAAAAGAGCCTAGAAAGACTTCTAAAGAGATTCAAGGTGAACTTCATGCTCAAGGAACATCAGTGTCAGATCGCACCATCCGTCGTTGTTTGAGCCAAAGTGGACTACATGGGAGACGACCAAGGAGGACACCATTGTTGAAAACGAATCATAAAAAAGCAAGACTGGAATATGCCAAACTACATGTTGACAAGCCACAAAGCTTCTGGGAGAATGTCCTGTGGACAGATGAGACAAAAATCGAAGTTTTTGCCAAGGCACATCAGCTGTATGTTCACAGACGAAAAAATGAAGCATATCAAGAAAAGAACACTGTCCCTACTGTGAAACATGGAGGAGGCTCTGTTATGTTCTGGGGCTGCTTTGCTGCGTCTGGCACAGGGTGTCTTGAATCTGTGCAGGTTACAATGAAATCTCAAGACTATCAAGGAATTCTAGAGAGAAATGTACTAGCCAGTGTCAGAAAGCTTGGTCTCAGTCGCAGGTCATGGGTCTTGCAACAGGACAATGACCCAAAACACACAGCTAAAAACACCCAAGAATGGCTAAGAGGAAAAAAATTGGACTATTCTAAAGTGGCCGTCTATGAGCCCTGACTCAATCCTATTGAGCATCTTTGGAAGGAGCTGAAACATGCAGTCTGGAAAAGGCACCCTTCAAACCGGACACAACTGGAGCAGTTTGCTCATGAGGAGTGGGCCAAAATACCTGCTGAGAGGTGCAGATGTCTCATTGACAGTTACAGGAAGCGTTTGATTGCAGTGATTGCCTCAAAAGGTTGCGCAACAAAAAATTAAGTTAAGTTAGGGGTACCATCATTTTTGTTCCATAATGCCTGTTTCATGAGTTTATTTTTTTACATAATTCTGTTGAAGCTTATGGTTGAAAAACAATGTCTGACTTTCATTGGTTAACATTTTATAGAATTTGCTATTTATTATTACTTTTGTCACATTATTAAAGTTATTTCTGTGACCATTGTGACTTTTTCTTTCATTGACCAAGGGTACCAACAAATTTTGTCCACGAGTCTGTGTAATATATATATATATAGAGGCACGGTGGTTTAGTGGTTAGCACGTTCGCCTCACACCGCCAGGGTCCGGGTTCGATTCCCGTCTCGGCCATGTGTGTGTGGTGTGAGTTGCCTGCATGTTTTCCCCCCGTGTCTCAGGGTTTTCTTCTCGGTTTCCTCAGGTCCAAAAAACATGCACGGTAGGTTGATTGGCACCTTGGAAAATTGTCTCTAGTGTATGAAGCTGTGTGTGTGTGTGTGTGTGTATGTGCCCTGTGATGGGTTACATAATTATATATCACACACACGCACACACATTAGTCACACACTAGGGATAAATTATATATATATATATATTATATATATATATATATATATATATTCATTTATGTAGGGGCACAGTGGCTTAGTGGTTAGAGCACGTTCACCTCAGGGTTTTTTTCATGCACTAGTAGGTTGATTGAACACCTTGGAAAAATGTCCCTAGTGTAGTCCGTGGACCTATCTCCTCTCTCTCTCTCTCTCCTCTCTCTCTCTCACTCTCTCTATATATATATATATATATATATATTCATTTATATCTCTCTATCTATACTGTATACTGTAAGTTTAACTAGTTTATCTTTGATATTTTTATCTTTGATACTTTTTGAAAATCTTTTCATGTTCATTATTTTTTGATTTTGAAATCAGCATTTTATATATCGATTCACTTCAGTCTGGATTAAGGATATTCGTGGTTTGTAAGTTTTACTCTGGACGATGCCATTGGACTTTAAACTGGAGGTCTTTAGACTGTTCATGTAGCTTCATCTTCAGCACGAGTGGTCCGACAGGAAAGAACTTCATTGAGTTTGGGCGTTAAGATAAATCAGGCAGTCAAGAAAAAGGATACACAACAAGTTTTAGGCATTTGTTTAAAAAAATATGCTTTCAAAAATAAGATTTATTGTTGTTGTTTTTTTTTATAGTTGCCTAAATGTTTTTCTGAAAACAGCTAGAACTCACCAAACAATGTAAAATGAACTGCATTATCTACTATCTATTACTATATATCTATACTATATACACACAAAACTAAAATTTCCAGGTATATAACCACAATAACCACAATAACCAGGTATATTTAGATAAAAACACTATCAGAGGATTTTAATTTCGAGAAAACTTTCATTCACTCCATTTTAATGCTACTATTAAATGAATACACATTAAATACACAGTTGTTGTGTTTGCATTAAAACATTGCATTATTTGGTTTATTCTTCTCACAGATCGGTAGTTTTGCGCTATAGAATAAAAGTATTTCGAAGTCAACGCTTAACAAAAAAGAAACAAACAAAAAAAACACCCTCCTTAGATTTCTCAAATAAATCAGGTGAGAATGTTTCATGCAACATTAACTTTCCACCCAATAAACTCTTATTTTTGCCTTCTGGCACAGCTGACTTCATCCACTACTGATCATGTGCTAAAAATAAATAAATAAAAGATTTTCATTTTGTCTCACTTATAGATCCGTAAGGGAATAGTGCCTAGAACTTGTGGGCACAAAGCAGGGAATAATTGCCACAGGTATCTCAGACAATTTGGAAAATGGCGACCAGCCTATAAAACACATGACGTAGGAAAATAGAGGACCCAGAGGCGACCCCTGAGGCATAACAAGAACATGCCAACACAGTGCAAGGTGCGATTCGAATATCCATTAGCAATTAATAACCAACTCTTATTTATCACCCACAGATATACAATCTGTCGAGTCTGGAAGTTCTCTCATTTCCCACGCCAACACATCTCGCCTCCTTCTAGTCCAGCCGGAGATCTCATTTAATCCCCCCCACTCCGTACGGTGCTCAAAGGATTACCAGTACCGTCACCAGACACGGTCCAAACCACCTGTCTAAAGAACTTCTAAAACTATTTGACATTAAAAAAAAAAAACACAACAAAAAGAAGACATTTGAAACATTTTATTACTACATCATAATCTTTCCAGTAGTTTTATATTAAAATATGCCATTACAGTAAATATGACGCTCGTCTTCATTACACCGGCTTTGCAGACGCGAGTGCGGAATACCGAAACACGGCGATGATGTTCAGGAAGCTCCGGTGCTTCGACTATCACAGCCTTCCCTACTGAACGGGACGGTGGAGGAGGGAGGAGAGACTACGAGACGGTCTCTACTCACTCATCTACGGTCAGCTTCCACACACTGATTGATCTGGGCCTGGGGTATAATGCAACTCAACAATGAAGCATTCTAGCTGAAGCAAACTTGGATTAGGGGGACGGGTCCAAGTGTGTGTGTGTGTGTGTGTGTGTGTGTGTGTGTGTGTTTGGGAAGAGGTTGTGCTGAGGAAGGTATGAGGAGATTTTAAAAGAGACCAACCTCTAGTTCACATTGCATTTATAAGGCCTGGGGTCAAGAAGGGTTCAATCGAGGGGATTGTTACACGGTCGGGTGCTGAAGCGGAAATCTGCGCGTGCGGCGTGAAGGAAAACACCGACCCAAGCGTGTCTAGAAAAGTGCGCACTTTGGGGAGGGATTGGAAAGGTTCCACATTAAACAAAGCAGCTACAAAGCGCGTCCGTGATATTACAGAGCGTCGGATTTATTCCCATAATCGGTCACCGTGTAGAACGTCAGGTGCTGCTTCTTCTTAACGCGTCACACGACTCGTTAATAAAACGTCGGCATGCTGCAGGCTTAATACACACGATGTTTCCAGGCTTCTATTTACAGAAAAGGGGATTTACTTTCCTTTTTTTTTTCTCCCCACTTCCGTGATCGTTTCTCTCCGAGGGTGAAAGTCGTCAGTTTATCATCATCTCACACACACACACACACACACACACACACACACACGTGGTTTTACGTCGAGTGGTTCGCAAACATTCAGTAAATGTAGAGTCTCTTTACGCCATCTATCATCTGATGGAGATTCTCATGCAGCTGGAGGTTTTAGTAGTATAACACAAATAGTTCATCTCTTACATACAATCATTTTACATGAAACCCCGCCCCCCCCCCCTCCCCCTCCCTTTCCCACCCACAAACAACATAAAAATAGACTTCCAATCGTGACATTAGATCATGAATCACATTATTACATCCTGAGCATTAAAAAAAAAAAAGAAAGAAAAGAAGATTGGAATCGGATTACATTGAATCTGTGTAAGTGCGTATGCCAGTTTAATTTCTCTCGACAACCTAAAAAACAAAGCGGGTGTGAAGTCCCGGTTGCAAAAAAAAGCCTCGCACGAGCCCTTCTGCTCAAAGCAACACTTTTTACTTTTATCCCCCCCCCGGACTGAAGCTCAAGTGCCATTTAAAAAATGATTCCGATTCCGTATGAAAAAAAAGAGCTGATTCTGATGATGAAAAGAAGGAATTTATTATGTCTATATATATATATATATATATATATATATATATATATATATATATATATATATATATAATTCACACTCAGCACCTTTTACTCTTTAAATCTACACAAATAACCTCATCTTTTGCCATGGCTTACACAAGATCACAGAGGATCAAGTCAGTTATACACCCCCTGAAACACCGCCTCCCCACCCACTTCATTCCCAACCCCAAGGTCACATGGGCATTACAAAGGCATGAAAGAAGGGAAATCATCTGCTAAAAAATATATTTGACTCTTTCATGCAGATATTCGCTTTGATCCAGCGGACAGTTCTTGGACAGTTTTGGCTCTTGGCGCTCCTGAACTTGGAAAAAGAAAAAAAAGATCCTAACTCTAAATCTGTTCACTGCCAAAGTCAAATAGGAGTGTTTAAAGATTTTCTCTCTTACGACGGCTTCCCGACATGTTGCACTATGAATTACGTGTACGCTAGGTGACATGCCTTTTGTGAAGCTGGTTATTAGTGTGTGTAACTATGTGGCCTCTACGGTTTGGTCGTACAGTTAAGGTAAAAGTAAACTGGCTACGCCCACTAGAATACTTATGCGCAGTGTATTCGAGCCGCGCTATTGGCTTGAAATGTGCGCGTGGGTGTGTTATAGTGACGTGTCCTGGTGAATACTCTGCAGACAGCACAGCAGCTGGTAGTAAGGACTACCCGGGGACGCCACCATCTCGAAAACCGACTGGAAGGATCTGCGGTCCAGCTCCTCGTCGATCTGGTGCCGGTAGAAGTCCATCGCTACCAGACAGAACAGGCTAACGTCTACGGTGTCTGCCTTGCCCATGCGACTGATCACGTGAGGCAAGCTGGATGAGGGAAAAGCAGTTAAAGAGAAAACAAAACAACAAGGAAGAAGCAGATTCAGCTCATAAAGAGGTCATTAAATGGTCATTTGGTCCGATCTAAAAAGAAAGCCACGTTTCTGTGAAGTCTCTGGGCTAGAAGCACAAACCAGGGCTGCCTAATACATTCTAGAATACACGTGTCAAACTTGAGGCCTGTGGACTGAATGTGTCATTATAAATAGAACATGTCAACTTGACAATAAACTACATCTCCCACAATGCATGTGATGGCATCCCGCCCCTAGAGCGCAGTGTATCGACGTTTACCGAGAGCATTGTTATGAGGCAGCGTCGCTCATCAAATACTATATACTGTCTTATAGTTACAACTGGCCCTTCGAGGCCAACCATAATACTGATGTGACCCACCGTGACAATGAATATGAATAGGGAAGGATCCAAAATATACTTAAAAGTATATTTGCTTCTCTGCCGGTATAAAATGTGTGAGAGTGCGTATTGGGAAACAGGCGTTTTAAGGATACAGGGCGGAAATCCACTGGCTCGTGGAGGCACTGACGAAAAAGCAGGAAAGGCTCCACATCGCCATGGCAACAGGTGTCCGCTGCGTGAAGTTGGAAAGCGAGAGAAGCACCCAGTCTCGCACCATGGAAGACTGACCGGTGGCGTGGAGTGTCTGAAACACCTGTGACAAATCCCCGCAGGTTATAACAGCCAGTTATAGTGGTAATGCTGTTAAATGCTATAAAGTAGGGGTCGCCAAACTACAACCCACCCCCACACAACTGAACACACACACACACACACACACACACACACATTTTCTCTGTCTGGAAAATATATACTTTATTCATATCATATCTGTTTTTGATAATAATTGCTGTCTTTCAAACTTTCCTTTAACTGTTAATGTAGACTATTTAGCCACCCATCTAATGTAAAAAAATATGACATTGTGACATCAATAATATTATTTTAATAGGCTCTATATCGCTTGAAAAGTAGTCCTCATTTGTCTGTACAAGGCGTAACAAAAACTAAACTAGCATTATATCATAAGCATACAGGTTTCTTACAGGTTCCTCTCAATGTTTCGTCCTTGCCACAGACTCTTTCATTAGGGATAAACTTTTAAGGAACAAACTTTTCTGACACTCAACTTAGTAATTTTTGAGGTTATACGCTCTTTACCGATGCAAGTTCGCAATTTTTATGTTTCCACTTTGAACAATAATAAGAAGAATGTATAAATAAAAAAATACGGGCCCAAGGCCGTATGATTTCATGCTTGGGCCCATCATCGCTGCTAAAAGCTATATTTTTGAGGTTATAACTTCTTTATCTTGGCTTTTCCGTGGCCATATTTGCATACTTGCTCCTACAAATACAGCTAAAGCATCTTTACAGTGGCCATATTTCGCATACTTGCTCCTACACAATACAGCTAAAGCATCTTTACAGCATTCGAAAGAACAGCTAGGAAGGAATTCAAATCACAAAGCCGTACAAACCCCACCTTATAAACCACAGTGGCCATGAACTGCGGGTACGGCTGCTGATTGGACAGAAACTCTCCGATGACTTTGTTCATGACGTCCTGCGGCGGGAAAAAGTCGTCCAGGAACTGAGGCAGGATCCGCGCCACCACGCGGGCTTCACACGGGAAACCTTTACGGATCCTGAATTCGGACAAAGGGCAACAGTGAAACGGGAAATTCTTATGTCGGGCACATGGACATTCGTGAGCTATTTTCGCATACCGTTCCGCAACCTTGAGAGGAACAGATACGTGATTTATACCTGTCGAAAAGAACAGACACGCGCTCCATGGCGACGATAACTGACTGACGATAACTGACTCGGGCTCGCCGTGGGGTCCGTGGTGTCGACTCGGTCGGTCGACGGCCGGCGACCGGGACTCCCTCTCTCCTTCCCTGTTGGAGGGAAAGGAAAAAAGGGGGCGGCGGTCAGATTAAACAAACACCGTCTCTTATTAACAGTGCTGCATTCCTCTTTGGACTATTTTCTCTTTAAATTCATTACATCCATCAAAAAGAAAAACATTTTACTGACCAAGATTAAAAGAGGCCTGTTCTTGTCCTATGCGAAGGGACTGTATGTAGGTGCAGTTGTGTGTTAGTAAGATTTGTTAGTATGAGGGTAAAGGGGCTATTTTATTTCTTTTTTTGATTTGATTGCAGGATGTAATGTTAGTAGGTGGGTCAGTGTGGGGGAGGGGGAGGGGGGAAAAGTGAGCTGAAATGTGTCCTGCCTTCCTCTCCAGGCACACCTGTGTACATGCAGGTGAGCATGAGACCCAGGGCGGCCATAGCGCGGTGCGGACTCGGCATGTTCACGCGGTCCACGCTGAGCTTCACCAGCATTTCCGCGTCCATTCGCGACAGCTGCTCGGACAGAAGCAGTCGCTCCAGGCCGCGCAGTGCGCAGTGATAGATTACGGACGGAGTGTTTTCCTCGCTGGCCGAGAGCATTATCCCACACACCTGGAACAGGGAGAAGAAGAGATTTGGAACTAAAGTGTGTATTTGTTTAAAAAAAAAAAAAAGAAAAAAAGCGAAATGCTTTTTCACTGCTCTGAACGTAAAGCATTGTACTTCAAATTAGGGCTCGCACAATTAACCGGGGGATTACAATCTCATTTCTAAATGACAGCGATTCACTTCCGAGTACAGATGTGACGATATGCTGAATACATTTGAATACGTTTTATACTTCAAAAGCAAACAATGACAAATACAATTGCACTTTATAAACATAAAATAAATAAATAAACATAAAATGAAGCCCACGGGGCACGGTGGATTAGTGGTTAAGCACGTTCGCCTCATACCACCAGGGTCCGGGTTTGATTCCTGTCGTCTCGGCCATGTGTGTGTGGAGTTTGCATGTTCTCCCCGTGCCTCAGGGGGTTTTTCTCTGGCTTCTCCGGTTTGTTCCGGTCCAAAAAACATGCATGGTAGGTTGATTGGCAGCTTGGAAAATTGTCCCTATTGCGTGTGAATGTGTGTGATGCCCTGCGATGGGTTGGCATTCCATGCAGGGTGTATCCTGCCTTAATACCCATAGATGCCCGACATAGGCACAGGCTCCCTGTGAGGGGAAGATCGGATAAAGGATCGGATAGATTTAGAAAGCCGGTTTAGAGGTTAGATAGTAGAAGATGAATGAATGAATGAAAATGAAGCCCGGAAAGGGATACGTTTTCCTAGTGCGGGACGTGTTTGACCCTGGGGAATTTTTCGCCGTACTAGGATAACAGAATAACGGCACATCCACTACAGTAGGTGGCAGTGGCGCTCTCACTGTCAAGAGTTTGCGCAGGGAATATTACGACAAAAAAATATGACGGCGTGCATGATTACGGTGGGAGATGCGGAAAGCGAACTGCATGGAGCCATCGAAATGTGCTGAATATTGCAAACTAACAAGCCCCCCCTTTTCTTCTTTGCAAAGCTTTGCGTTAATAACAAGTGAGATAATGAAATTTATTTCTTCTCTAATGATTATTCTTTGTCCAAATATCTGTCCAAGTTAGTTTTGGTATTGTGGCAAAAATGGTGGACAGGATTTACCACGAGTTTTTAAAATCACAATGTGAAAGAAACAAAGCATGGACATGGACCTAGCAGCCGAAAGGATCATCGAAGAAAAATGAGAAAATTATAGACCACCTCCATGACTCTCTGTCGACATTCTACAAAGACTGACAGCTAATTCGCCATTGTTGCTACAGCAGAAACCCAAAAACACTCAAAACTCAAACACTGCCAACTAGTGTTTGGGAATAGTCACTGAAGTACAAACGCGCACGACGGCGTCAGCGTTCACTCCACACAGAAGTAAAAACCGGCCCTGAATTCAGATCATGCTACGTTCACAGGTTAATCGGTCTTTTTTAAATAGTTATCAGTAGAATATTTTTTTGTTACTTCAGCACTTTTTTTTTTTTGGTACTTCAGCACAATAATTTTTTGTTGAAAATAAAGAGAATAAAAGTGTGTAATAAAGTGTGATCTCAAATCTCATGGAGAAAAATTCACATTTTAGCACGGATCCCGCACCCGTACTTCACATACAGATACGTTTTTTGTGACCCCGTTCATGGAACAATGCACTGCGGATCAAGGTTTGCGGACCATTTACCTCAGAATAGTGATTTTTTTTTCTGGCTGATACTTAGAAAACATGACAGCTGATATATAATGTGACTTTTCCTTTTTAGTCTCCTTTTATCACACAAAATTAGTGAATTAATATTAAGAAATGTTAAAGTTCTTTAACTTACATACATATACATACATATACATAATATACATACATATAGATATAGATATATATATATCATATATATATATATACATACACATAATAATATATATATATATATATATACATACATATATATATATATATATATATATATATATATATTATATATATATATATATATATATATATATATATATATATATATATATATAAGCACACACACACACACACACACACACACACACACACACACACACATATATATATATATATATAATAAACCAGTGACATAAATATAGCTAAGGATAAGAAAAAGTCTGTCGGCTCGAGTCGGACCCTGTTGCTGACATATACAATAAAGGGCGTGTACCTGAATGTGGGCATGTGTCCTTACCTGGACGACCCCCGCGTTAAATTCTGCGCCGACATCCAGTGGATAGTTTTCCATCATGTAGAAAGCCACGGCGCACATTACAAGCACGTGCTGCTGATTATGCAGGTTCACACAACTGGGAAACACAATTAATGTAGTTATAATCAGTGAACTCAAAATCTAAAGTGTCTATAGTACACGCTACCAAAGCCTATCAGGCACTAATAATCATTACAGGCATGCATATCTCGTCGTATATCATTTTACGCGTGCGGGCATGCTACGCAGTGGTACACAGGCTCTGCCATTAGCTTTAATGCCAGGAGTCCAAACCTCAAGCGAGAAGAAGCGGTCAGCGTGAGGTCTTTTATCTTGAGAGAGAGAACGAGCTGCTGACTGACTTGCTTCTCATCTCGTATTCTCTCATATGAGACAAACACGCCTAATGATCAAGCTCTGAGCCACTGCAAATGTGCTTTCTAATCTGATCACTGGTCAGCTCAAAGACTGTCAATTAGTTTTGCTCGATATATCGGTACTATAAATGTATCGCGATATTCTGCCTCTAAAAACAATACTATTTCTTATCCGGTGACCAGTGAGATACAGACACACGACACACACACACACACACACCACACACACACACACACACACACATACACATATACATATTACATAACCTAATTTTTTGCACACGTACATACAAACACAAACACACACACACACACACACGACCACATATACATAAACATATCATATATATATATATAGTATTATCATATATAGTATATATATATATCATATATATATATATATATATATATATATACACACACCACACACACTACACACACACATCACACATGTACATTTGTACAAAAGAACCCAGATTTGTTTCAGCAGACAGCAAACATTAGGTGTCAATTAATACACAAAAACAATTCTATTATTTAATAACTTTTTCTGCGCATAGTATTGGTTTGGTATTGATATTGTGATATTTAATTTAGGTATTGTATCGAAGTGTTGCTATTGTGACATTATTCAGGACTAGCTCTTGTTATTATATAATTAAAGTGTGTGTGGTGTGGTCACTCACTGGGCGATGGCGCGGAGATTAGACAGCACGTATTCGCTGACGATGGGTATGAGCTGGCGTGCCGTGTCGTCCAAAAGATCACACTCGAGCACGTACAGAACACCGTGCAGCGCCCCGATACGACTGGGCAGGTGTGTGCTCCTCAGTGAAGACTCCAACAAACGACACACAGGCTCCGCGGTCAGCTTGTCCTGACACACACACACACACACACACACATTACACCATGATTAAGCAAACACAATGCCTTTACCAAATCGTCCGCACACACTCACTTGCTCGCTCACTCACACACACACTTTCGCTCGCTCGCTTCGCTCGCACACACACGCACACTCACGCTCGCTCACTCACACACGCACACTCTCGCTCGCTCACACACACGCACACTTTCGCTCGCTCACTCACACACGCACACTCTCGCTCGCTCACTCACACACGCACACTTTCGCTCGCTCACTCACTCTCTCACACGCACACTTTCGCTCGCTCATCACACACGCTCACTCTCGCTCGCTCACTCACACACGCACACTCTCGCTCGCTCGCTCACTCACACACGCACACTCTCGCTCGCTCACTCACACACGCACACTTTCGCTCGCTCACACACGCACACTCACACACGCACACTCGCTCGCTCACTCACACACGCACACTCTCGCTCGCTCACTCACACACGCACACTCTCGCTCGCTCACTTTCACACACGCACACTTCACTCGCTCACACACTCACACACGCACTCGCTCGCTCGCTCACTCACTCGCACTCACTCACTCACACACGCACACTTTCGCTCGCTCGCTCACTCACACACGCACACTCGCACACACTCACTCGCTCACTCACACACGCACTCTCGCTCGCTCACTCACTCACTCACCACGCTCGCTCACACACACGCACACTTTCGCTCGCTCGCTCATCACTCACTCACCACGCACTCGCTCGCTCGCTCACTCACTCACTCACTCACCACACGCACACACTCACTTCACTCACTCACTCGCACTCACTCACTCACTCACTCGCACACTCACTTCACCCCCCGCTCGCTCATCACTCACTTCACACACGCACTCACACTCGCACACACTTCACTCACTCACTCTCACACGCACACACTTTCATGCACACACTTTCATGCACACACTTTCACACACACTCGCACCACACGCACACTTCGCCGTCGCGCGCTCGCTCGACATCGCTCGCTCCACGCTCACGCACTTTCGCGCGCTCACACACTCGCTTCATCGCACAACACCTCATCGCATCGCTTCGCTCACATCACTCGCACACGCGCACTTTCGCTCGCTCGCTCGCGCGCCACACGCGCACTCGCTCGCTCACTCGCACACGCACGCACTCGCTCGATCATCGCTCCGACACACACTCGCTTCACGTCGCACGCACACACTCGCTCGCTCACTCGCACGCTCACTCACCCTCCAAAACCCTCTCCCTCCTCCCACCTCTTCACGCACTCACTCACTCTCACTCACTCACTCACTCACTCAAGCACTCACTCACTCACTCACTCACTCACTCACTTTCGGCACTCACTCACTCACTCACTCACTCACTCACTCACTCACTCACTCACTCACTCACTCACTCACTCACTCACTCACTCACTCATCACTCACTCACCATGCCTAGAACAGCGGCTGCTTTGCAGATCGCAGGGACGAGATACTGGTTGAGGATCTCGTCCTCAGGAGGGTGAACCTTTTGCAGCTCCATCAGCGTAGAAAACATCATATCAAACTGATTCCTTTCCGTGAACAGATCGGAAACTGCCAACAGCTTGAGACGAACAGCGACAGAGACGGAATAAATATCGGAAATGCACAACTGTTTATCAGGTTTCAGATTTGTGGAAATGCAACGTAACTAAGCGAGCTGAATTAATAGAGGAAATATTGGCAACATTCATTTCAAACTAGCGCGGCAGCTGCGATTATGTTAGTAATAAGAGTATTTTACGCGTTGTTTTTCTTTACTGAAAAACAATATGCAAGAGAAAATAAGCTGGGTCTCTTAAAACGAACGCCTAATTTGTTTTGTTTTTTTTTATAGAAAAATGTTAATGTTTACTGATGATTATTGAATACAGGAATATCTGTGAAAACAAAACCCTGCCATATTACAACAAGATGCTTTTTGCCTAATTCATTCTTGACGTTATTTCTTATTAACATCCAATAAAGTACATCCACCAGTAAACCTGCTCATCGACCCATGCTGTTTTCCGCCATGAATTTGCCTCGATACATTTATTTATTTATTATTTTGGTAATCAAATTATTAGAGGGACTCGTTACAGCCCTAATCAAAATAAAGCAAAAGAAAAAAATATATAGATTTTATTGCATCATCATCATCATCATGCAATGAATACAACCAATTGCATACAATTACAATTGTATCCAATGAATGCAACCATAAAAAAACAAAAGAGATGAAAAAAGAACCAGCTTCCTTTATCACAATCAGAAAGTGAACGCACTCACCGATCGCACCACCTCACTTATAAGCACCACTGGAGTTTTCCTGCTGCTGGGGCTGCTGGGGAGGATCCACTGGCTGTAGAGTTCCAGGAGGAACTGCGAGCAGGAATGAATGTCGACTCCAGCTCGGTGCTTTCTGGACGGGAAAGAAGACAGGAAAGCGCCAGTGTCAGTCTCAATTCCACGCACATCATGATGAGTGATATGATACTGTAGGTTGGATACCAGAACTTTGATACAATACCGAGATTAAATATCATGATACCAAAATGATACTATAGAGAGGGGAAAAAAAACAGAAATTGCATAATGAATTTGTTTTTATTTATTAATAAACACCCAATGTGCTGGCTGCGGAAACAAAGTAGAACTTTTTAAACTAAAAATAAAACATTAACAAAAAAATGTCACTCGCACAAAGGGCATACACTGCCCGCTATAGTTCAACACACATTTTATGCTCGCTGCCCCCTATAGTCCAACACTCATTGTTTAGATAGTGGTACTAATAAAATAAATCGTATCGCAGGGTATCGTGATACTTTTCTAGTACCGGTATATCGTGCAACACTGGCATGTTGTAATTGCTCACAACACCATTCAATAAATCACTAGACTCAAGTGTAGCTGTGCTGTAGGTGCAAGTTACTGTTCCTTGATGTCCACAGTCCAGTGTTTGTGTTAATACTCATGTATTCATTTGTGTGGAAAATCAGCTGCTTGATTGGATGTGTGTGTTACTGCCAGGCTTCATGGACAGTCCAAGCAAGTTACAGACAT
>JACRUU010000003.1:6071679-6094179 GCA_030449085.1 Kryptopterus vitreolus
TCTTTGAAATGGAAAATGTCATTTTAAATACAGAAATAACTCCCTTTTGTATATTGCATTATAAATTACATTTTGCTACCGCTATGCTTCCATAATAATGACTATTACACTTTTGTTTTTATTCAATTATTAATCTTAAAACATAATTACAAACTATCTACTGAAACACTAGGAGAATATATAGAGCACATGGTTATAAAATAACAGGTTTATATTTTATATTTTAACCATTCATTTGGGGCAACTGTTAACATAACATGGATCATTTTGACAGCCTTTTAAAGGACATGCTAATAGGAATTGTGTGTACCTCTATGACCAGGGTGGTGAAAGAGGTGATCAGGTGCTCGGTGCCGGGGGGGATCTGTAGAGCCGAGGGCAGTTTGGGCAGAGCAAGGAGGTACCTGCTCAATGCATTACACAAGCTCATCACTTTCTGGAAAAAGCCTGCCTCACCTGTAACACACACACACATTCAAGATTAGTAAAGTGTAAACGCTACTCTTCCTTTTGAAAACCGCCATTGAAGAAATAAGGATTGTTTTTTGAAGCTTGTGAAATCGTATGTCCAAATAGACAAGGTTAAATGTAAGGGGGGGGGGGGAAGTAACGTGGCGTGAAAAGTACATGTCACTAGGGGTCAGGAATCAAATTCCTGGGTACATTTTGTTCACCTGCCAGGACCTTCCGCGTCTCCAATCTGCCAGGACCTTATGAGCTAATCTAAACATCCGTTTACACATTTGCATCCTGGAACACTCACCGTACACGCTGCTGAGCGCGCTCCAGTACGAGGAGTCCGTGTTGGGTTGCGACGAGAGGAGAAGTGGCTGATGAGGGGACGGAAGCAGTGCTGTGACGCTTCCTAACTGCTCCAGAATCACCTGGAGGCTGGTCTCAAAGAGAACCACCCCCTGATCTCTGCACAACCTCTGGAGGCCGAGACTCAAACACGGAGCCAGCAGGCACAGGTTAAAGTCCTGCAACGGCGGCACAAAGAATAACGATACTATAAGCACACTGTAATGAACTGTTCTGCGTCCTGTATGATCGATTCCAATAATACATCAGTGTACTTCTTATGCAGGTTTACGATGAGGACATACCTTGGAGGACATGATGGCTGTTAAGTCCGATTGGGGTAGTTTGGTGAGCAGATCAGTTGTCTCGTAAAGGGATCCTTCACCTTTTACACAGCACTGGGATCTCACCAGAGAAACATACCAATCCTGTAACACAACAGACATGTAATATGAGCAATACACAAGGACCACGGGGGGGGCAATTAGTTGTTCAATTTTGTTGAAGATTAGCTTTGACACAAAACAACGACATCATACATGTATGCAATAGTTATTTATTTATTTATTTATTATTTGTATGCAAAAATATTAAAAAGCAAATAAACAAATAAAACAACAACGTCAACCTACGGGCACCGGAGCTGACGGGAAAAATCGGTCCCGCGCAGGTCTCTACCTCAAACTCTCTGTTGTACGTGTGCCGTGTGTATGTGATTGGTGAATGTATAGAGTATAAACTAAAATTGTATTACATTTGATTACTGTACATTCAAGATCCGCGTTATGAAGTGAACCTGCAATCTTCCCGGTTTATTCCCATCTAAAGAATTCAGTCTTGATCGGTGTTCTGTAGCTTGTGATGAATCTCACCTTACTGGCTGTGACGCTCTCTGGAGCAGGAGGTGGATTCCCGTCCAGCGGGTGGAAAGTAACAGGTAGGGCAGGACTCGTGGTATCCTCTGCAACCGTGGCTCTAAATCTGTCCAACAAGGAGTAGAACCTCTGATGTCTGTGCCGAGGGAAGAAAGAAATAGCTTTTTAATCACAGACAGACGTTCTCTCAGGGAATTTACTTATAAACTTATAAGCCTGTATGTTTTATAAATATCTAATAGGTCTCGGTAAAGTTGCTCCGGAACAATATCCACTGTCCAACTTTCATCTCTGTCTATATACTACAGTTCGACCTTTACAGCAGAAATATGAGCAAAAAGCACAGGGAACCCCCCGCCAAAAAAACAGCAGAATTACCGCTGAGCTAGGCCACTGGTCTGGAGGTACTGCTGGATCCTGTCCAGCTCCTCCACAGGCAGCTGAGCAATGCTATTCTACAGAGGGGGAAAAAAGCGAAGGAAACTGTTTTCATACAAACAAATATGAGGCTGATTTCAGAGCTTGTAAACCCATTAATAGTCTTCATTAGTCATTAGTGGAGGAAACAGAACAGCATTTACCATGGCTTCACTCAGAGTCAAACACAATACGAAGTTTGTTTGTAATACATCTCATGACCGTAAACGTTGCTAAACTAAAATGATACTAAATAAAATTGATGTGCGGTACTAAAACAACCTGCAATATTATAGATTTCAAACTGTACAATATCATTCATTCATTCATTCATTCATCTTCTACCGCTTTATCCGATCTTCCCTCGGGTCACGGGGAGCCTGTGCCTATCTCAGGCGTGGAATGCCAACCCATCGCAGGGCACACACGCGCACGCACACACACACACACACACACACACACACACACACACACATTCATACACTAGGGACAATTTTCCAAGGGTGCCAATCAACCCTTCATGCATGTTTTTGGACTGGACCGGGAAACCGGAGAACCCGGAGAACCCGGGAAAAACCCCCTGAGGCACGGGGAGAACATGCACCAAACTCCACACACACATGACGGAGACTGGGAATCGAACCCGGATTCTGGCGGTGTGAGGCGAACGTGCTAACCACTACGCCACCGTGCCCCCTGTACAATATAATTTTATTTTATTTGGTATTTCATTCGCTGCATCTCTACACCTCACCTGTAGGTGGCAGTGCTTTCAAAATGTATCTACATACGTTAATTGTTACTTCAGTCGCATTTTTCTTTTCTTCCATATGAAAATGTTACCCTGTCGTTAGCATGTTTTTGGGACATTTCGTTTGCATTACTTGATTGTACTGAAAAGATATAGATTTTAATATATATTTATTTTACAGAACTTTAGTACTGGGGGCACGGTGGCTTAGTGATTAGCACGTTCGCCTCACACCGCAAGGGTCCGGGTTCGATTCCCGCCTCGGCCATGTGTGTGTGGAGTTTGCTTGTTCTCCCCGTGCCTCAGGGGGTTTTTCTCCGGGTTCTCCGGTTTCCCCCCGGTCCAAAACATGCACGGTAGGTTGATTGGCTTGGCAGCTTGGAAAAAATTGTCCCTAGTGTGTGAATGTGTGTGATGTGTTGTGTGTGTGTGTGTCCTGTGATGGGTTGACATTCCATCCAGGGTGTATCCTGCCTTAATGCCCATAGACACCCGAGATAGGCACAGGCTCCCCGTGACCCGAGGGAAGATTGGATATAGCGGTAGAAGATGAACTTAAGTACTTTATTTTAAAATTGTTCTCAATTCATTTATCTTTCGATGTAGTATAGATTTCTGTATCGTCATTTATTGATTAACAGAATTGTAAACCTTCCCTCTGCCAATTCCCTCTCAACTATTCCAAAATACAAACAAATAAATACAAACTTATTTTGAATGTGTAATTTCAGACATGTGACCTGTAAAGTCTCAGCGAGCAGCATCTCCACTCGTCTGCATGCGAGCGTGTCCACCATGCGGGCCAGCACACGGAAGGGTGTGTTTAACAACTTGTCGACGTAAAGCATGAGAAGTGCTCCAGACTGACTCAGGTGAATTCCCTCCAGACACTGCAGAGTCTTCTTCAGCATCACCGGCTGCACGCAAACAAGGGGAGAAAGAAAAGATACAGGAGTGATAGAGAGAGAGAGAGAGAGAGAGAATATGACAAAGATAAATAATGGGGAAATGCAACACTACCACACTGAACCGATGAGGATTGGACATGCTAGGTTCGTGTGATGCGTGCGAGTGTCAGACTTACAGTAGACAGATTGTCACAGCGAGACTGGATGGCCTGAATAAAGAGGCCGCTGGCTGCAGAATTCCGATGCACTGCGCTGATGAAGTCCTGCACTGGTGGTTCATGAGACAGACTGATCAAATCCCTCACATGGTTCACCGTCAACCACGTCAGATGCTCCGAATCGTGCAGGTTCTGACACTGAGGTACCAGAAATGATAACATGCGTTTACCATTATATAAGTAAGTGCAATACACCGTAAGTGAGGAAATGAACAGTAAGAGTTTGGAAATACAAGTCTGTGGAAATTCCGGATATTTATACATTCCAATAGGATTATAATCTCAAAACCTTCAGGGTTTTTGGATATATTTAGTGATTGGCCGATTAATGAGATTTTGAGATTAATTGACACCAATAGTTCGCTCGAACTATCAGCAAAAATCCATGCAGATATTTACAACAGCGGCCACTAGAGGCAAAACGCTGACACAACGTGCGGCTTTGTTTCAACATAGTGTGTTAAATTAAACAATTGTGTCACTAAATAATTATATTTATTAATGAATATATTCCGATTTATTCCATACAGCACATGCTCATATGAATTAGTGCTCATGAATTTCATTCTCATGACATTAGTTTTTATATTTGTAATACAATTCTTAATAATTTTAGAGTGCTATTTTTTTTCATCCAGTAGCCATTAAAAAAGGCTGATTAATCAATTAGTGGCATGTATCATCCAACGTATGATTTGTTTACGAAAAGCAAGCAGCTGGATTACGATTTTAAATCATTAAATGCTCAAATGCAAATAAATAAAGAATTTTTTTTAATTTATCTTGTTGATTTTTTTTGTTGTTGCCGATACATTGACTCAAAGGGAGATACTTGGATTGTTCTGTAAATAAAATCTGGTATGGATACAGACAGAAAAAACCACTAGATGATAAATAAAGTAAACTAACTACTAATAGTTATTTAGTGTTATTTCTTTTGTGTATCTTATAATGAATGGAATAGTTTAATAATAATGATTTAGTGGATAATAATCAGTGGTTAAGAATGGGCCCTTTTCAGTCATAGGCCCTTAAACTTTTCAAAACAAAAGACTGTACAATTGTGTGGAGTACCATAAACTTTTCAAAACAAAAGTTTGTGTGGACGCCATGTCCACAACAACATGTTTTTTATTTTTTTTAAAATGCGTGAAGTCGGAAGTCTCAGTCGAATCTCAATCTCACCACATAGTCGCAGAAGAGAATGAGTGCTCCTCGCCGAACAATCTCTCTGTTACACATGGCTTGATTTCCCTCGGGCTTCTGCTCCTCATCTTCTCCAGACGAGAGTGAGGGCTTAGCAACTTAGTGCTGGGATAAACTGTGCCTCCTAGAGACAAAAGAAGGGAATCATGGGTGGGTAACTCGTTTTGACTTAATTGGACACGAGTGCACGAGTGCACAAAACGGTTGTCGTAGACGGTCATGTCATTCATTGAGTTATTCATTCATTCATCTTCATTCTTCTACTACTTCTTTATATCCGCTTTATCTGATCTTCCCTCGGGTCACGGGGAGCCTGTGCTTATCTCAGGCGTCTATGGGCATTAAGGCAGGATACACCCTGGATGGAATGCCAAACCATCACAGGACACACACACACACACACACACACACACTCACACACTCATCACACCTCACACACTCACACACACCCACCTCACACACTCACACACTCACACACTCACAAAACTCACACTCACAACACTCACACACTAGGGACAATTTTCCAAGGTGCCAATCAACCTACCGTACATGTTTTTGGACCGGGGGAGGAAACCGGAGAACCCGGAGAAAAAACCCCTGAGGCACGGGGAGAACATGCAAACTCCACACACACACACACACACACACGCCGATACGGGAATCGAAAACCCGGACCCTGGCGGTGTGAGGCGAACGTGCTAACCACTAAGCCACCGTGCCCCCCCACATTAAAAATGTAAATATTACACTGAATTGAATTGGCTTTGGCTAAGGAAGATTGACGTACCTGGGGGTTTGGTGTACTTCGGACCACCAGGTGTAGTTAGTGTAGTTGATGATAAGCAGCACTTGGCACCAGAGCAGCACCAGTGAAGGATGTGTGGTGATGAGCTGCACCACCAGACCATTGAGCCCTTCCAGAGTGTAGAAATGTCCCCCCTCGGCCCCCTCCACCTTCAGCAGCCGGCTGCCTGCAGCCGTGATGCGCCGGAACATTCCTATAGGATGAAGAATCACAGATTTGAATAGAAAAACAGGAATGTGAATGAGACATATAAGCTTGTAAACAGTATATACCTGATTTGAAGATGTGGATGAGACACATGAGGAGCGTGCCTAGCTGCTGGCAGTAGAACGTGTGTTGCTGTTCGGTCATATCCACTTTCACCTGCTTACTGGAGATTTCATCCAACAACACACCGACTAACTGCAGAAGGAATCTGAGAGAACAGAAAAATCAAATGTGTACACACAGACTAGCAAAAAACAAACAAATAAACAAACTCTGCTTTCTTAACAGAAGTTAGCTCACCTGGAGAAGGTCTCTTCAGGTAGGAAGCGCTGCGGCTCCCCGTCGGTTTCTACATCTGCAGTGGGCGGGGCGGTCGGAGACGGAGAACCGTCGTTTTGGAGACGGTCGATGGCGAAACAGGACAGAAGATACGGAGACAGAGAGAGTTCTTGGACTCGACACAGAATGATGTCCTCTGTTGACTGGGAGATCAAGACCCGCAATATGGCCAAAATCCCAGACACCCAGAGCTGTACGGTGCCAACTGATACCTACAACAAAGAACAAAGGAGAAATATTAAAAATACAGAGCTACGGTCAGCTAATGACAAGTGAAATAAGGGGAAAGAGTTACAATGACCATGATATCTGTAGATGAAAATCAATCCGTCAATCAACAATCAGCTAGTCAATCAATCAGGCTGTCAATCAGTCAAGTGAGGCCAAGCCAAGTCTTGTCAGTCAAGTGAAATCAAGTCAAGTCAAGCCAAGTCTAGTCAGGTCAAGTCAAGTAAGGCCAGTCAAAGCCAATCAAGTGAAGCCAGGTCAAGTGAAGTCAAGCCATGCCAAATCAACGCAAGCCAAATCGAGCCATGGCAATTCAAGCCAAGCCAAGTCAGACATGTCAAGTCAAGCCAAGGCAAGTCAATCCATGCCAAATCAAGCCAAACCAAGTGAAGTCATGTCAAGCCACGCCAAGTCAATTCAGGTCAAGTCAAGTCAAGTCAAGCCAGTCCAGTCAAGTCATGCCAAATCAAGCCAAGACAAGTCAAGTCAAGCCAGTCCAGTCATGCTAAATCAAGCCAAGCCAAATCAAGCCAAGCCATGCCAAATCAAGCCAGACAAGCCATGCCAAATCAAACCAGTCAAATCAATCCACTCCAAATCAAGCCAAACCATGTCATGTCAAGTCTCGCCAATCCAGTCAAGTCAAGTGATCCAAGTCAAGTCAGTCAAGTGTCTGTCTTTCAAAATGGTTGTTGGGTGTCTGCAAAAATGGTTATTTATAGTTGAGCGCACTGACCATGGTAGAAGGTGTGACGAACATGCTCTTCAGCAGCATGTCCACTGGTCTCAGTGAAGATGGTGCCACGGTCTCAAAGAGAGTGTTTAGCACTCCCAGTGCTTCAGGGGAATCCAGGTGCATCTACGACAATCACACAGACACACCCACTCTTCAAAGATGTTTCACTGAGGAAATAATTGATTTATAATTACACCGTCGAGCAACATCCGCTTACCTGCTGTTTACCAATCATGGGCAGGATGATGTCGGCGATCTGCCGGGATAGCCGCTTCCATTTATCTTCATTCTCCTTATGACACTGCTGCAGGACCAGGATGAACATCTCCAACACCTACACACACACACACACACACACACACACACACACACAATGCTTTAATCAGTTCAATGTCTTCCAGTTATACTTAAAGCAGAGCCTGGAGAGTGGCGTGCTACCTGGTGGTGCTGAATAAGACGCAGCAGCATGGACACCACCACCTCTTTTTGAGTCTCCAGCTCTTTTCCGGCATCAGCCTTATTGGAGCCTCGCAGCACGAAAAGATCATGCACTATAGGCTGAAGAGCAGGGATCGCTGAAAAAAGCAATGCGTTCACATCAACTTAGTCCTGCATCCCTTTGGCTAACCAAGCGCGATTATGGGACATTTCAGCAAAGGCATCGCATACCGTGAGTGACGGCTTTTCTGCCGCTTGCCATGATACCGTCGCACAGCTGAATAATCTTCGGAATGCTGATGATCTGCTTGGAGTGATAACGCTCATAGGACAGGAGCACCAAAAGAAGAAGAAAATATTGGGAATGATTGCCTCAGAATCCCTGCAAATGAGAGTGAAACAAAGATTAAGTCATGACGAACTACTAGGAGAGTAATCCAGAAAATCCAGAAAATCACACACACACACACACACACACACACACACACACACACACACACACACACACACACACACACACAAGATACCAGGGAAATATTTTATCCTAAAAAATATTTATTTAATCAAAGCTTACATATAGAAGGTATATAAGTATGTATTATTGCCAACTCTTAAAAACAGGTAGTCCCTGACATACGAGTTACAATGCAATTCTGTAATATATATCGAGACATGGTCTAGCCTACCCAGGGATCCTAAAGAATGGTGATCAGTATGGGGTGGAACGGAAACTGGGATTTCATATCGGATGAAAATTCAAATGCCACACAATTTTTTTTTCGTATTAGAATTATCATATATATTATTATATTATCACATATATTATCAATATTATCATAATATTGAACAATTGTCAGGGACTACACCTGTATTTTCTCACCGGGTCAGCTTACCTGAACTGCCCCACCTCGATATATTCAAACTGCTTCAACACAAAGCCAATGAAAACCTGAAACCCACAAATTCCATCACATGTTGGCAAACTTTTACAAATAGAGATGAATTCATTTCATTTACAGTCTTGAGGAAAAAAAGTCACTGTTTATTATAATTAATAAATAATAAATAAATAAATAAATAAATAAATGGAGGATTTTCTGATTTCTTCCATCTCCCGATTGTGTTCTTATGTTTGACGCCGCATAATGGATTTATACTGGAAGATATTATTTATTTTAGTACATACAAGCTCAAACCTATTAAACCCCTGTAGTGCAAAACAGTATAAAGGAAAGGGGATTGCCAAAGCACAAAAGCAAACATAAACTCATTTATTTTGTCTCTTACCTGTTTGTTTTTCTTTTTTTTTAACATACACACACACACACACACACACACACACACACATATGGTTAATATATGTGGTCACACACATATATACAGTATACATATGTATATGTATATGTAGTGTGCATGTGTGTGTGTGTATATATACATATAATATACCTTATTATATATTTGTATATTATGTAGTAGTATATATATATATATATATATATATATATATATATATATATATATATATATATATAGATATATATATATATATATATATATATATATATCACACACATATATACACACATACACATACACACATACATGTACACATACACACATACACATATATATTATACTACATATATATATATTATATATATATATATATGATCGATATATATATAGAGAGAGAGAGAAGATAGAGAGAGAGAGAGAGAGAGAGATACATACACACAAAAATTTTGTGCAGGATTTTTCTATTAATTGGTTGAAGATATGATTGGCACCTCCATATGTATTCCATACTGCGTTGTCGGGTATAAATCCATGTTGCCATGTTGTCTTGTGTAGTCTATTGTCTTGTACAATCCATGTTGTCTTGTGTAGTCTGTATTGTGTTGTATATTAATGTCTGTCAGTTAAATGTTAAATTACTTTTGAGAGTCGCCAACAGCTTGTGTGTAAACACACTTGGCCAATAAACCTGATTGTGACATGAGTCATTCTGTTAAATGAAGAAGGAACATGTGTGTTGATGTATATTGAAATAACTTTATAGCACCAGAACTGGTGTAGAACACTACAGACCACATGCCTCGGACGATCGAATATACTTCGGACGATCGAATTATTTGGATAAATAGAAAACATTGTAGGGCATTTTTATTAACAGACACTAGTAGGTCTAAAACTCTGATCTTATCGAAATGCTTCAGGATAAAGATGTGTGTATCACCTGGTCGGAGTCCAGCAGGCAGTAGTTGACTCGGAGCTGCACTAGCTGAGCGAGCAGGTCCAGGACTTGCCTCTGCAGAGCCACGGACGTGCTGGTGGTGTACTGCTTCAGCGCTTTGATCACCAGCGGCTCAAAAAGGCGGATGTGATTGTGTGGATGGCGTTCTGAAACGTACACATGATGCCACAAGAAGTCGTTAAGTCGTTAATAGCATTAATAGCATTTACTTAAGTACTTAAGTAAATACTTTTTTACATGTTTTTACATGGACTGTTGCGAAACAAAGCCACACCAAGTAATCATTTTAAAAACTATAAGTTCATGTCAACCTCGCTATCTGTATCTATAAAATCAACTATTAGTCTAATTGTTTTTTTCACTGGAGGTTGAAAAATGCTTCTTGTTATTCTTTGCCAGGTTTAATAGTTTTTTTCTAAACATTTTGAGCCAAATATGGATTTATTTGATTAAAAAAATAAATAATTATATTTTGTAAGTATTTATAAGTATTACAGTCTGTCAAAAAATGCTTAATGTACACAGTCATTTTTGGCTTTACCTTGTCCCCTCGATGCCGTGTCACATTAGTGATGCTTGACCTCTGCTGATTGGACACTTTCTGCATTACATCAAACCACCTGCAGGGGGCGCACAAACAATTCTCTTACATCAAGTTCTGCGCATGCATTAAAAATCCTCAAACGTTTGTTTCCTGCTCACCCTGATGCGTCTTGCTCGTGTTCGGCTTGCACCATGTTCCTTAAACTGGCATCTGCGAGAGCCTGGGTGAAGTGTGTATACGGTGCCATGAAGCAATAATGATAGAGGCCTGGGCGCAGACTGGACGAGCCCAAACGGAGGGCCTTAGCCTGCGAGCGGCACGGGTACGACGAGGTCCCGTCGAATTGGGAGGCTAAATTCGTCCCGAACAAGGTTTTAAGCAGCTGAAGAAGGAAAGCACAAAGAATCAGCACGCTACCAAAGTATACGTCAGACACAGTGTATTCATGTATCGGTGTACGAGTGTGACAATACGAGCATGTGACACACCTGTTGGACACACACTGTAGCCAGAGTGGGTTCTCTTGAGAAACACGACTTCAGATAACCCAGGATTTCCTCCACACACTGAACGCAAAAAACAAGTGTTAAATTCATTCATTCATTCATCTTCTACCGCTTTATCCGATCTTCCCTCGGGTCATGGGGATCCTGTGCCTATCTCAGGCGTCTATGGGCATTAAGGCAGGATACACCCTGGATGGAATGCCAACCCATCAAAGGGCACACACACACATTCATACACTAGGGATAATTTTCCAAGGTGCCAATCAACCTACCGTGCATGTTTTTGGACCGGGGAGGAAACCGGAGAACCCGGAGAAAAAAAACCCCCCGTGAGGCACGGGGAGAACATGCAAACTCCACACACACATGGCCAAGACGGGAACCCGGACCCTGGCGGTGTGAGGCGAACGTGCTCACCACTAAGCCACCGTGCCCCTAGGTGTTAAATTCTCATTCTTTATATACATATCAACATATTATGAAAAAGACATATACAAAAAAATCACTATAGCAAAAATAATAAATGACTGGTCGGTATGAATCAGTTACCGGTACAATATTGAATGTTTACACCTTAATATCAATATGATTAAGTGTTTAATTTCTCTTTAATGACAGCAATTTGCAAAACTTATTTATCATCAAACGATGCAATATACTTTATACATGTATTGTATAGCGGGGGTCTGAATGATATACCGGTACTAGTAAGGTATCGCAATACCCTGCTTTTAAAAACGATACAATTCTTTATTTTATTAGTACCGGCACAAATTATGACTTTATTTCAAAATGTCTATAGGGGGCTTTGGGGGGCAGGCTTGTACCTTGTGCACGAGCAGCATTCCCCCCCCCCCTCATGCTTTAAATTTGAGGTATTGTAAATAATTAAAAATGACTTTTTAATCTGGGTATCGCAAATGTTATTCAATAAGGTCTGAGAAGCTCCATATTTTGTTCAATTGATAATAAACAACTTGTATAAATGAATGAAGTGCTTTAATGGCTGTAGGGGGTAAACAAATACAGAAGGAGAAGTTACTATTTGGGGGGGGGGCGAGGAAGAAATGACATAAGCATCACACATTCGTTCCTACTTTGCCGATGTCGTGCAGGGTAGCCAGCTCCAACAACTGGGAGAGAACGTCCAGTGCAGACCGCAGAAAACTGCCAAATTTCTCACTGGTGCTGTGGAGGTCGAGCGTTACCTTGAAAACACCCACAAAGTCAGACGTTACAGAGTGAACATTACAAGATTGTTTACTAATTTCTTTAAAAACGACCTCCTTCTCATATGAAGTCACAGGAGTCTTACTTTATAATTGGCATGAGTGGCCTTGAGCACGTCGTAAAGCTTCAGATAAGGAGGCAAGTGATAAAAGCTGCCCACAGACGTGGACTTGCTGGCCGGAGCTGTTCCTGTGCTGTCCGCCGTTCTGCCTGTGTATAAAAACCCAGAGCAGGAACCAAGGAATTAGATTTCTATTTATAACTCCTAGAAACATGTCAAAATATTCCAAGAGCGCTTTTTAAGTTGTTTAAGAGTTTAAGAGTTTCACAAAGTTCACGGTCCGGTAAGTACCTTCAATGTTCAATTCAATTCTTGTATAGTTAGGGGGAGTAAATGTAAAACAATATATTTTATACATTTATTGTATTGCTGGGGTTTGAATGATATACCGGTACTAGTAAGGTATCACGATACCCTGCTTTTTAAAACTATACAACTCTTCATTTTATTAGTACCGGCACTGAAAAAAATTACTAATTTATTTGTGTCTATAGGGGTAGGTATTAAAATAGGGAGATATTATAAATCATTAAAAATGACTTATTAATCTGGTTATCGTATCATACAAGTCAAAATCTATATATAAATATATAAGCAGTACTAAACCTTTTTAGGGTGTGGATTGAGAGGTTAACACTACGCCCGATAAACAAACTTGCGGTCCTTCACTTAATATATCCCAAATGGGAAATTAGATTTTCCCCTCGATGTTCGACATGTAAAACAAGCATTTGTTTCGGTACACAAGGGCACTGGACCAAAAGGCCCTGTACTGGTACTTGATTATTAATAAAGAAGGTGTCCAGTGTTAGTTCATCTTACCTGCATTGGACTCTCCTCCTTTCTTTGGGCTCATGGGAGTGGTGCTGGGTTCAGTTGTGTCCTTCTCTTTGCCCTTTCGCCTGATTGGACTCAGGGACGGGGTATTGGCCAGAGAGGGCAGTGTAGGCCTTGGTTAACCAAAAATAAATAAATAAATACATACATAAATAAATAACAAAGAAAAGAAAGAAAGAAAGAAAGAAAGGGAAAAAAAACACATGTTTGCCTGATGATCTCAGAACACCATCATATAGTGATTATTAACAAAACAGTTCTCCTGAGGACCATTTAAATGCAGCCTTTACCTTTACAGCAGGGCCTGGGGAAATGTCCTCTAGCACATGTGCACAGATGTTCAGGACCTTTAGCAGGTGTGAAAACAACTGCTCCGCCATAACGACCAGGGAACGGTCACTCAGAGCAGGCCACGCCTCCTCCTGTTTGAAGGGAGCCGAGCCGGGCTCTTCCTCGCCACCCCATGGGCTTTTCATGCACTTTGGTGCAGCAGCTTGAAGGATCAAATCAACGAAGAGCAAACCATCAAGATAAAGCCACTTTCAGGTACAGACAGATATGTAAAATGAAAATATCTATTAGTCTGTTGTAGTTTTGTACTACAAGCCAATTCAGTTCTGAATGAAAAGAAATGGCAATTTGTTATTTTGGGTCAAACCAAAGCGAGTGATAGAGAGAGGCAGGTGCGTACCAGCAAGGAGGTTTCCAGCCAGAATCAGGGCATCCTGATGGGCAGAGAGATCCAATGGGAACCAGGCGGAGGAGAGCAAGGACAGTACCATGCTGGCCACACCCGACAATCAGCGACCGGCGGCTGTCTTCACTGCTGCCGCTCTGACTCTGAGATAGATAGAAAGAACTAGATGTTAAGAGATTTAAAGAACAGATATAGTTATATATATATATATCTATACATACACATACAAGTACACACAATACACACACACAATATATATATATATATTGATATAATAAATAAAAAATCTATATATATATATATATATATATATATATATATATATATATATTATATATATATATTATATATATAATATATATATATAAGTATATATATCATATATATATACACATATTATACATACATACTACAGTGTGGAACGTCTTAACCAGCGTCTTATATAGGAATTACAATACTCACCTATAGGATCGTACTTGGCTGCGGTTTAGGCTGGAACGGCCAAAGTGGAACACTGGCGAGCTGACGAAGCCGCAGTGCCACCCCGTGCTCCAGGTGCACACTGGGAAAGTGAAAGATAACAGACAAAGTGCCTCGCAGCAGCCGAACTGCAACAAACAGAACAGAACAGGAAAAACAATGCAGACATATTTTTGCAAATAACAGAAATTTCTGAACAAGTGTTGATGCTATCAGCCTTCTCAAACTTACAGTCAGGGCCCTCGAGGTGGACGAAGTAAGTGCATGAGAGATGGCGGTGATGACTCGAGAAAGGTTGTTCTCCACTGTGACGTCAGACACGCACGGAGACAGACTGTAGCCTCGGTACGTCCTATTAATAAGCACACGGGCTGCATTTGTTAATCGAAGACAAATATCATTCCTCAGCTCAACCCTTCACACTGTATGCATCATTATAATACGCAACCATAAAAAGACTTTTTCACCGTGTAATAGTGCTGACAGTAAACTGAGACGGTGGTTGGGTCTCATGCATTAGAAGCTGCAAGTAAACGCTGCTCTGATCACGTGCAATGGCCACCACTGGATCTGCCTGCGCCTGGTCACAATCGTAGAACAATCTAGAAACAAGCCTGAAAACAGGGAGACACAGAATAGATAGATAAAATAGATAGAATTGACAAATTCCTGCAGTATCCTCAAATTTAAGGCATGCACAAAATACATAAATACATTAAGGGAAATACACTTCAGTTAAAATGTAAGATTCCCTGTGCAAAGAGCGAGTGTTCCAAGTCCTATACAAATGCAATGCAATGTCCTATGCGATGTTCACGGTGTACAAAGTCTGCTGTAAATTTGATGTATTGCAAGTCTTGGATTTGTTCTGTATTTCTATTTCTCACAATTAGAAATACAGCAACTCAACAACACTGAAGTCTGAATGACGCGAATGGTCACGTGACTCATCGTCCCTGTGGACTCGGGGCTATGTTTGTTTACCTGGTAACGATAGAAGCCGCAACATGTCTCACACGTGGATCGTCGTCGCCAAGAAGGTACAGCACTACGTCCTTAATTACTCTGTCCTGCAGATGCAACAACTGAGAGACAAACACACACACACAAAAAAAATAAAACAATTATTACACAGTTTTTCATTCACACAAAGTCATGGGGCAAAAAATAAAACATGCAGATTTATATTACTATTATACATATAGGATTTTTTTAGTAATTTCATTAGGTATAATGTACATACATATGTATAATCTAAAAATGTATATAATGCAACTCACCAAAATGCTAAATCAGTGGAAGGTTAATTAATGGATTTAAAAAATAAATAAATAAATTCTACAACTGAAACAGTGGCAAAGATTTGGCACAGATGAAAAAATAAATAAATAACAATAATAATAACAATAATAATTATTATTCTTACTATAAAAATGGACAAAAAAATGTATACATTTTTTAAATTGTCCAAAAAGATGTTAGCACTCATATAATGCTATATAATTTTACAAAAAAGACTTTGTACATGCATTGAGAACCAAAGAGTACAGGTCGAGTACAGGAGTGCACTAGCTTTATTTGGACTCGTGTACATAGTGTGTGTTATGTTGTTATTAAAATAAAAGTCCCATGTAAGTGGTAACAACTTTTTGGACAATGCAGTATATTAAAATTTGACTATATAATTATATTATTCAATATTGAGGGGGGGAAAAGGCCCATGCAAACGGAATAAAAACCCAATCACTACATGTAAATAGTTTATATAAGAGTTAATAGCCGATAGATCCATCATGGGTGCTTATTAAAAATATTATGTGCGTGTGTGAAGCCTTACGCCAGTGTAGTGATGCTCTCCTCTGTGCAACTTCTCCGTTTTCCTCTCAAGGAAGCACACTAACCTGCAATCAGATGTACCCACGTCAGTCTTTACCGTTGTACTGATGACGAATCAGCTTTAACCTCAAAAACACATCTTACCGAAAGTCCACTTCTGCCAGTGTTTCCAGCAGCTCGTTACGGACCAGCCAATAAGAGCAATCCCTAAGGGTCAGGAGGTCAATCAGGAGCTGCAAACCTAGCTCACTGAAGCTGCTGCTGCACAGAGCCATGAGACAGTGCTGAAACCAGAAACACAACCCCATATGCACGTATTAGGGGAAACTGTTTTTTTTTTTTTTTTTTTTTTTTGTATTTCGATTCCAGTCGATCCACTCGTGCGTTCGGGTTCTCACCCTGACAGCCGAACACGCCATCTTACACGTCACCGAGGACTCGTCTTTCAGACTGCGCTGTAGTAAAGGTACAATGTCTTCCAGAGACACTGTGTTTCCTGAGACGTCAAGAAATATGCACAAAAGCAACCAAAGAGGAAAAATACAATTAATAGAATAACCTTAATTTGTCACATGTACATTACAGCACAGTGAAATTCTTTCTTCGCATATCCCAGCTTGTTGTTGTTGGGGTCAGAGAGGAGGGTCAGCCATGATACGGCACCCCTGGAGCACAGAGGGTTAAGGGTCTTGCTCAAGAACCCAAGGGTGGCAGCTTGGCCTTACCGGGACTCGAACCCGGATCTTCCGATCAGCAGCCCAGCGCCTTAGACCACTGAAACCACTGAGCCCAGCGCCTTAGACCACTGAGCTATCACCCCCTCCCAAAAATCTAGTAAATTTAGGTTCTAAATTGAAATTCAGTGTAAACACAATAAATCAGTTTCAGGCTGGGGTTCATCCTCGAACCTGTACAGCTCTCCTAATAAACACCAAATACTCTCATCTAGTTTTATCCCTCAGCGATTCTCACCAGTGGTGCTGTGGAGGCGTGTGAGCCACGAGTCTGTGCTGAAGCGAGTCTTGAGCAGCATGGCTTGGATCAAAGCGCCACACAGTATTGCTGTAGCTCCTCGAATCTGAGGATCCCCGTGCTCAATGTACTGCAGGATGTCACTGATGTACTGCTGCTCTGTTAAACAAAGACCCCACAAACATCTCAGAGTTCAACGTTGCAATTATAGCAGTGAATTTTGCTTGCCATCCCAGAAGACATTAAATGAAAAATAAATAAATAAATAATGAAGTGCCGATCTGTCGTGAAGTCACATTCTTGTAGCAGACATAAGATAGTCTCGGAGGTTCATTGTTATTATTATATGTATAAAACTGTACAGGAAGGCAGACGTCGGTGTTATGAATAGTGGTAAGGTAGAGTTTAAATACAGATTTTGGGCTAAATCATGATAAATATTGGTTTATATATTTGGAATCATAAGCATCTCTCAGATGACGGCCAAATTAATGGCATACATTTTTTAAATAGACAAAAGCAAACAAAAACAAATGCAACACTCCATGTAAAATAGCAATAATAATGTATGGCATTTTTTAAAGAATTGTATTATAGCAATGGGATAAATAAAAAAAATGTATATATTAATTCATAAATATAATTCTATAACAAACAAAAAAATATATACATATGAATACATCAATACATATTGTAAAATCACACAGCATGTGATGTCACTGATTCGCCTGTAGAGGCCGCTGTTGTAATGGTATATGTACCGGCAAAATACTGCGATGGATTTTGGCCAATAGCCAATAATTCGAGCAATTTAACTATTGGTGCATATTAAACCAATTAATTGGTTCGAATTATACTTACAATGTTATATTTCATATACCGGCTCTGCTTTTAGTGCTTGATCGCTGATTAACAGCTGCTAAGGGGCGGAATATTTTGTGGCAAAAATACTTTACAGAAATATTCCTTGGGAACATCATCAGATGAATTTGAGAAATAATCCAAGTTAGAAACGTATCAGGAAGCTATGGGAATTAATGAAAATGAAATGATAATGAAAATTTATAAAAAACTTTATTATAAACAAACATTTTGTTTGGTCTTAAGTGGACATGCATGCAAACGAATACAGAGAATTGTTTTTTACTCATTATTTATTTAAGTAATTTCATTCATATAATTATGTTGCGCAATAGTTTATGCACAGCTCAAGGACATTTTAAAAATAAGTAAATAAGTTTTTTCTATTGCAACCTACTGCTCAGTGGTTGTTGTACAATGATAAAACTGTAATAAATAAGCATTTGGTGCCACCAAGATCAAGGTTCCCTTTTTGTGTATGGTTCCTCTCAAGCTATCTTCCTCATGCCATCTCAAGGAGATCAACACTGGCTCGCTCATTAGGGAGAAATTTTGAGGCACCAGCGCATGAATTCACTCTTCATGACCTCTTTTGATCTCTGTTTTACGTCGCTCTAAAAAGCGATATTAAAAAAATTTAACATTTAATATAATACAGGTTCTAACATATTCCGGGTTCTTACCATCCGCCTGCTGTCCGTCCAGAGGCCCAAGGTAGAGTCTGTTAAAAAACGTCTCAGGGAGAAGAGCTGCTGCTGCTCCGACGCAACTGACGGCTAAAGCCTTCACGCTCACACGGACCTCCTTATCAGGAACCAGCCCTGCATAAAAAAAACACCATAATAAACCATCAGATCTGCTGCTGTGTGCCTCCTGAAGAAAGATTTTCTCTATTATTTTATCGTACGCTGGTTACCGTTTCTTTGGCCGGTGAGCAGGAAGGAGGCAGACAGCAGCCGCACACAGTGCACCAGAGGCGCCTCTGCCGGGTCGGTGTAATGTCCGATGTCTCCTTTAACCCTTGACAGCTACCAGGAACAGACAGCACATGTGTTTCAGCATTAAATCCATAGATAGTCAAAATTGAAGAGCAATCATCAGAAGTCAAATATTAAATAACCGGTGCCAATAGCTCACTCATTCATACCAGCGATATAATAAACATTAAACATGTACTAAATGCCTGCTTTTAAAGGGAGATCAAAACACCAAGCATTTATGATGTCGTTCATGATTTGGAAAAACACGATACATATTGCATGTGCGAGTTTTAACCTTGTTATCGAGGTCGACTGGCTCCAGAACCTCTTCCTTTGGTATAAAGCGATCCACGCTGCCATCAGAAGCTTGCCTGTTGTGGCCTTTACCCTCCAGTAGGTGGGGTTTGCTCAGTGCTGGTAAGACAAATGTTTATGTACAAATAAACATACATACATTTTGGCAAATCAGATGATTCAGGTTTTTATGAGACATCACTGCATTCAACAGACAAAGATTTTGTCATTAAACTGCTTTAAAGAAGTTTTTACAATGATGTATAATATATGTCGTCCGATTCATTGTTTTTTTCTTCAGATTAATCATCATTGAGGGCCGATTGCTGGAACTATCAGCAACAAATGTTTCCATCTGTCAAGTCTCCTGATGTTAGGAGAGCGCCCTCTAGAGGTGAATCACTGACATCATGGGCTGTTTGCTTTCTCAGGCAAGTTGAGTTTGCCATGTCTATTATTAGTCATCATTTATCAATAATATATGTTTTAAGTATTAAATCTCTCTCTCTCTCTCTCTCTCATATCTCATATATATATATAATATATATAGATATATATATACATACCACAGTCATATATACATATATAGAATATACACATACACACCACACACAATCACACAACACACACACCACACAACACACACACAATCCACACACCACATATATACCCATATACACACACCACAACACGTGTGCATTTTACTTATTTAATAATTTTTATGTTTCAGGACATTAAAAAAAGAAAGTTCAGTACTATTTTACATGGAGTGCTGTATAATGTTTTTAAGCATAGTATCCATTTGTAAAAACTATCATCATAGATATTGATATCAACTAAATCCTCCGTACGGTCGGCAGATAATGTACAATGGTGGCAACAGGCTACGGTTCGCAAATGCTACAAAGTGTACGCTGTGATTTCTGGTGTACTGACGGAATGTGAAATGTCGCATGGGTGTGTGTTCTGTACCCAGCACAGAGTGGGCGAACGACTCTGGAGCTTCGTCGGGTGCGGGAGCTACTCCTTCCTCTTCCTCGTCCTGCAGAGTGCCAATCTGCATCCCTGAGTACTGACTCTCACTGCCATCCAACACCTACACACACACACACACACACACACACAGAGTACAAACATTACAATCCAAAGCACAAGATTCAAATACAACCATGGCCACAAATACAAGCACAAAAAAAAATTCTTGCATAAAAAAAAAATTTGTTCTTGCATAAATAAGGAAATTGTGATATTTCAGATTGTAACCTGCTAATAACCACCAAAGCATTAATGGATTCTGTCATGTTTCAGCCAAATAGTGTCCATGTGCAGAAAAGCAACTGAATGGCGAAATTTTATTGGGGGGAAAAAAGTTGTAGGAATACACTGAGGGGAAAATTGCACAGATCGCACATCAAAAATGCACCCGCATGCTGTAAAATACCCATGATCACGCCATCATGCTGTTTTTACTGAAGGTCAGAAATAAAAGTACAGGCGATCACTTTTGAATCCTGCACACGGTGGACGGTGCGATACGTGCGTGCACGCTTGAAAACAGCAGATGCGCTCGGACAGGAGAATGGGAAGATGAAAAGCATGAACCCTCGTTCTGCCACCTGCTGACCTTGTCACTACTGCTAGCGAAGGAGACGGCAGAAGAGGAGGAAGAAGAAGAAGATATGGAAGAGGTGGTGGAAGAGAAGGCCGTGTTGGATGAAGAGGCCTCGCTGTCGGAGTGGAAGGAAGTGTATCTTACGAGCTCGGCGCAGTCCGAGGGAGTCACGGCCGAATCGGGGCCCTCCGTGGTGGTCTGGGAGCTGTCGCTAGGGGGCGACGACGACGACCCCGCCCCCGCCGAAGAAGGAGGATTGGTCTCGGAGTGCAGGTCGGTGTTGGCGCCCACGGCTTTGACCGCGCTGCTCGAGCTGCGACTCAGCATGTCTTCGTCTTCCTCGTCCGGGGTGTCGGGTCCGGCCCCTTGTTCCGACGATGCGCTCAGGTCTACGGAGTCGCCCGGCTGCAGGGCGTGCTGGGAGGAGCGCGGCTGCTCGGTGATGATGTCGGCCTGGCTTAAAGACGACACGCCTGACGAGGAGGCGGCGTCGCTGGCGCTTTCTCCTCCCACCGAGGCTGCAGGCGTTTAACAGACGGACACATTCGTTTTGCCGTAACACAATCAAAACCAATTCATAAATTCTGAAAGTTGATAGAAATATTCATTCAATTAGGAAATTTCATAAACGAGTAAACAATCAAATCATAAAATACATGTTTACATTTGGGCTGGTCAAATATTGGATCGTAACGGGTGATTTATTTAAATGTTAAATAAAAAAATGTTACTTTTAGTGAAGACAAAATATCCTTGTGGAAAATTTCGCCAAGTTGCCACACGGACCGGTTTAATTGCCAGATGTGTCCATAATGGCAGATTTTTGTGCTTTATTTCAGGGAAAAATGTCAATGGAGGGTTTTTGTTTGTTTGTTTGTTTGTTTGTTTTTATATACCTGCGTAAAGGACACGGTGGATAAATGCGCTTTTGCCGCCTCTTTTATAGTTACTTCTTTCCATTTTGAATATAAAGTGCCCAAACAAATGTAAAATGTGAATAACATTTGTCCCGTTAAAATGAATTGTTTCCCCGGTCCAAAAACATGCACTGTAGATGGATTGGCAACCTTGGAAAATTGTCCCCAGTGTGTGTGTGTGTGTGTGTGTGCCCTGCGATGGGTTGGCATTCCATCCAGGGTGTATCCTGCCTTAATGCCCATAGACGCCTGAGATAGGCACAGACTCCCCGTGACCCGAGGGAAGATCGGATAAAGCGGTAGAAGATGAATGAATAAATGAATGAAAATGAATTGGATTTAACGCCTTATTAATGTTCATTTGGACAGCGATATATTAATTAAATACATAAATTACGAGGGGCGTTCCACTCAGACCATGACTTTTGACGGAACAACGCGTGGTAGTAAGTTGATCGAGTCCAGAGGCCGTTAATCAGGTGACCGTGTT
>JACRUU010000003.1:6099179-6101679 GCA_030449085.1 Kryptopterus vitreolus
ACAGCATTTAGTCTAAATTAGGACTGTCAAAGCTATTAGCGCGTTAACGAAAAATTCCTTTACCGGCGCGATTAACGCAATTGTCCGTTACTATGTGAGTGATCCGCTCCTTCACTCTGCGTTGTGTTGGCGGATGAATGAAAACCCGGACAACAAATGAATAAAGAAATTTCAGTGCATCAACTCACGCTTCCTAAATTTCTCAGAATTACACCTACTAGCTGCGCATTCACAACAGGTATGATCTCCTCACTATATTAGCGTATATTACCGTATGGAACCTTACGCAAGCGCATCGCATTCCCAAATACGTATTACGGAATAAAGCGCATTTTTCTTTTGTGAATGCAACGCGCTTCCGTATAACCTAAACCTATCACCAGTTTATATAGAAAGCAACCGGAACAGAATTCTTAAAGGAGCCACGTCCCATATTTTACAATTAAAACAACCACTAAATAAAATAACATTGAAATTAACAAGAAATTACTTAACAAGAAATTAATATTAAAAGAATAATTTCCAAAGTAAAATAACCATTAAATCAATAATTGTATCAAAGGGAGCGATTTTGAGATAAACGTATATAATTAGAACATCTATTACAGTTCGAGTACTAGAAACATGAAAAGTATTCATTTATGGTACATTGAAAACGTGAAAAATGTGCGATTCATCGAGCGTACATATTTTGTAATATTTTCATAGAGTGAGTGTAAATCAAAATTTCAGGGAAAAAAAAAACCAACATTAAAACTATTATCTGGCATGACGTGACCAATTTCACACAGCTGCTTAAAACCTCCCAATTGTACCTGCATTTCTGCGGACGCACGAGATGGGCGAGCTCGGCAAACCTCCACAGCGCTGCCCGCAGGCTCCGAGAGGCCCCATTCTAAACCAATGAAGAGAACAATATTTACTTACAAGGTAGTTTTGTTCACTTTTTTTTAAAGGTACCAACAATAATTAGTACAATGCAAAGTACTGCAGAGAATTCACAATAAAAAGCATTTTATTCATCCATTAACTTAACATGTAGTTCTTTCAACAATACAACTCGATCCATATCAAATGGAAAACCCCTCTGTTATAACGATGATCCATTTTTCAGGAGCGTGAATAAGAGAAAACGGAAAGGAAGAGAAAGTCTATAAAAATAAATAAAAGCTGTACCTTTTTAATCTCTTTATACAGCTCGAGTTGCAACCGAGGCAAGTTGGAATCCATCAATGCCTATTGAGAGAAATTTTTCATTGCACTTTATTTCACACCAATTTCACATTCAAGTGAATTTTAGGGGATCTCACTTTAATGATTTTGTTCAGGCACTCGTCTGCGACCATCCTGACATCGGACTCTTTATCGTCGCTGCACAGCAGGAACATTTCCATAGCTATTCCCAGAAGTTTCTGGAACTCTGGGGACGTCCTGGTGAATGAACAGGAGTGTTTGAGTGTGACATCATACACTAATGGAACTGGGTATTAGGGCTGTGCGATACGGACAACAGAAACCTAGCACCATTTTAATCGCTATTTTGATTTTGACATGTTTTACAGTGTGAATCAAACAAAGGAAAACATGTAGATCTTTATCAAAGACCTGTAACGTGTCTCTAAAACAGACGTAAGGCAAAAAAAATCTCTCGAACTATGTCTCTAAAACTCAGACCTATGGCATAAATTCTGTGTGTGTGTGTGTGTTCAAAAAAATGTCTCTAGAACAGAGCGACGGCAAAAAGTAGTGTAATGTAATGCATGTAAAGTTTGTGTGGAAACCCAGACCAAAGTCTCCCACATAATAACAATTACATTTACAGGATTTGGCAGACACCCTTATTCAGAGCAACTTACAACTGAGCAATTGAGGGTTAAGGGCCTTGCTCAAGGGCCCAGCTTGGTGGTTGTGGGGTTTGAACCTGCAATCTTCTGGTCCAGAGGCCACTAAGGCACCACCTCCCAATTAAACAATTAGAACACTGGCAGAAGGTGCTTTAAGTGTTCAAAGGTTTTCTGCTATGGTTCAATCAGCATACTTCGTGCTGTAAGGTCGATACGATTTCAATTAATCACTGCCCTACTGCGTATTTACAATGAAGTATATTTCTTGCATAAAAATCAACATTTAACAACGGTTAAACGGTATTTAACAACTGCCTTGCCAAAACACAGCTGACCTCAAGATCGAATTCTATTCCAGCCAGTCACAAATTCATTTTCTCCATTCACTCAATTATTCATCCGGAATTTGAATGTATGTACGCATGTATACATGTATGTATATGAATATAAATAATTTATCAATTGTAACTTTACACAGTAATAGAATGACCGTATCTGATACTACATTATTTAACGTTACTCTACGTCACGAGTCCTCAATATTGTGCAGCCCTGGTGTATTTGTTTGTTAGTTTTTGCTTTACGTTTCTTTTCTTTTTTTTTACGTAATGTGAAAGAATGACTGACTGTTGATTGACAGACCGCTGAATTCTGAG
>JACRUU010000003.1:6106679-6254179 GCA_030449085.1 Kryptopterus vitreolus
TGAACCCTACAGATACGTGAAAACTGCAATTTTCCTTTGAGATTAATGAAGTATTTATATCATGTTTATTTCTTGTATAATTGGGCAATAATAATCATAATCATTATTGTTGGTAACTATTATAATTATTGTATCATTGTATAATCATTGTAGTCTATTTTAAAGGTCATCGGTTGCACTGGTGCTACAAATTTGATTTCCGTTAATAACTTTATATGTATATTTATATATTTTTTTTTACTTTCTTTACTTTCATTTCACTGCGACAAACTGCAAAACCAACATTATTTAAGGTAAGGCATGTAATGATTTGCATGCCTGCAAAAAAAAAACCCCATCAATTTACTACAGGCATAATCATATAATAATTTTCACAACATGTACATGATATTCATTCTTTTATCTTCTCCACCTTTATCCTGGAAATGGCCATGAAGTGCGTCCACAGAACTTGGAGGGACAAAAGTAATCAGAAGACACCCGTGACCACTGGCTGCATGTGATTACGTATCGTTGCACCTCAACAAAGTCTACCTGGAATAAATGGACATTTGGTGCCACATACACACTCTTAAGTCTGGTTTGTGTCAGGGTTTCCTCCTTTTTCCATCTCAGGGAGCCCCCCACCCCTGCCATCAACTTGCTCAGGGACTTATTAATTCTTTATTACAGCATTATCTTTGTAACACAGTTATTTGTTATTTGATATACAAATACAAATGAATTTAATTGAACTTGTACAGACACAAAGTGTCAAAAAAAAGATTCACACAAAGCTCAGGATCAAACTTAGACCTAGAACTGTGAGTTTGCAATACTACCTACTGTACACGACTTCGACCAACCTCCGTATTCCAATTTAAACCAATCCGAAAGGTTTGCCTTTAATTTGCCCGATTCAGGCATTTTAAATGGCCCTCTTTGTACAGTTTCTGCAGTGGTGTAATCATTACACCGTAAACTGTGAACGAGCCCAGAAAGGGAAGTATATTACAATTAACCAATCTTGCATCCATTTTTACTAGAGAACATATGACAGCGATTACATACGGGATGTAAGTCAAAAAGACTATAAGCAATGCAGAAACGATCATAAAGAAGGCATTCTTCTTTTGTTGGTTAAATGCGTCTCGACCTCTCGGACTGTTGACATGCGTGTCTCCTGGGCCTGGTTGTTTTAGGGCACGCAGCACAGACACACAACAGAATGAAATCACAGACATTGAAAAAAAGATGACAACATTTAAAAAGGGATCTGGAAACATCATATGTGCGGTGTCGTACAGGCCATACACAAACGCCGTTAACCAAGCAGGTACAACTGCTGCGATCCTGTACTTTATACCTTTGAGTCTCACGAAGGTTACTGGATGGATCACGGCCAAGTATTGTTCAATAGAAATGCAGGTTTGTATCAAGGGCCTTCCAGCCCAGCACAGGCTAAATATAAATATAATTATAATCGTCAATTTGTCATTATCCAGCCAGAATATGTTCAGGACTTCGATTGCCGCTTGCAGGCAGAAGAGCAGCTCAATTGTAGTGTAATTCAGAAGAAAAAGCGCACTTTGTTTTCTTTTCCACTCAACACAAAGACAGGACCAGAAACACCACAAGTGGGCTGGAGTTCCCACAACGAAGCAGATTAACATCATAACGAGGCAGAAAACCAGTCCAAAACTGCCGCCTTCCAAACAAGAATGTAAATGAAATGGGGACAAATGGGACATGAAATTCAATTCTGTAGATTTGTTGTCCATCCTGCAGAAAGAGAGAGAGAGAGTCATAGAGCACACTTCATGAATGTGATCAGAAACAAATGTATAAATGAATGATATTATGATGATATATTATGATATTATTGTTGGTTTTCATTATGGCTTGCAATATGCATATATATATATAGATATATATATATATATCTATATATATATATATATATATATATATATATATATATATATATCTATATATATATATATATAATTTCTTATATATATATATTCTTTGAGCTTGATAACGCATTAGACAAGACTTTGGTTTCTCTGAAAAGAGCGTAGGAAAGAAGGATCGAAAACTTATCACCCACAAAAACAGGAACCTTGTACCTTTAGTTTGCTAAAGGGCTACCAACAGTCCATCATGCGTTCTTTAAACAACACAGAACGAGAGGCAAGACATACAAAAAGCCTTCAGTAAAATCTAGATAAATACGACAAATTCAGGAACAAGAATGCAGGACGTATGCCGAATATACTATATACTACTGTATATAGTATATACTATATAATATCAGATATTAATGGCAAAAAATAAAAAGAATATATAAAAATGCAACCATGGCATTCATTTATATATTGATTCTGGTTCATTCTCATGCCAATAACAGATAATAAATAATAAATGTAAAGTTCAAAGTTCCTCTTTTTTTTCCTTTAAATTTGTACTATTTATTTGAGGTTATCTGTTTTCTACATAAACCAGTAATCGAAAGAACGTAACGCTTTTCCCATCAACATTAAAAAAACGCGTAAATCGTTACCTGTGGAATAACGTATAGGTTCCTACAGACTTCTGAAAGCTTGTGTGCTATAGGAAGCATGGAAATTTATACATACGAAGCATATTTGCTATTCAAAAACTGCTGTTTGTACCTGACCATTGTTTTTGTTGGAAACGCCATAGATTGAAAAAAAACAGCAGATTGTGATGAATTATTTTGTATGTACATGGTGTTGTAGGCGTGTTACTGTGTTTGTTTTCCCAATAAGTGGCTGCTTAATGTGTGCAACAAAACAATGACCTTCTGTACCTTATATACCTTTAAAAGGTTTTTTTTTTTAACAATAAACTCAAAAAGGAAATTTTTGAAATCCAGGTTAGATTGCATTGTCAGTGCAGCAAAGTAGATTCATACCAGAAGTATACATATTTGAAAATGCATCATTTTTGCCCAACTGGAGCCTTAAAATATTATCTACATTATTTACTGTATTAACCACACAAGTGCAGTACAACAACCTGCTTTTAAAAGAAAAGCTGTACAAATTATTGTAATATATTGAAGAATGAGAGCCACTGCAGATTTAACGTACTTTAATGAATACTGTGCACTAACTGGACACCATTACTTAGCCTGCAGAACGACCCACACAAAACCCGGAAACCGAACTGAACATAACCCCGCAAGCCCCCCTCACTTCTTTTCAGCCAATGGCAACATTCCCCAATCCCCTTACAAGAAACACCCCCTTGCAATAGCCTAATCAATACACTACACTTATTATCATTTTTTTATGTTTTATTTATACAACAGAATCACATGTAAAGATACAGTTATTTGTTGTTGTTGTTGTTTTGTTTTTTAACACAAACCTACACCCCCACCCTATTAAAACCTAAAAACAAACAAACAAACAACAAATAATATAAATAAATAAAACAAACAAATAAATAAAGCTGTAAAATTAATCAATTTAATGTGCCCTCTGAACTAGTGATTCTGAACTGAAAGTAGTGATTTGCTGTGCGAGTGTGCCCTGGTGCTTTCCATCTGAACTGTTGATGCATAATGGTCAAAAGTTCAGATTCTGGCATCGCCAAGCTGCCACTGCTGGGCCCTTGAGCAAGGCCCTCACCTCACCTGTAGAAATGAGATAATACAAGAGCAACATTTGCACATACTCTGCTAAATCTGACTCCGATGCACTTGTTGCTTTGCTCATTCTTTTGGTTACTGCAGTGTCTGTTATTGATTAATGATCTTAATCAGGGGAAACTGTTTGGATCCCCAATTAGTAATATAAACATGTATTAAAAAATTTATGGGCTGTTACGGCTCAGTACGGATGGAGAAGCAGACTGAGGTCACAGAAACAAAGTTTTTATTTAAACAACTAAGGATAAGAAACAGGAGCTGAAAATAAGCACTGAGGCTGATCGGAATCGACAGAGGGAAGGAGATCACAGGAAATGGACGGAAACGGACTGGAACTGGAAAAACACACAGGTTAGGAACAAATACAAAAGTTCATCAAACCGGGAAGGTCCTTGTCCTGGCGCGGAGCAAGGTGCTATGGAAAGAGGTCATGCTAATGCAAACGAGAACGGCCCTGGAGTGGAGGGAGAACAGGGATTAAATAGGGAGTGAGAGAGGGAGTGGAAGGAGGTGCAGCAGAAACTAATCAGGGCTGGAACTAATTAGGGTGCAATAAGGGTGCACAGATGTGGTCAAGGTTTATTATTCTATATACAGTTCTTATACACTGTTGAGTATTGGCTTGGTTTGGTTTGGTTTGGCTTTCCTTGACTTGATTTGGTTTGATTTTGGTTTGGCTTTCCTTCACTTGGTTTGGCTTCGTTTTGCCTTGGTTTGGTTTGGTAGAGATGTATATGCATCACCTTCTGTCCACTCTGATTATTTTCATACAGTATACTCCAAATGAATGTGTCACTAGCGATGTCCAAAAATGCTCTTGGAATGATTTATTAATAATATCTACCAATATAACAATATTTATTAATATAATCAGAACAAATATTAACTATATATGTCCATATATTAACTATAGGCCATAAGGTTAAATGAAGGATGTCACAAGTAACAAATTGTTAGTTACAAATATAAGATCATTCAGCATAATATTCAGGAAATAAGATCCATTGCGGTCCGGTTCAGTAAGCCTAGACCTTCCCCCATTGCTTCACTAGTGGACCACATTATATGAACTGGGAAATGCATTATAGAAAGCCACTGGGCAAGTAAAAGTCATTAACCTGGATTTTATCAACATGTAATATATAAAGGATTTATAATTTGAAAGTGTATCAAGCAAATCATATTATTTTTTAAGTTACTTTAACTATCTATTAAAAAGTTTTTTTTTTTTTAACTGAAAGCAGAGTGTTAATCAGGAATTGGTAGCTCAATTGTTAAGGTATTGGCTTCTGGACCGAAAGATCACAGGTTCAAATCCCATCAACACAAAGCTGCCACGAGTGGGACCTTGAGCAATGCATTTATAATCCAACAATTACTCAGTTGTAAGCCATTCTGGATAAGGCTGTCTGCTAAATGCCATGAATATAAATACTGAACCAAGGTTATGAAATGTTGCCTATAATACTCAGTTTACATGTGGCATTAACATCTGTCTCGAGTGACTGATCAGATGAAATTCCTTGTTATCATACACCTGGCATTTTGAATGTGTCTGCAGTGACCATTCGTGATCAGATTTCATTTGATAAGTTGCCATGCACATGCATCAGATCAGTCTTGAACTGCATTTGCTTTTGTGCAGAAAAGTCTCATTAATACGATCTCATATCATGCTTGTGTAATCTGCTAAACACATTTTTAACAGAAAACATCTGCTTTCATTTATGCTGTTCATTTCTCCTTAAATTGTGTTTATTAGATTACACAAGCATGATATGAGATTGTATTAATGAGACTTTTCTGTGTGAAAAAGTGCTATAAACAGAGAATGCGTTCAGAAATATTAATAATGATTGTTTATTTTTGTCAATTTACAAAATGCAAAGTGAGAAAACAAAATAAAAAATTGAAATCAAATTAATATTTGTTGTGAGTAACTTTTGAAGAAGTAGAAGTAGTGGAAGTGATGGCACCCCCCCCCCACCCCACACACAAACGAGTCACACACACACACACAAACACAGAGTCCTAATCTCAACATCATGGAGTGTGTGTGGGATTCCATGAAGATACAGAAGGATGTGAGAACGTCTACATCCACAGAAGATCTGTGTTTACTTCTCCAAGATGGAACAACCAACCAGCCGAGTTCCTTCATAAACACTGTGTACAAGTGTACCTAGAAGAAATGTTTTGAAGGCAAATATTGATTTGATTTCCATTTCTCTTTTCTTCATTCACTGCAGTTTGTTCATTGATGAAAGAAAATGATTAACACCATTTTTAAAAGCATTCTTTGTTTACAGTATTTTGTCACACATGAACAAAACCTTTGCACAGTAATATATATAACAAAGCATTTTTAATGTGAACACAAACGTGTCCTAATCCCAAATCTATGGAAAAAAGGATAAAAGCATCAGTTATCATCACAGTTCTCAGGAAAAATTCAAAGCCCTTCCAAATGCTGATTCATCCCATATTGTTTTATTATCATAATTAATTTATTATGCTAGTAATTAATGTAGTCACAAATACTAACAGGAATGAAAGTGTAATATGGTTTGAAGATGGATTTGGAATACTATGGTTTAAGGCTGGAATTAGTGAACATTTGATAAACAATGATGGAATTACGATGAGGAAGGGGGGTTCCTTCTGCGGTTGGTTTATCTTAAGGTTTCTTCCATCTCAGGGACTTTTTTACTTTGTCATCACTTCTAGCTCATTAGGGATACCTTTAAAGGGACTGATTTATTCAAAATACACTTATTTCTTATCTGGGGTAATTTCCTTTTGTAAAAGCATTATACAATTAAAAATCCAATTATATAGTTTAAAGAAAGAGAGGTCAAGAATTCTATTCCAAATTAACAGACGTTTTAAACACAGTGAGTAAACAAACTGTTTACACATAGTAGTGCTTTACTAAGAATATAGATTCTAACACTACTGTACAAACAACAAACAAAGTAGGATACTATAATTTACATCTCAAGCAAAAATCCACATTGGATGTGTTGACTTTCTGTTTTACTTACATCAACTTTAAATTAAATAATGATACATGCTGTGTGTGTGTGTGTGTGAGTGAGTGTGTGACGTGTATAATAACAGATATTTTAACAGAAAATCAACATTCATCTTTTCTCCTTGTGGTGTTTTATTTCTTTTACTTCTGATGCTTTAGACAGTTGACATGACTTTCTTTGTACAGCTTAATCAGTGGTGTAATAATCACACCGAAAATATTTAAAGTGGTTATGAAAGGAACAACAGTACAGTCAAACATATTGTTGTCTATTCCAATATCATCTAAAATGATTAATATTGTCTGAGGCAGGTAAGTAAATAAAATTAGAGTCAGTGATGAACATATTGTATTAAAGGCGTTTCTCTTCTGTTGGTTTCCTCCAACTCTACTGGTCTGATTCCTGGAATCTCCTGGCCCGGGATGTTTCAGTGCACATAATAAAGATACACAACAGAAGGAATTCACAGCCAACGCTATGATGAATACAGAAGTAAAAAAAAGGTCGGGGAAAACATATGTAAATATTTCATATACACCGTACGCCATGGCCAACAGCCAAGCTGTTACAGTTGCTGCACTTCTGTACTTTATTCCTTTATATCTCAGGAATGTTACTGGATGACACACAGCCACGTATTGTTCGATACAGACGCAGATTTGTAACAGCGGCCTTCCGGTCCAACAAAGTCCAAAGAAGAAAGACGACACATACCACAACATAGGAATCTGAAGAATTAAATATTGGAGAATTTCTAAACCACATTCCACACAGAAGATCAGCTCCATAATAGTTTAATTTAGAAGTAACAGCCGAGTTTCTTTGAGGCTCCGTTTGATGCAAAAGTTGAACAAGAAACACCAGAAATGGATCGGAGTACCAATTAAGAAACAAATTCCAGCAATCAAGAAATAGAAAATATATCCAAAATAATTTTCCTTTAAGCAGACTTGATATGTCAGTAGGGTGGAGTTTTCAAACTGTTCAGAGGTGTTAGCCATTCTTGATTTAACTTTATCCTGCAAAGAACAATCAAGGAAAAGTGTAAAAAGAGGGTTTGTGTTTGAAGTTCCTAGAATTAAACTGAAGCAAGCAGTGGTAAAATACAATTAAATACCTAAACAATAACAAAATAACAGGAACCTAAAAACTTACTAAAATGTTTTCAGGGGCCATATTATATCTATATCTATTTGTTTATATTATATATAAAACAAGTGGAGATTAAAAAAAGATATATTTTACCTGTATATTGATGCAAAATGATCTGTAAAAGTGAAAGATTTGATTTTGTGCCATTCAAATTTAAACACCACTTTTTCATGCAGGCTGTAAAGTCCTGTACATGGGAGGAGTCTTCCTTGAAAAGCCTTTCCCCCATTAGAAGGGATATATATTATTACAGAATAAAGATGAAAAGGCAAAAGAATCTTGATATGCAGTAATGCTTCTCTAAGACAAGGATATCTAATATCATATTTTGTTGGGCTTCTGAATGACATAAAGTCATAATGACATAAACTTTTACGATATTATCATGCCCAAGGCAAGGCAAGGTAGATCATGTGACCTGGAAATGTGAAAAAAAAACGTTTCCGTTACAGTTTTATATATATATATATATATATATATATATATATATATATATATATATATATAGATATAGAGAGAGAGAGAGAGAGAGAGAGAGAGAGAGAGAGAGAGAGAGAGATAAATGTATATACAGAAATAGATAATGGAATATAATATATATATATATATATATATATATATATATATATATATATATATCTATATATAAAATATATATATATTGCCTGTATATAGGGTAAGTCATATCGATGTTATTGTTTATTTGTGTAATTTTATGGTGCTAATGTTTTATGGCATTCTTCGCGAGCAAAATAAAAAAAGAAGGACCTGTCGACATGGACCCTCAGACAACTAACTGTGCCCAGGAAATACTTCCACTGCCAGAGACTGAACATTCTGGGACTTTGCTATTGGCCACCAGATGTCGCCACTGGGCCCCTGCTCTCTAGGCCCTATTCCCTACTCCCTATCCCCTAAATCCCCTAAATCCCACTATCCTCCATCTGCTCCTCGTTTGATTTGTATGTACCCAAGTTTCGCTTCTTACTTTTGTTCTTTATGGACCATTGCCTATTTTGTTGTGTTTTGCCCTTTGTGTTTGCTTCCTCTTTCCTAGTTACATGTGGCATTAACGTCTGTCTCGAGTGACTGATGAAATGCATAGTCGTCATACACCTGGCATTTTGAATGTGTCTGCAGTGACCACTCGTGATCAGATTTCATGCATCATTTGAAAAGGTGTCATGCACATGCGTCAGATCAGTCTTCAACTGCATTTGCGTTCGTGTGGAAAAGTCTCATTAATACAACCTTATATCGTACCTGTGTAATCTGCTAAACACAATTCAAAAAAAGAAAACTGTAAGAAAAGAAAAAGAAAGAAAAAGAAAAATCTGCTTTCATTTATGCTGTTCATTCCTCCATTAAAGTGGTGGAGAAATTAATTGTTTATTCCTCTTTACATTTCTCCAAAGAACTGAGTGCATGCTCTATGGGGCACATGGGTACACTTGAGTTCACAACACAACTATTATGTTTCTGGAGGTAAATAATATTATTTAAAGGATAAATTCATCAGTTATCAGAAAAAATAAAAGCCAGCCCAATTTGAAACATTGCCACCAAATAAGATGCTGTTTCAGCCCATATTGTTTAACATTTATTTATTTATTTTTTTTGGTAGTCACAAATACTAACAGGGCACGGTGGCTTAGTGGTTAGCACGTTCACCTCACACCGCCAGGGTCCGGATTCCATTCCCGTCTCAGCCGTGTGTGTGTGGAGTTTGCTTGTTCTCCCCGTGCCTCAGGAGGTTTTCCTCCGGGTTCTCCGGTTTCCCCCCTGGTCCAAAAACATGCACGGTAGGTTGATTGGCACCTTGGAAAATTGTCCCTAGTGTGTGAATGTGAGTGTGTGTGTGTGTGTCCTGCGATGGGTTGGCATTCCATCCAGGGTGTATCCTGCCTTAATGCCCATAGACGCCTGAGATAGACACAGACTCCCCGTGACCCGAGGGAAGATCGGATAAAGCGGTAGAAGATGAATGAATGAATGAAATACTAACAGGAAAGAAAGTGTAATATGGTTTGAAGTTGGATTTGGACTGCTATGGCTTAGGGCTGTAATTAGTGAACATTTGATAAACAATGATGGAATTAGGATGATTGTTTGTCTCACACAGTTGAGGAAGGGGTTTTCTTCTGTGGCTGTTTTTTCTTAAGGTTTCTTCCATCTCAGGGAGATTTAACTTGCTACTGTCACCACTTTTTAATCCATACACTTAAAGGGACTAATTTATTTCGGTAAAATGCGTATTCATAATCAACTTGTTTCTTGTTCAAAGCTGCGTTGGGATACTTTCCAGTTTGTAAAAGCATTTACAATTTTATTAGATAGTTTTCCAAGAAAGTCAAGTAATTTAGTCCATTCTAATTCTCTATTCCAAATAAACAGACTTTCACACACAGTGATTAAACAAACGGTTTCATTATGATTTTACTTATACACATATTGACGTTTTACTTTCTGACTGATTAGCTGTATAATTCTGCTAACTGTAATTCAACTGCTCTAACATCAATGTACAACCACGTATTACATTACATGCAACAGAATAGGATACTAAAATATACATTTCAGCCATATTATGTTATCACATAAGCCAACATGTAGAATAGTATAGACTTTGCCACATACATTACAGCACAGTCTTTCTTTGCAGCTTGTTTGGAAGCTGGGGTCAGAGCACAGTCATGATATAGTGCCCCAGGAACACAGAGGGTTAAGGGCCTTGCTAAAGGACCCAAGGGTTTTAATCATATCATCTTTAAATATGTTATGATACAAAAAAAGCATACATTTTAACAGAAAATTAACTCATCTAACATTTGTTTTTTGTTTTTTTTATCTCACATTTCTCCTCATGGTGTTTCTTTTACTTCTGATGCTTTAGACAGTTGACATGACTTTCTTTGTAGAGCTTAATCAGTGGTGTAATAATCACACTGAAAATATTTAAAGTGGTTAAAAAAGGAACAACTGTACAGTCAAGAATTGTATCATCTATTTTGACACCAGTTAAAATGATAAATATTGTCTGAGGCAGGTAAGTAAATAAAATTAGAATCAGTGATGAACATATTGTATTAAAGGCGTTTCTCTTCTGTTGGTTTCCTCCAACTATACTGGTCTGATTCCTGGAATCTCCTGGCCCGGGATGTTTCAGTGCACATAATAAAGATACACAACAGAAGGAATTCATAGCCAACGCTATGATGAATACGGAAGAAAAAAAATAATTGGGGAAAATATTGCCATAGATTGCATATACACTGTATACAAAGGCCAACAGCCAAGCTGTTAAAGTTGCTACACTTCTGTACTTTATTCCTTTATATCTCAGGAATGTTACTGGATGACACACAGCCACGTATTGTTCGATACAGATGCAGATTTGTAACAGCGGCCTTCCGGTCCAAGAAAGTCCAAAGAAGAAACACACTACATGCCACAACATAGGAATCTGAGGACTGAATTGACTGAGTAGTTCTAAACCACATTCCACACAGTAGATCAGCTCCATAATAGTGTAATTTAGAAGTAACATCCGAGTTTCTTTAATGTCCCGTTTGTTCGAAAAATCGATGAAGAAACACCACAAATGGCTCGGAGTACTAATGAAGAAACAAATTCCAGCAATCAAGATAAAGAAAACATATCCAAAATAATTTTCCTTTAAACAGTTATGATAAATAGAGTGGAGTTTACAAACTGTTCAGAGGTGTTAGCCATTCTTGATTTAACTTTATCCTGCAAAGAACAATCAAGGAAAAGTGTAAAAACATACAAAATTACATAAAGACATACATTAATTAGATATGAATTGCATAAAATTAAGCAGGTAATGGTAAAATCAAATTAAATGCCTAAACAATAACAAAATAACAGAAACCTCAAATGTACAAAATGTTTTCTTGTCTGTCTATCCTATCTTATCTATCTATCTATCTATCTATCTATCTATCTATCTATCTATCTATCTAATCAAACAAGTGGAGATCAAAAAAGCTATATTTCACCTGTATATTGATGCAAAATGGTGCGTAAAAGTGAAAGATTTGAAAACAATGAAATCTGATTTCGTGCCTTTCAATTTAAACACCACTTTTTCATGCAAGCTGTAAAGTTCTGTACATGGGAGGAGTCATCCTGGAAAAGCCTATCGCCCATTAGAAGGGAAATCAATTATTATAGAACAATGATGAAAAGGGAAAAGAATCAGAATTTTGCAGTAATGCTTCTCTAAGACAAGGATATCTAACTTAATATCACATTTTATTAGTTTCTATTTACACTGTTTTAAAGTATTATTCCATCTATAATCATTTAAATATGATTTGTTTGAAATATAAATCATTATTTAAAAAACAGACAAATACATATACACTGTCCGCTTAGACATTATTTAGACACAGAACCTGAATGGCACAACTGTAAAATACACACTTGTAAATAACACACCTGTGCATTCTGTACAAGTTCCTACTCCTATATACAGTGCATTATTGTTTAATTTCAGTCTTGTTGCGTTGTTATATCCCATTTATATCTCTACTCTCTTCTGCACTTCTGGAAGCTCTTGTCGCCAAGTCAAATTGTTGTGTGTGTAAACATACTTGGTAATAAAGCTATTTCTAATTCTGATCTCAGCTGAAAAGACAAAGACAAGACAATTTAAGACAATGCAAGAACGATTTCAGTTCACAGGATGATTGGACAATAGTGATGATAATGTGAGTAGAAAAGAAGGTTGGTCATTGCCTTATAACCTGTTATAAATAAATTACCATAACAGGCTGTGTTCTTTGTCATGTATAACCGTTTCATCTTATAGTCGTTCTCTTTTGAAATTAACACTTGAATAGAATTTAACCTAAAATCAGTTCAACATAATTAGTAGTAGGCTGCCATGTAATGCTAGCTAGCTAAGTTCTATGGGGACTGAAGTGCCAGTTAGTTAGTGAGGAATATAAAAAATACAGATAATTACAAATGTATTGAATATATATTTTTGAAGAAAAAAAAGCCCATAGCATTGTTTTCTAAACAAATAATTGAGATTATTATTAGAAGTTTGTTTTAATATATGTATTGCTCCATTTCTGTGGTTCAACTCTGCAGTGGAGCCACATTTTTTAAACTGGGGAACAGAATACCAGTGAGCCACTGAGGCAGGAACTATGCAGAATGTAAGTAAAACTCCTAACCTGGATTCTAGTGTATCAATCACATTTTAGTTTTTTTTTTTAAATAAAATAAAAAAATAAAATAAAAATAAAGCTTTAGTAAAGCTGTGATATTGAACCAAGGTTATGGAATGTTGCCTGTAATACCTAGTTTACATGTGGCATTAACGTCTGTCTCGAGTGACTGATGAAATGCGTAGTCGTCATACACCTGGCATTTTGAATGTGTCTGCAGTGACCACTCGTGATCAGATTTCATGCATCATTTGAAAAGGTGTCATGCACATGCGTCAGATCAAACTGCATTTGCTTTCATACAGAAAAGTCTCATTAATACAACCCTATATCGTGCCTGTGTAATCTGCTAAACACAATTAAAACTGTAAACATTTATGCTGTTCATTTCCCTGTTAAAAAAGGTGGGGATTATTATTATTATGAATTCTTTATTTCACTTTACATTTCTCCACAGAACCGAGTGCATGCTGTATTATGTGTATGGAAACACTTGGGCCTCACACTACAACTATTGTTTCGGGAGGTAAGTAACGAAACATAGCATTTTTAGTGTGAACACAAAAGTGTCCAAATACAAATCTGTGTAAACAGAGACCTGCAACTGTGTTCACACCGATTTTTTGTTTGTTTGTTTGTTTGTTTATAGGTGAATGATCAGGATAAAGCAGATGCCATTATCCAGGATGATCTAAAGAAGTGTGTTCATAGTGTCAAGCATTTAATAATGCTTTAAAATGTGTTCGTTATAGTATCCTCTGTACTAGAATATAGGTTGTTTGGCAGCTTGGAAAAATTGTCCCTAGTGTATGAATGTGAGTGCGTGTGTGTCCTGCGATTGGTTGGCACCCCACATAGCCAAGCTGTTACAGTTGCTGCACTTCTGTACTTTATTCCATTATTTAAATTTACATTTGCAGTATTTAGCAGACGCCCTTATCCAGGGCGACGTACAAGAAGTGCTTTAGGTCTCGCTCTAAGGATAAGATTCATTCATGAAGGGTAAATACAAACTTAAGTACACAAGGATAGACAGTTGATTTATTTATTTATTTTTTTTTTCTTTTAATGGATTTCTGGACAGTGAAATATAAAAGAATAAAAAGGAATGCTAGGATAGGTGTTGTTGGAAGAGATTGAAAGGTGGTATCATGTCTTCAATCGACGAGACGTCGGGACTTTGAAGGTAGACAGTGTCTCCGTTGTTCGGACCTCCAGTGGAAGTTTGTTCCACCACCTCGGTGCCAGAACAGAGAGCCTTGAGGTGATCTTACCTTTTACCCTGAGAGAAGGTGGAACTAGGCGAGCAGTGCTAGACGCTCTCAGGCAGCGAGGTGCAGTACGGGAGGTGATGAGGAGGTTTCTGAGGTATGAAGGTGCAGATCCATTTTTGGCTTTGTAGGCGAGCGTCAGTGTTTTGAATCTGATGCGTGCAGCACAAGAAGCCGGTGGAGCGAGCGCAGCAGTGGAATAGTGTGAGAGAATTTAGGCAGGTTGAACACGAGTCGCACAGCTTTATATCATAGGAATGTTACTGGATGACACACAGCCACGTATTGTTCGATACAGATGCAGATTTGTAACAGGGGCCTTCCGGACCAACAAAGTCCAAATAAGAAATATGTCACATAACATAGAAATCTGAGGAATGAATTGACTGAGTAGTTCTAAACCACATTCCACACAGTAGATCAGCTCCATAATAGTGTAATTTAGAAGTAACAACTGAGTTTCTTTAAGGTTTCCGTTTGTTACAAACATTGAACAAGAAACACCACAAATGGCTCGGAGTACCAATTAAGAAACAAAATCCGGTAAACAAGAAATAAAAAAAATATCCAAAATAATTTTCCTTTAAACAGACTTGATATGTCAGTAGGGTGGAGTTTACAAACTGCTCAGATGTGTTAGCCATTCTTGATTTAACTTTATCCTGCAAAAAACAATCAAGGAAAAGTGTAAAAACTTCAAATGCTAAGATTAAACAGGAAAGGGTCAAATTAAATACATAAACAATAACAAAATAAGGCAATACATCATCTGTGCATCAGCATTCCATAAAGGAACATACAGAAAAAAAATCCAAACTTTTAAAAAGAACTAATCCTTTCTTTGTCTTTTTGTACTATTTTGTGTGCATATATCTATATCTGGTTATATTATATATCAAAGAAGTGGAGATACAAAAAAAAAACAAACTATATTTTACCTGTATATTCATGCAAAATGGTGTGTAAAAGTGAAAGAAATGAAAAGAAAAATTACTTACAAAATTACGTGAAGAGGGTTTGTGTTGAACTCACTTCCTAGAACTAAAATTAGTGGTAAAATGACACTAAATACCTAAACAATAATAAAATAACAGGAACCTATAATGTACAAAATGTTTTCAGGGCCATATAATATCTGTATCTATATGTTTCTATTATATATAAAACAAGTGGAGATTAAAAAAAGCTATATTTTACCTGTATATTGATGCAAAATGATCTGTCAAAGTGAAAGATTTGATTTCGTGCCATTCAAATTTAAACACCACTTTTTAATGCAAGCCATGAAGACCTGTACATGGGAGGAGTCTTCCTGGAAAAGCCTATCGCCATACATTATTATAGAGTAAAGATGAGCAGGCAAAAGAATCTGAATTTTGCAGCAATGCATCTCTACGACAAGGATATCTAACATAATATCATATTTTATTAGTTTCTGAATGACCATAAAATTAGACTGTTCATGTGTGTGTGTGTATTTATACACACACACACACACACACACACACACACACACACACACACACACACACACACACACACACACACACACACACACACACACACACACACACACACACACACACAAACACACACACACACACACACACACACACACACACACACACACTCATATATGTCCACATTCTAGGACTTTGCCACCAGATGTCGCCAAGAACACAAGTTCAATTATTTGATTTCTATAGTTGTTTTTTGCTTTTACATTTCGGATTGTTGGAAGTGGCTTTTCACAGATAAAGCAACTAAAGTTTGTATAAAAGAATGAGTTGTGTAGTAATACGCGCTTGATTTCAGACAGGACATCTCTGGGCTGATTTCTATCACCAGACATAATAACATACGACCAGGCGAAGGTACCGTGATTCCACTGATTTAACATCCCAATACCCTCTCAACCTGTGCACAAATATGTGTGTGTATTTCTAGGAAACACTATTACTGGGGCCCTCTGTTCTCTTCTTGTTCTTGGAGAAATTAAGGGTGACTGTAAATTTATGGTCAATCACAATACAATGAGCAGTTCCAGTGAAGAAACCAAGAAGTCAGATGGATCTTCTAATTTTGCCTCGGGTGAGAGCGAGAATGATAACAGTTCACAGGATGATTGGACAATAGTGATGATACTGTAAGTAGAAAAGGAGGTTGGTTTAATTCTTTATACACGTCAGAATGGCTGGCATGTACAGGCAGTAAGAACAGGAACAATAATAATCCAGGATGACAGAAAAAAAATAGTCACCTACATAGTGGAACATGAAAACCTACACAAGGTTGTGTTTATTTATAGTTTCCCTGACAGACTAAACAAAAAGAAATAACAGGAAAGTAAAAGATAAGCGCATGTAATAAGAAAGACATGGAGCAGCACCTCTAACATAGTGTATCTAAACATTCACCAAGCTTGACATGATTAAATGTAGGTTTACAATCTTACTTGTTATCAAACCAAGAACACCTATGTGAGATCTGTTAGCCTGGATAAGATAAGTACAAGTACAAGTAGTGTACAGTAAAACACTAATGGTGTAGTTTTAGAGTCAGAGATTTAAAATCTTTAGTCTAAAGATTAAAATCATAAAGTTCTATTCCAGATAACACTTCTGGGATCCATTCAAGTATTCCAAAAAACAATTTGATGGGCTTTACACCACTGTACAACCAGCGATTAGTTTATTTACATCAGAAGGCGATATTTTACATCTAATATGGATTACATTTGTGATTTATTTCGCCTTTTAAAGATACAATGCAATCTGATAAGCTGATAAGAAAGTGAACATTACATTGAAGTAATAATGGTGGTTTGTTCTTGATGTTTTTTTTCTTTTTTATATTTCCTATTCAACGTTTTAAACGAAACAACGCAAAGCTCGGAAGTCTCGCAATTAAATGGGTCTTATAATTCTACTCATAGCGTTACTTTAATTTCCTTTAAATGCTTTAGACGGTTCTGATGACTTTCCTTGTACAGTTTGAGCAGCGGTGTAATAATCACACCTAACATATTTAAAGAAGTCACTAAAGGAACAACAGTGCATTGAAACATTAAGTCATCATGTCCCGTACTAGTAAAAATGATAAGTAATGTCTGAGGAAGGTAGGTGAATAGGATTAGAAGCAAGGCTGAAAATATTGATAATACACAAAAGAATGAAATCAACAGCAGTGCAATGACGAATACAGAAGTATAAAATATGTCAGGGAAAACCAGACTAAAACTCTCATATATTCCATATCCAAAGGCCATCATCCAAGCCGGTAAAGTTGCTGCAATTCTATACTTTATTCCCTTATATCTGAGGAATATTACTGGATGAAGCACAGCCATGTATTGTTCAATACAAATGCAAATTTGTAACAGCGGTTTTCCAGTGAAGGAGAGACCAAAGAAGAAATACAAGACACGTAAGATTACATCACTGCTTTTAAAATAGATGCACAGTAATTCTGAAAAACATTCCAGACAGTAGATGAGCTCCATAAGAGTGTGATTCATAAGAAACACCTGAGCGTCTTTGATTCTGCGTTCGGTGCCAAAATAGAACCAGAAACACCACAAATGGGCCGGAGTACCGATTAAAAACCAAAGTGCTGCAATCACGTAGAAGAAAATAGATCCAAATTAATTTCCCTTTAGACAGTCATCTATAAATTGAAAAGATGTGCTATCCATCCTTTATTAACTTTTGTACTGAAAAGAGATTATGAAAACGAAGTGTTACTGTCATGATATTTTTACTATTCCCATTTTCCCAAATCTTTATACAAGGAATAATGATCGTTAAATGTTTTTTTACCTGTTGATCAACTCATGCTGTTCTCCAAGAAAAAGTCCCACATAACAGAACTATTCTGAGGAACAATTGAACAATTTTTGTCAAAAAGGTACGCGTTATATATGAGGTCATGTTGAAACCGCCAGTTGTCCATGTCGCAAATTTCAAGCCACTTTACATTGATATGCTTTTCATATGATGCCAGTCAAATAACTTGCATTGTTTATCTGACACATAAAATCATTCAGTAAGCTGTTATTTCCTGTGTACGGGGCGGCGCCATTCTAGAAGACACCACTCCCATCAGGTGGGAAATACTGTGATCGTGTGAAGGGCAGTAATGTCACACTAATCATTTTGAATGTATTATTCCAGCATACTATGGAGCCAATGTTCTGCTTTGACATACAGTTCTGCACAAACTCATTCCTTTGGCCAAATTACATATATGAAATAAAATGTGCTAGTAAAATACATGTTCTATCAAATGTTCAAAGTTTCAATTATTTGGTAGTTCCTTGTATTTCTTGTATTCCACAGCAATATCCATACATTAAAAATCAGTTTACAGTCCATTTAGTCTGGTTGAAAATCCACACCAAAATATAGAAGCCATAAACAGTCATTCTATAATCATTTAACAGTTTATTTAACATACTGGCTGATTTCAACATTAAAACCTCTTTTCTCACTGGAGCAGATATCTGAAAGCTCTGACAATGTTTCGCTGTTAGTATCTTTCAAGAACAGGTCAAGGATAATTACATAGTGAAACATTTCATCCAACATAATCAAACCTGCGTCTCTTTGGAGAACATTCGAGTCTTTAAATATTTAAATAGGTGTCACAGTACTTACAATACTTACACAGTACAATATATGAAACATTTTCCAATTAGACAGTCGTTAAACGTCCCTGGAGATTGAAAAAAATACAATCTAGGGTCAAGTCATTTATGATTAACTCTGTGCCGCCAAAAAAAACAACTATTATCTATTATCTGTTATCGTTTTATTAGAAATGTTTTTAAAGACAGGATGTAAAAAGCATGTACAGTATATGTAAACAAACAAGTCTCAAATCTCACATTTAAATGGGTCTTATAATTCTACTCATAGCGTTACTTTAATTTCCTTTTAATGCTTTAGACGGTTCTGATGACTTTCCTTGTACAGTTTGAGCAGTGGTGTAATAATCACACCTAACATATTTAAAGAAGCTATTAAAGGAACAACAGTGCATTGACAGAATAAATTATCTTTCCCAGTACTAGTAAAAATGATAAGTAATGTCTGAGGAAGGTAGGTGAATAGGATTAGAAGCAAGGCTGAAAATATTGTATTAAAGGCATTTCTCTTCTGTTGATTTCCTCCGTCTTTACTTTGTGTCTGCTTTGTGTTTTGTGCTTCCCCTGGCCCTGGCTGTTTCAGAGCACACAACAGAGATACACAACAGAATGAAATCAACAGCAGTGCAATGACGAATACAGAAGTATAAAATATGTCAGGGAAAACCAGACTGAAACTCTCATATATTCCGTATCCAAAGGCCATCATCCAAGCCGGTAAAGTTGCTGCAATTCTATACTTTACTCCCTTATATCTGAGGAATGTTACTGGATGAAGCACAGCCATGTATTGTTCAATACAAATGCAAATTTGTAACAGCGGCCTTCCTGTGAAGGAGAGACCAAATAAGAAATATATGGCAGACGATAATATTACATCGTTAAACATACACATGTACAGTATTTCTAAACCACATTCCAGACAGTAGATGAGCTCCATAAGAGTGTGATTCATAAGAAACACTAAACTGAAAGCGACCTGAGCGTTTGATTTTGCGTTCGGTGACAAAATAGAACCAGAAACACCACAAATGGGCCGGAGTACCGAGAAACAAAAAGCCACAAGTGCTGCCGAACCAAGAGTACCGACGTAGAAAAAGCAAAATAAATGCAAGAGAAGCAAAATAATAGAAGAAAATAAATCCAAAATAATTTCCCTTTAGACAGTCATCTTTAAACGCTGAAGATGTGTTATCCATCCTTTATTAACTGTGTAGTGAAAAGAGAAAACAAGGAAATGGTGAAAACCTACAAAATGAAAGCATATAAAAGGTAAATATATAAATACATGAAAAGGGATATAAATATATAGAAAAAAATTAAAAAGCATAAAGTGTTTGAGGAAATGTATAAAAATGCTTTCTGCAGGTAAAGAAAGAAAATGCATAAATAAATGTTGAAAGTTCATATATGTAAGTGAGATTTTTCCCTTTTTACAACAGGCATGATAAACACCACAAATATAAAAGAAAAAAATGTTTATATATATTTTACCTGATGATTAATTCTGCAGTAGATGCTTTTTGTGTTAGTTCAACTAATATCCAGCTCTTTACATTCGTATGCATGTGCTGTTCATCTGAGGACTGTCACGGCTGTCACATAACTTACATGTTCATCAAACCATTCAGTGGGCTGTCATGTCCTGTCAATGGGGTGGCGTCATACAGGAAGACACCACTCCCATCAATGGGAGAAATGTTTCAATATATGGGAAACAATGAGCAGATTTGCATTGTTTCACCAGGGTACTGCTCTAGACACTGAGGTATACTGTGACTGTATGAAGAGCTGTAAAGTCACATTAATCATTTAAAATGTATTATTCCATTAGACTACGTTACATATTCTATTCTGACATACATACGTGTAGCACAGTAGGATTCATAATTTAAAAAATCGGTTTGGTGTTCATTCACTTTTTTAGAAAATACACCATGGTTGGTTCCTGATATGGCTTATAAGAGTTATAAGTCCTGTTTTCTGTTTCTTACATTTAATAAGAAACAGATCACAACATAAAGTGGTTCATGCATTTCAAGCATTGTTCAGTGTTAAGAATTAATTCAGATATAATTCAGGGACAGGTTAAGGGTAACTGGATAATTAACCATTTCATCCAGCATCATCATTCTCAAACCCACGCATTGTTTGTCGAATATTCAAGTTTCACATGTCACAATGGTTGACCCTTAATACATTTTGATCCTTAAAATATCACTTTCCTTCTCCTGACAACTCTGGGAGTTTAGGATTTGCTGCCAAAAGCACCATAAGTTGCTTTAATGACGATGGTGTTGGTGTGCTTGTCTGACCAGCAAACACACCAGACCTGAAGACCTACTGTAATTTATAACTAAATGTTGAAAATTCAACATTAAATTAGTAAAAGTGAAATTTTCTATTACACTATTTTCCCTTTTTACAACAGGCATGCTAAACACCACAAATTTAAAAGAAAAAAAATATATATATATATTGTATGATTGCAGGCAGAACATCTAGAATGTTCGAAATTCTCTTGGCTGTTTTTATCACCATAGTAACATATGACCTGGTGAAGATAGCCTGGATCCCCTACCAACGTCATTTAATATCCTAATACCCTCTCTAATTGTACAGAAATGTGTTCATGTATTTTGAAAAACCTCTAGGAAACAATGTTAATGGGGTCTTCTGTTCTCTTCTTCTTTATGTACTACTGTAGCTTCTTGGAGAAATGAAGGATGATCGTCCATTTCTCCTCAGGGTTCCAATCACAAGACAATGAGCACTTCCAGTGAGAAAACCAAGAGCTGGATCTCCACAGAACACTAGAGGCGGCTAATTGTGCCTCAGGTGAGAGCGAGAACAATAACAGTGATGATACTGTGAGTAGAAAAGGAGGTTGGTCAATGCCTTTAATTCTTTATACACGTTAGAATGGCTGGCATATACAGGCAGTAAGAATGAGCAAGGAAAAAAAAGAGTCATCTATACAGTATAGTAGAACATGAAAACCTACACAAGGTTGCGTTTACATATAGTTACACTGACAGACAAAACAACAAGAAATAACATAAACATAAGCTAAGCTAATGTAACAAGCAATACATGGAACAGCACCTCCTTCCCACCTTGTGTATCTAAACATTCACCAAGCTTGAAACCAAGAATGTGAGATCTCAGTTAGTCTGGATAAGATGTACAGTAAAATACTAATAGTGTAGAGTCAGAGATGAAGCTATGTTCTATGGAACTAAAGAGTTGAAATCATAAATGTCGATTCCAGATTCTGGAACATACAGATATCCAGGTATTGCAAAAAAGGTTTTTTTTCTTTTGTACAGAAGCGATTAGTTTATATACTTTAGTTTATATATATTAGTTTATATATAGAGAGGTGGTAGCCCAGTGGTTAAGGTGTTAGACTCCACCAAGCTGCCACTAGTGGGCCCTTGAGCAAGGCCCTTAACCCTCAATTGCTCCGTTTGTTATTCGCTCTGGATAAGGGCGTCTGCCAAATGCTGTAAATGTAAATGTAAATACACAGCAGAATACAATCATATAGTTTACATCTGAGAGCTATTGAATTTCCTTGTGAATTATTTCAACTGGTAAAGATACAATTCATTCTGAAAGTGAACATTACATTGAAGAAATAATAACAAGTATGTTCTTGCAAATTAAGGGAGATAAACAACATCAACAACAATGAAAGCACATTGGTACTGCTCGTTGTTTCACATTTCTATAGCTAAGTAAGTCTTGATATTTCTATTCAGCGCTTTGAACGAAACAATTTAAAGCTCGGAAGTCTCGCATTTAAATGGATCTTAAAATTCTACTCATAGCGTTACTTTAATTTCCTTTTAATGCTTTAGACGGTTCTGATAACTTTCCTTGTACAGTTTGAGCAGTGGTGTAATAATCACACCTAACATATTTAAAGAAGTCATTAAAGGAACAACAGTGCATTGAAACATTAAGTCATCATATTCAGTACTAGTAAAGATGATAAGTAATGTCTGAGGAAGGTAGGTGAATAGGATTAGAAGCAAGGCTGAAAATATTGTATTAAAGGCATTTCTCTTCTGTTGATTTCCTCCATCTTTACTTGTGTTTTGTGCTTCCCCTGGCCCTGGCTGTTTCAGAGCACACAACACAGATACACAACAGAATGAAATCACCAGCAGTGCTATGACGAATACAGAAGTATAAAACATGTCAGGGAAAACCTGAGTGTAAATCTCATAAACGCCATATCCAAAGGCCATCATCCAAGCCGGTAAAGTTGCTGCAATTCTATACTTTATTCCCTTATATCTGAGGAATGTTACTGGATGAAGCACAGCCATGTATTGTTCAATACAAATGCAAATTTGTAACAGCGGCCTTCCAGTGTAGGACAAACCAAAGAAGAAGAACATCACAGATGATAATAGATCATTGCTAAACATACACATGGACAGTATTTCTAAACCACTTTCCAGACAGTAGATGAGCTCCATAAGAGTGTGATTCATAAGAAACACCTGAGCGTCTTTGATTTTGCGTTCGGTGCCAAAATAGAACCAGAAACACCACAAATGGGCCGGAGTACCGATTAAAAAGCAAAGTGCTGCAGTCACGTAGAAGAAAATAAATCCAAAATAATTTCCCTTTAGACAGTCATCTTTAAACGCTGAAGATGTGTTATCCATCCTTTATTAACTGTGTAGTGAAAAGAGAAAACAAGGAAATGGTGAAAATCTACAAAATGAAAGCATATAAAAGGTAAATATGAATACATATAAGACAAATCAAAAAGGGACATAAATATGCAGAAAAAATTTATAAAATGTTTAAAGAATTATATAGAAGTGCTTTCTGCAGGCAAAAAAAGAAAATGAGTAAATAAATGTTGAAAGTTCAACAATAAATAAGTAAAAGGTACACTACATTTCCCTTTTTACAATAGGCATGCTAAAAAAAATATATATATATATATATATATATATATATATATATATATATATAAAGATATAGATATAGATAGATATAAAATTTTTTTTTACCTGATGATTAATTCAAGACGTCCTGCCGTAGCTCCTTTACATTCGTATGCATGTGCTGTTCATCTGAGGACTGTCTCGGCTGTCACATAACTTACATGTTCATCAAACCATTCAGTGAGCTGTCATGTCCTGTCTATGGGGTGGCGTCATACGCGAAGACACCACTCCCATCAGGGGAGAAATGTTTCAATATATGGGAAAAGATGAGCAGTCAGAAGAAGTTAGATTTGCATTTACGCTTCACCAGGACGTGACTAGCAAAACCAAATGCTGCTACAGACACTGAAGTATACTGTGACTGTATGAAGAGCTGTGATGTCACATTAATCATTTTAAATGTATTATTCCATTACACTACATTGAATATTCTATTCTGATGTAAATATTATGAATGTACCTTTAGGATTTGCTAAACCGTGGTAGTAAAATACATGTTCTTTTTATTGGTCATGTTGATTTCTCCTACACCATTGCAACATTCATAATTAAAAAAATGTTTTGTTCATTTAGTTTTGTAGAAAATCCTGATATTGTTTATCTATCCTGTTTTCTCATTCTGAAATGTAACAGGCCACAACATAAACTGGTTCAATAAATCAAGTTTTTTTTTTTCTCAGCAGCAGGTATTTCAAGCAATGTTCCGAATTGAGGATTAATATAATTTCAGGGACAGGCCAAGGGTAACTGGATAATTAAACATTTTATCCAACATAATCATTCTCAAACTTATGACAAGTTTCACACTTCCTGATCTTTTATACATTTTTCTTCTTAAAATTTCACTTTCCTTTACTGACAAATGTGGGATTTTGGCTCTATACAGAAAATGTAACCAGAGACACAGCAGTTACCAGTGCCATGATCAAGCGGGGTAAAATTCATCTAAGACAACTTTTATTTACACAGTCCCTAAACAGCACTGAATATTACTAATAACAATCTAGAATGAATTTCATGAAGTCATTCATTATTGACTATTAAGTTTGCAAAATGTCTGATATTCTGAAAGAAATATAAAAAGATACTGCAAAATACAAATGGAAACATATAATCTTACTAGCAATCATCTACCTACATTTATCTATGGAGTTTTGCAAACAAAATGAAAGATAGATTATATGAAATGCACAAAGTATTGCTTTAACACTATCACATTCCACAATATAATGAACTAAAAAAAAAACAAAACAAACATCTGTGGACCAGCACAAGACTTCCAATTATTTGTCACATGATATTTAGGCTTCATGCGATGAAAGCGACTCATGTCTGAGATTCAAATTTTGTTGTTTTACAGACTGCCTTTGCGTTGTTCAGGTGCCTTTATTGCCAGTACCTATAGATCACGTATATGCAAATATTACAGAGACTATAGTCACCATATCTCCAGTGACTTCATCACGATGAGTAGATAAAAAAGTAACACGAAGCAACGACTGATATACACACTAAAGGCATTTTTTGATATAGGTAAAAAAACATACAGTTTGAGTATTAACATATTATATTTTGTAGAATGTTAAAATGTACAGTGGAATATACTATTATACAAGTAATTCAGTTAACGAGTCAAGATTTCTAAAAACATTTGTATCCGTTTATGACCATATGTTCAGTTTATGGGTGATACAAATTTCATGCGTTGAAATTCGAGGGCACCAAGATCCTCACGAGACGCCCATCAGCGATGTGCCGCTCAGTCATGCACTCAGTTATAACCCCTCGGTTCCTGTTGAGTTCATAGCCAGAGCACTGTCTTTGTTTCATTAATATTCATTACTGACAGTATTGCATACACTGTACTGTACAAACATTATTGTAGTGCATCTTACAGTGCTGTATTCTTATTCAGTGCAGAAATACTGAACTTTAAGTATGTAATTTCTTGGTCACGCTGGAAGAAAAGTGACAAACAACAGGTCACCAAGCAGTGTTTATTTACTTAAAATTGTAAAAAAAAATAGGACACACCCACAGTCTCGCATATCACTCGGGTTTCCTCGCAACCGGCGCTTTTGCCACAGGCTGCCCACGCCGACAGGCACATCCGTTTTCCGGCTCCCACTAAGCTTGTCCCCTGTCGATGACCTTTCGCTCCGCTCTCTCCCAGAGGCTGATGACTCTCGAGTGCACTGATTACTCTCATCAGGTGCAGGTGATGTAATACTAATAGCAACAACAACAACAACAACAATAATAATAATAATAAAAATAGTAATAATAATTGTTTGTTTCTTTGTTGCATCAGTACTAGTCAAAATGAACTGTAAGTACCTTTTGACATTTGAAAATGACCTTCCTTGTGCATTTTCAGAAAAGGTGTAATAATCATCCCAAGATCATTCAAAGAATTCATAAAAAAAAAAATCACCGTGAAGGAACAAAACATAAATTTTTCTCCCAGTAAAAACAATAAGTAATGCCTGAGGAAATTAGACGAATAGGATTATATATTGTTCTGTACAAATGCAGGTTTGTACATGGAAATCAGTGGCCTGCCAGTCCAAGCCAGACTGAAGAAGAAATTAATTACATCAAAAACAGGTCAGAGGCACGGTGGCGTAGTGGTTAGCACATTCGCCTCACACCGCCAGGATCCGGGTTCGATTGCCATCTCAGTCATGTGTGTGTGGAGTTTGCATGTTCTCCCTGTGCCTCAAGGAGGTTTTTCTCCAGGTTCTCCAGTTTCCTCCCGGCCCAAAAACATGCACGGTAGGTTGATTGGCACCTTGGAAAATTGTCCCTAGTGTATGAATGTGTGTGTGTCCTGCGATGGGTTGGCATTCCATCCAGGGTGTATCCTGCCTTAATGCCCATAGACACCTGAGATAGGCACAGACTCCCCGTGACCCGAGTGAAGATCGGATAAAGCGGTAGAAAATGAATGAATGAATGAAAAAACAGGTCATCATTGAAGCAAAAAATAGTCAATATTTCTAAACTAGACATGGACATTTCCTGAAGAAAATGTGAGTGATGCGTCGGAAAATGGAGGAGCGTCAAATTTCCTCATTCATTCTCTATGAGGCCAGAATGTCACGGATTTCCCGAAATTCCAAAAGGGTGTTTGCTTTTTTATATGATCGTGATCCACTCCGGACCCCCTATGAGTGGATGTGCCATATGTGCATGTCGAACGCTCACAGGCCGAACTGTGAGGCACGAAATCTCAACCCCATTCATTTCCTATGGGAAAAAATTCTCGCTTTTTGGCCCCGGGTTTGGAATTCCGCACGGTGATTTCTTATAAAAGTAATAGCACACCACCTCACACCATCGTTGCCGCATCGTGCCGCACGATATGAGATTATGATTCGAGAGGATCAGGACAAAAACTGGCGGGACTAATTACGCGCTGAAAATTTGACCGAAGCCAGAGAGAGATTATAATAGTGATGCTTTTGCAAACGTCACTAAAAACATTCCATACTGTAGATGAGCTCCATAATCATGTGATTCATAAAAAAACACTTGCGTTTCTTTTATTTTCCGTTCAATACTAAAATAGAATCAGATTCATGGGCCGGAGTACGGCTTAAAAAGCAAAGTGATGTGGTCAGGATGCAGACAATATATCCGAAATGAAATCCCTTTAAACCAGGGGTGTCAAAGTCAAATGGACGGAGGGCCAAATAAAACATTTTGCTACAAGTCGAGGGCCGGACTGTCCGAATGTTCATTGAAATCAAAATTTGACCTACTGAAAACCTAACAAATATATTACGACTATATATTACGACTATATTATAATTTTCAACAGGCTGGCACAAAAGACAAATGTCAATACAAAAACACCTCATAACATGAACATTAAATGAACAAAGTGATATTATTCAAGGCACCATCAGCTATATTTTCTCATTTAGCAAAAGTGGGCTGAATTTAAGCAACTTCAAAGAAATAAATAATATAATATATATAATAATAATAATAATAATAATTTTCTGCCATTCACTCCACTTTATATATATATAGATATATATATATATATATATTATGATATCTATATATATATATATATATATATATATATGCATTGAAATACAATAAAATAAAGTACAAAAATCTATGAACCAGAAACAAGACTTTCTTTAAGGAAAAGTCATATGTGCAGTGAAAACAAATATTATTTAACTTTTAAATGTAGCCTTTGTTCCATGTCTATATTCTCGTTTTTGTCTGCGTGTTTTGTTTCATGATGCCGTCTCAGATTATACTCTTTCATCACCGCCACACTTTCTCCACACAGAAGGCACACTGGTTTTCCAGCGACGTCCGTGAACATGTACTCAGACTCACACCTTGTTTGAAACCCCCGTTTCTCAGTGTCCACCTTCCGTTTGGCCATTGTTGATGAGTAGGCTTTTTGCTGTTATACTAATGAGAGAGAGAGAGAGAGAGAGAGAGAGAGAGAGAGAGAGAGAGAGAGAGAGAGAGAGAGACTTTTAAATAGGGTAGAGCGGCGCTGTCTGTTACAGGTTTCAGGTGAGGAAGATTAATACTCGGGTGATTGTGAGCGCAGGGAAGGTGTGTTGAGAGAAGGGAAGGTGTGTTGAGAGAAGGGAAGGTGTGTTGAGAGAAGGGAAGGTGTGTTGAGAGAGTCGGACAGCGCCGTGACAGTGAGAACAAAGTCAAAATTTATGTGGAGGATTTACGACCTGTTGCACACACTAAACATATATGTGAATAATATATAGATTTAAAAGGTAAGGAAAAAAAGTAAGGAAATAATTATTTAAGTAATCAAATGAGCACATAGAGCGCACCTACCTAAAATTATTTAAAATATAAATGTTCTTTTCTGAAGCTAAATAAAAAGTAAATGATTTTTAAATTACAGGCATGCTTGAAATGACTATTTTAAAGAACAACAGAAGTGAATTTATGCCTCTAATTTTTTTTTGTCCATTTATCCATTCAGAAAAAATGATGCTTCTTTATCTTCTGGACATCCCAAATGATTGATATTTAACTGCTTTAAGATCATTTGACTGTGAAGGCGATAGAGTATGTGTTACATCCATTTTACCCATCCTAAAAGCATTCAGTGTGCGCGCATGCCCTGTAGATGGGGTGGGGTCATTCTGGAAAAGACTACTCCCATTGGACCACTCTAATGGTCAGACAGACAATTTGACATGTCATAAAGACAAATGTCTCCACAAAATAGCAGAGACACATTTTTTCCCTTTAGTTTGTCACCTAATTTGTATACATTTGCTCCGTTCATTTATCAGTCCAGTCACTGATTCAATGGGGTTTCAGGTATTACCTAAGGCTTTTTGTTTTTCTGTGACAGCATGATACAAAATGTTTTATTCCTCTTGTACAACACCAATAAATACATTCATAGTTACATTAAGCCTTGGAAACAAATGCATGAATAACGGTTATGACACTAGAAAAGTGGAAAGATTTTCCCATGGTGGTGAAATTATAAAGCGGTGACAAAAACGACAAAACAGTTCTGAGAAATGTTGCATTAACATCCACTTTACAGAAAATTCAACTATATCAATAATTATTTCTTAACATTTTTTTACAATAAGTCTAATACAAATGCGTGTATACAAGCTGTCGCTGTTGAAACATATTGACATGATAACGCACTAATATGAATATGTGCATTAACTGTGTGCATTTATATATAGAGTGGTGGTGGTTTGAAACATATGGTAGAGCTCCTGTTGCTTTTCAGTGATTGAGATAAGCAAACTGAAAATAACATCTTATTTTCTTTCATTTATCATTTATACGTTTTTCTGTTTTTTTTAGTTCAGGCTATGAATATGAAAATTTGCAAAATCACAGCATTGGCCTATGCATATTACATCAAACATGGTATATTTAAAAATAATACAACCATAATATCAGATTAAGTATATATAGATTAGATTAGATTAGATTAAGCTTTATTGTCATTGTATAAGGTACATGTATAGAGCCAATGAAATGCAATTAGGATCTAACCACAAGTGAATAAGTGGCCTATTTGCAATAAATCACGGTAGGATAAATAAGGGTATAGGGTTCATACTTCATAAGTGTATATATATATGTATGTATATATAGTATGACAGAGATATAACTGTGCAAAGAAATGACATAATGAACATATACATATAAGTAGTGGTATGATAGAGTATATATATATATATATATATATATATATATATATATATATATATATATATATATATATATATATATATATATATATCACAAGATCACTGCATGCTTTTACTAGACAGGATAAAAGAAATAGGAAGAGGCTTTTAACTTGCTGTAGGTGTCATGCAGGGTTAAAGTGTTAAGAATTAATAGATATATATATATATATATATATATATATATATATATATATATATATATATATATATATATATATATATATATATATCATATATATATATATATATATATATCTATATATATATATATATATATATATATATATATATGGCTGGCAACATAAGGTTTGATTTTCATTTGCTTCTAATACAGTTCTTTGGGCATTTTAAATGACATTCCTTGTATATTTTCAGGAGTGGTGTGACCATCACTCCAATGACATTAAAAGAAGTTAAAAAGGGAGCAATGTTACATTCAAACAATATCGTATCTGTTTTCCAATACATGACAATGCTAAATAATGCCTGAGGACTAAAAGAGAACAGCAGTAAAACCAATGCAGAAAATATGGTATCAAAGGCATTCTTCTTCTGTTGGTTCCCTACATCTCTACCTGTGCGTGTATCTCCAGGCCCTGGGTGTTTCAGAGCACACAACACCGACCCACAGCAGAATGAAATCACAATCAGTGTTATGATGTACACCGCATTGATAAAACTATCAGGGAAAGTCAGTGTTTTGTGAGTGTAAACAGAATATCCAAATAATATGAACCAAACTGTTACAGCTGCTACAATTCTGTATTTTATACCTTTATATCTCAGGAATATTATTGGATGTCGCACAGCCAAATATTGTTCAATACAGATGCAGGTTTGTATCAGAGGCCTTCCGCACCAGGACAGAGACAATAAAAAATAAATAACTCTTAAGAATATGTAATTTCTAAAAATAAACATATTCAGCATTTCAGAAGCACAAACAAAACAGAAGATGAGTTCTAATATAATGACGTTCAGAAGAAACACATGAGCTTGTTTGACTTTCCGTGCAATGCAGAAATAGAACCAGAGACACCAGGAATTGGCCGGTGTTCCAATAAGGATGCAGAATGTCATGATGCAGTATGAGAAGATAAATCCGAAATGAATTCCTTTTAGACAGTCATATAGAGTAAATGGAGATGAATGAATTTCAGTTGTATTGAACATGTCTTTAGGTATATTAGTCATTCTGTTTACTTCTGTCCTACAAAGAGAAAACAAAATGTGACACACAAAATAATAATTCATTAAGAGGCAATCTTGCAATGCACATGCAAAAGATACACTGACCAACTTTTAAAAATATTAGAATTAACAAGATAATGACCATATACAATATAGACATATAGATAAATGACCTCATGTATGTTTATACATACAAATCTTTTTTTGTTTTGAAACATTTTACCTGTTGCAGAGTTTTCTGATGAAACGACAAAAGCGACAAAAGGAATGAGTGCAGATGATGTTTGCAAGTCGAATGATCATGCAAAATGAAATGAAAAAAAATGTGTCAAACAGCCCTCTCCTGTCACATTTAATCACCTATTATTAATTCAAGTGCATTAATACATTAAAAAGCGTTTGACGTGTGTTTTGAAGTACAGCAGCATCTCAGTAAATTAGAATCTCAATGAAAGGTTCATTTATTTCAACAATTCACCTCAAATTGTGAAACTTGTGTATTAAATAAATTCACTGAACACAGAATGAAGTCGTTTAAGTCTTTGGTTCTTTTAATTGTGATCATTTTGACTTACATTTAACAATAAACCACCAGTTTTCAAAAAATTTTAACACTTCATGAGAGCAAAAAAAAACATTTTTAGTGAATTGCTGGTGAATTGCTATTGCCATATATATACATATATATATATATATATGTCTACTGTATCATACAAGCACTTATATGTATACATTAATTATGTTATTTCTTTGCACAGTTATATCTCTGTCATACTCTATACATACAATGGCAGTTGTCCAGATGTTGTCCATATATATATATATATATATATATATATATATATATATATATATATATATATAGATATATATATATATATATATATTCTAAGTACAAAGAATCTGTAAATGGAAATATGCAGCATTTTGTATTGTGAGCACGAATATACATACAGTATTAGATAAAACTGTAAAAGATTGCATTCAATTAAGTTGTTACCAGCGCTATTAGTTATTCTCAACTATTGAAATGATTTTGTACACAATTACAAGAAAACACAAGATCTTTTACTAGATACAGGATAAAAGAAAGAAGGAGAGGCTTTTAACTTAAGTGTCATATTACATATATTACAGTAACAATGAATGGAGCATTATTTGTTCCTATTTGTGTTTAAAAATGGGTTAAGAATAATGTAAGTAAAACTTTTACACACACACACACACACACACACACACACACCCACACACACACACACACACACACACACACCCACATACAGGTATATATATATAATGTATACAAACCGGATTCCAAAAAAGTTGGGACACTATACAAATCGTGAATAAAAACTGAATGCAATGATGTGTAGGTGCCAACTTCTAATATTTTATTCAGAATAGAACATAACACACGAAAACAAAAGTTTAAACTGAGAAAATGTACCATTTTAAGGGAAAAATATGTTGATTCAGAATTTCATGGTGTCAACAAATCCCAAAAAAGTTGGGACAAGGACATTTTCACCACTGTGTGGCATCTCCCCTTCTTTTTACAACACTCAACAGACGTCTGGGGACAGAGGAGACCAGTTTCTCCAGTTTAGAAATAGGAATGCTCTCCCATTCTTGTCTAATACAGGCCTCTAACTGTTCAATCGTCTTGGGCCTTCTTTGTCGCACCTTCCTCTTTATGATGCGCCAAATGTCCTCTATAGGTGAAAGATCTGGACTGCAGACTGGCCATTTCAGTACCCGGATCCTTCTCCTACGCAGCCATGATGCTGTGATTGATGCAGAATGTGGTCTGGCATTATCTTGTTGGAAAATGCAGGGTCTTCCCTGAAAAAGATGACGTCTGGATGGGAGCATATGTTGTTCTAGAACCTGAATATATTTTTCTGCATTGATGGTGCCTTTCCAGACATGCAAGCTGCCCATGCCACACGCACTCATGCAACCCCATACCATCAGAGATGCAGGCTTCTGAACCGAGCGTTGATAACAACTTGGGTTGTCCTTGTCCTCTTTGGTCCGGATGACATGGCGTCCCAGATTTCCAAAAAGAACTTCGAATCGTGACTCGTCTGACCATAGAACAGTCTTCCATTTCGCCACACTCCATTTTAAATGATCCCTGGCCCAGTGTAAACGCCTGAGCTTGTGGATCTTGCTTAGAAATGGCTTCTTCTTTGCACTGTAGAGTTTCAGCTGGCAACGGCGGATGGCACGGTGGATTGTGTTCACTGACAATGATTTCTGGAAGTATTCCTGAGCCCATTCTGTGATTTCCTTTACAGTAGCATTCCTGTTTGTGGTGCAGTGTCGTTTAAGGGCCCGAAGATCACGGGCATCCAGTATGGTTTTACGGCCTTGACCCTCTCTCACAGAGATTGTTCCAGATTCTCTGAATCTTTGGATGATGTTATGCACAGTTGATGATGATAGATGCAAAGTCTTTGCAATTTTTCGCTGGGTAACACCTTTCTGATATTGCTCCACTATCTTTCTGCGCAACATTGTGGGAATTGGTGATCCTCTACCCACCTTGGCTTCTGAGAGACACTGCCACTCTGAGAAGCCCTTTTTATACCCAATCATGTTGCCAATTGACCTAATTTGTGTTAATTGGTCTTCCAGCTCCTCGTTATGCTTAAATTTACTTTTTCCAGCCTCTAACTGCTACTTGTCCCAACTTTTTTGGGATTTGTTCTATTCTGAATAAAATATTAGAAGTTGGCACCTACACATCATTGCATTCAGTTTTTATTCACGATTTGTATAGTGTCCCAACTTTTTTGGAATCTGGTTTGTATTTTATATGTATATTTTCAGGAGTGGTGTGACCATCACTCCAAAGACATTAAAAGAAGTTAAAAAAGGAGCAATGTTACATCTATACAGTATCGTATCTGTTTTCCAATAAATGACAATGCTAAATAATGCCTGAGGACTAAAAGAGAACAGGATTAATAGCAATGCTGAAAATATAGTATCAAAGGCATTCTTCTTCTGCCTTCAGAGACAATAAAAAATAAATAACTGTTAAGAATATGTAATTTCTAAAAATAAACATATTCAGCATTTCAGAAGCACAAACAAAACAGAAGATGAGTTCTAATATAATGACGTTCAGAAGAAACACATGAGCTTGTTTGACTTTCCGTGCAATGCAGAAATAGAACCAGAGACACCAGGAATTGGCCGGTGTTCCAATAAGGATGCAGAATGTCATGATGCAGTATGAGAAGATAAATCCGAAATGAATTCCTTTTAGACAGTCATATAGAGTAAATGGAGATTTCAGTTGTATTGAACATGTCTTTAGGTATATTAGTCATTCTGGTTACTTCTGTCCTACAAAGAGAAAACAAAATGTGACACACAAAATAATAATTCATTAAGAGGCAATTTTGCAATGTACATGCAAAAGATACACTGACCAACTTTTGAAAAGATTAGAGTTAATAACCATATGTAATATAGAAATATAGATAAATTACCTTGTGTATTTTGTTACTGTAAGTGGTTAAAATGATTTAAAAAGTTTTATCTGTTGCACTTGTTTACCTGTTGCAGAGTTTTCTGGCGAAACCGACTTGAGGACAAAAGCGACAAAAGGAATGAGCGCAGACGTTGTTTGCAATTTGAATGGTCATGCAAAATGAACGGAAATAAAATGTGTTAAACAGCCCTCTCCTGTCACATTAAAAAAACATTTGGCATGTGTACATTGCACATTCATGTCAATAAATTAGTATATCGTGGAAATTTATTTCAGTGATTTATGAAACATGTGCATAATTCAGTATGTTCAATTACATGAAGCACTTTTCAAAAAACACGGTGCCAACACAATCAAATGACATTGTACCTCAAATGATCCCACACTGTGTAAACTTAACACTGGACTTCAATTCACTTGGGCTATGAGTTTCTCCACCCTTTTCTCAACACTCTATATGAAAAGACGACTTTGGACCACTGGGCAAAAGTCTACTTTTTCTTCTCCTTAGCCCAGGAACGACGCTTCTGACCTTGTCTGACCTTGTCTGTGTCCATACCACTGTGTGGTGGCTCTTTATTCCATTGATCAGTCTGTGCACCTTGAATTTAGGGAGAGGTGTAGCTCAGCGGTCTAAGGGACTGGGCTGCTGCTCAGAAGATCCGGGTTCGATCCCGGGTATGGCCAAGCTGCTGCCTTTGGGTCCTTGTGCAAGGGACCCTCTGTGCTCCAGGCGCTCCGTATCATGTCCGACCCTGTGCTCTGACCCCAACAACAAGCTGGGATATGCCAAGGAAGAATTTCACTGTGCTGTAATGTATATGTATATGTGACAAATTAATGCTATTCTATTAGATACAAGAGTTTCACAATTTGAGTTGAATTGCTGAAATAAACAAACTTTTCCAAGACATTCTTATTTATTGAGATAAATAAGACGCATGGAAACATGCGTTAAACCATGTATTTAAAGACATTCCTTTTTTTTTTCATTTTGTTTTATTAGATTCTATACAAAAGTCTATCTAGTCAAGAATCTAGTAAAACAAAATTATTAGAATAGCTTATTATTTTTAAGAACGTCTTAATCTGGCAATTTGTCTTACATTGAAATGTAGATGTTAAAATGCACTGTGATACTTGATTTGTTATACTGAAGCAAAATTGAAAAAAATGGAAATAAAAGCCTTATTAAATCAAATTTTATACCAATTGAAAATCTTTAAGAGTTTTAAATATGAAACAGGATATACATTTATTTTTCTAGTCTACGCACATCACCAAATACAAGCCATCATTAAAGAAACAATTATCTAAGTGTATATCATCTGTATAAAATTTGGAAATACCTAATCTTTTAACATTTGTAAGATGCATGTTTGGGTTTTCATTTTAAGTTGTTTTTGCCATGAATTAAAGAAAAGGCAAAAACACACAAAAAGCCATTTGCCATTTTTTATGCTATAAAGAGAACAGGAGAAAAAAGATGTTACCAGACAGCATATATCACTATAATCATCAGTACTCTTATTAGTATAGACTATTAGTATAGCTATGAATGTAAAAAAAGTGCTTTTACATATTTATTAAACATTTGATTAGGTGCCTTCTGGATGTATTATGTAATATGTTTTATTCTCATTATGTTCGTCAAATGAAATTGTGTTAAAACACATTTTTGTCTGAAAATGCAATAAAAGGACACATTAAAAGACCGTCTTTCTAGCCGTGTTTACAGGAGGCATGCTCTTTTATTAGTAAAATAAACTTGAATTCTATTGACATTTCTTATGCATATGATGAAGAAAAAACACAGCATAAATCTAATAATTATATCATGCAAATCCATAACCTTTTAACAGAAATGACACACAGATTACTGCTGTACATGTGACTATACAGCGATATGTTGTTTTTTCCAAAAGATTTACAACAAAGTTGGAGACAAGCAATTTTAAAAGATGTCTTTGGTTCACTTTACAAAAAAATAAAAATGTAAACGTTTTACACAAATACCACAGAAATTCAATTTCCTTATGGTGGTTTTCTTGGGCACGGTGGCTTCGTGGTTAGCATGTTCGCCTCACCCCACCAGGGTCCGGGTTTGATTCCCGTCTCGGCCATGTGTGTGTGGAGTTTGCATGTTCTTCCCGTGCCTTAGGGGTTTTTTCTCCGGGTTCTCCGGTTTCCCCCCGGTCCAAAAACATGCACGGTAGGTTGATTGGCACCTTGGAAAATTGTCCCTAGTGTGTGAATGTGTGTATGAATGTGTGTGTGTGTGCCCTGCGATGGGTTGGCATTCCATCCAGGGTGTATCCTGCCTTAATGCCGATAGACGCCTGAGATAGGCAGACTTTCCCGAGGGAAGATCGGATAAAGCGGTAGAAGATGAATGAATGAATGAATGAATGAATGGTTTTCTTATTTCTACAGCTGGACTAGAATTTGGGTGTCCTACACAAGGAATGGACTGAATCCCACAGATTTCCTTTTAGCATTTCAGACATTTGAAATAACCTTCCTTGGACATCCTTACGAGCGGTGTAACCATCACACAGAAAATATTAAAAGAAGTTAGAAAAGGAATAATATTGCACGTAAACAGTACTTGATCCTTATAAACAGTACAAATGCTAACTACTAATTGAGGAAAGTAGGAGAATAGGATTAATAGCAATGCTGAAAATATAGTATTAAAGGCATTCCTCTTCTGTTGGTTCCCTACATCTCTACCTGTGCGTGTATCTCCAGGCCCTGGCAGTTTCAGAGCACACAACACCGACACACAACAGAATGAAATCACAACCAATGTTATGATGAACACGGTGTTAACAAAAGCATCAGGAAATGTAATTGTTTTTTGGTTTAGCACAGCATATGTAAATAATATGAGCCAAACTATTACAACGGCTGCACTTCGGTATTTTACACCTTTATATTTCAGGAATATTATTGGATGCCGCACGGCCAAATATTGTTCAATACAAATGCAGGTTTCTATCAGAGGCCTTCCAGACCAGGCCAGAGATATAAAAAAGAAAATTACTCTAAAGAATGAGTCACTTGCTAAAATAAATATATTCAGAATTTCCGCAGCACACACTAAGCAGAAGATGAGCTCTATTATAATGCCATTCAGAAGAAACACTTGAGTTTGTTTGACTTTCTGTTGCATGCAGCAATAGAAACAGAGACACCATGAAATGGCTGGTGTACCAATAAGGGCGCAACATGCCATGATGCAGAGATTCAAAATAAATCCAAAATGAATTCCTTTTAGACAGTCATAAAGATCGAATGGAGTCGAGGAAACCGGAGTGGCATTGAACATCTCTGATACATTAAACATTCTGTATTTCTTCTGATCTGCAAAGAGAAAACAAAAGAATGTGTGACTGACAAAATAAGTACTAGTTATCAGGCCCTAATATAAAATACTAATAGACTTGCAAAAGATAGACATAAATCAATTTGTTACTTCAAAATTAATGGTCTATTAAGAGAAAATAATTTAAGTTTATTAACTTCATATCTTCATGCTGAAAGAAATATTATAGAGTGCACTATTTAGAGATATGTAACAAACATAAGAGTATACCTGTTTGAGGAAGGTTAATTATTTCGTCCGTGTGCACTGACACAAGCCTTGTCATAGGTTTCAGTACAAATGTGAGATTGCAAAGCAGTAAATTCTGACAATTCAATATGCAATTCAAATGGTCTTGCCAAGGGAAAAGATTCATATGGAAATGGGTTAAACCAATGCTGTTTGTTTAAAGTATTTTCCAGTTTTCACTTTGTTTAATTGGATTATATGTTGGTGTATTTATTTAAAAGTAGGATATAACTATGGAGTTTTTTTTTTCACATTAACATTTATACATTAAAATGTCCTGAAGTAGGGGGCATGGTGGTTTAGCGGTTAGCACGTTCGCCTCACACCTCCAGGGTCGGGATTTGATTCTTGTATCGGCCATTTGTTTGAGGAGTTTGCATGTTTTCAGGGTTTCTTTCTCCAGTATCACCCTGGTCCAAAGACATGCAACGTAGGTTGATTGGCACCTTGAATTGTCCCTAGTGTATGAATGTGTGTGTGAGTGTGTGTGCCCTGCAATAGGTTGGCATTTCATCCAGGGTGTGTCCTGCCTTGATGCCCATAGACTCCCCGTGAGCTGAAGGAAAATCATATATAGCGGTAGAAGATGAAAGAATGAATGTCCTGGAGCACATATTCTCCGTAAATTGTCCTTCTAAGTGTTATTTAGAAAGCATACCACCGGTTTGAATGTTATCGATAATACAATGGTCTGTCACTGAACTGCTTTTGGATGAACTGGATCGCAATGTCAGAAAGAAGCATCCAGCTAGTGAAGTACACCTTTGACAAGTTTGACAAGAGACATGGATTTCCAATGAAGGTTTTTAGAAATGAGCTGTCCAATCTGTCCAATTTGAACATCTTTACATGTATATATTTGCTTTAACGAAGTAGATCCTTAACATCATCACTTGCTATGGCAAGAGAAATAGTGTAGGTGTAATTCGGAAGGAAGAGTACGGTCACGGTGTAGTGCAGGTGAAGAGAGCTTCTGATAGAGTGATGAATGTGAAGCTGAAATGATGATTATCAGTGCCTATGCTCGACAAATGGGCTGTATCTGTGAGGTCCATCAGTCACACCATGAAAGAAATCTTTATATCATTAAATACATAAGGATGTATTTTATATTTACGACAGCTGGCAGATGCCCTTATCCAGAGTGAATTACAACTGAGGGTTAAGGGCCTTGCTCAAGGGCCCACTAGTGGGAGCTTGGTGGTGATGGGATTTCAACCTGCAATCGTCTAGTGCAGAGGCCAACACTTTGACCACTGTGCTTACACCTCCCCCATCCCCATATTCTAAAAATTTTATATTCATTCATTCATCTTCTACCGCTATATCCGATCTTCCCTCAGGTCACGGGGAGCCGGTTCCTATCTCAGGCGTCTATGGGTATTAAGGCAAGATACACCCTGGATGGAATGCCAACATTTTATATTTTAAATATTAAATATTTATCAGAGGCATCGAGGACCGAAGTACAAATACTTAAGTAGAAGTTTTACTGGAGTAATTCTTTTTCAGACGACTTTTTATTTCTACTCCTTACATTTTTATACAATTATCTGTAACTCCTTCCTTTTTAAAAATAGCCTTTTTAATCCTATTTCATTTCAGATCGTTTTCATTCCGCGTTGTCATCATAAAAAAAAAAAACTATCCAGATAAATCGCGCCATCCGGATAAAGTGAATGCGATTGTGGTTAGATGAGAAATAAACATATAACATTCTGTCACCCTATTGGTTTGTACGCGATCCATCGCACCTGCACACGACACAAATCACGTCACACTCCAGCAGGAACATAACCCGTGTTGGGGTCGTTACTCAAAATATATTATTTCTTAAAAGTGATTATTTCTCCACTACTGGCTCATTTATCAAACAAGTGCTTTCTCGTCATCCTCTGCAAATGAATGACATTTGAATAAATTATCGATTGTGATTGGCGCGGCCTAAACTTTTGTCCTTAATGCCATTTTTGTCCTTATGTTACTTTTATACTTTAAGTAGCTTTGACACCAGTATTTTTACACTTTCACTTGAGTAAATATCTTGAGTTGATACTTCAACTTTTACAGAAGTTTTTTTAAATCCTAGTATCTATACTTCTACCCGAGTAATGAATGAATTCTTTTGATACAGTGATATATTAAATATTAAATATATAAAAAAAAAAGTTGCACATTTTCACACTTTCACACTTTCACTTATATAAAGTATCTATCAGTCTGTCTGTCGGTCCAAATGATTCTCTCTATTTGTCTGTCTTGTGTGACTGTCTGTCTGTATATTCTCATTAAAAAAAAGGTGTTTCCAAAATTTTGACAAGCACTGTTGCTTTTTTTTTACTATTAGATCCTTCATGTGCAATGAAGACTTGTTTGTTGAGACAAAAAATAAGACGAAATGATAGATTTAATTCAACTTTATTGTCACTGTGCAAGGTACATGCAGAGTCAACAAAATGCTGTTATTCACCAAAATTCAATATTCATTGATGTTTATTATAATAAAAACATCTTTATCTTAAATGGTTTTTCCATTTCCTAAATTTTTGATTAGTTGGTTGCTATTTGCATTATGTAAGCTAACATTTGAATTTACATTATATTTATCAAACGAGATTATGTTGCTGAATCACCGCCAATCTATTGTTGTCCAAAAATACAATTGAGAGGCAAATCAAAATAAAAAAATAGAAAGGCTTCCCTCTATTGCTGTGTTTAAAGTAGACTTTATTATGAATACAAATACATCAAGCATTACAACACATTTTATTAGCAAATTAAACTTAAAGCCTAATTCCTTTCTGTACTGTATTTGTATATGTTCACAGCAATGGTCAACAAAAATGTCCTAAATAATGAACTAGGTTAAACTAGTTCAACTCAATTTCATCCGGATCTTTAACCAAAATATACGAATTGCAAATCGATTCCAACGCAAAAGATTTAAATAAAGCATGTTAGCATAAAACAGACGTTGCTGCACTGCATTATCATTAAAGTGTAGTATGGAAATGAAAACTTGTTTAAACCATGTTTTTTCTTGTACCATCATCTGTATTACTGTAGAAAACAGTTGTGAATCCCATCTAACACTTTCTTTCATTCATTCATCTTCTACCGCTTTAACCGATCTTCCCTTGAGTCATGGGGAGCCTGTGCCTATCTCCTGCGTCTATGGGCATTAAGGCAGGATACACCCTGGATGGAGTGCCGACCCATCGCAGGACACACACACTCACTCACTCACACATTCATACACACATTCATACACACATTTATACACTAGGGACAATTTTCCAAGGTGCCAATCAACCTACCGTGCATGTTTTTTTTGGACTGGGGGGAAACTGGAGAACCCGGAGAAAAAAACCCTGAGGCACGGGGAGAACATGCAAACTCCACACATACATGACCGAGACGGGAATTGAACCCGGACCCTGCCGGTGTGATGCGAACATGCTAATCACTAAGCCACCGTGCCCCCCATATAACACTTCAGACATTTAAAATAACCTTCCTTGTACATTTTTAAGAGCGGAGTGACCATCACGCCAAAGACATAAAAAGAAGTCAAAAAAGGAACGACATTGCACCTAATCATCATACGACCTTTGTAATAACTGGTAATAATGGTGAGCACTCCCTGAGGGAAATAGGAGAACAGGATTAAAAGCAATGCTGTAAATATAGTATCAAAAGCCTTTCTCTTCTGTTGGTTACGTACATCTCTACGTCTGTCTCCTGGCCCCGGGTGTTTCAGAGCACACAACACAGACACGCAGCAGAATGAAATTACGATCAGTGTTACAATGAATAGAGAGTTGGTAAAAGGATCAGGGTAAGTCGCCGTGATTAAATTATACACAGCGTATCCGAGAGACATGAGCCAAACTGCTACCGCTGCCACGTTCCTGTATATCATACCTTTATATCTCAGGAACGTTATTGGATGCCGCACAGCCAGGTACTGTTCAACACAGAGGCAGATTTGTATCACAGGCCTTCCGCTCCAGGACAGACACAGAAAGAAGTGAACCACTTCATAAACTTTGACATTTTTCCAAAAAAACACATATGCTTCTTCACCAGCACACGCTAAGCAGAAGAGAAGTTCTAGGACAATGTGATTCAGAAGAAACACTTGAGTTTGTTTGATTTTTCTCTCGATGCAAAAATAGAACCAGAGACACCAGGAATTGGCTGGTATACCAATGAGGAAGCAAATTGCTGTGACACAGCACGAAATAAGGAATCCAAAATTATTTTTTTCCAGGCACTCAGTAATATCAAATGGATTTGAATACACTGGAGTGGAATTGAGGTTCTCTTCGGGTGTGTTAGACATTCTGCATTATTTTGTGCTGGAAAAAGAAAAAAAATGTGTCTATTACAATGTAAAGTCTCTTATGAGACTCTTATACAATATACAAAAAGACATGCAGAAATACAATTTGTTTTGTATACTGTTTATGCACATAGAAATCAGAGTAAAAATCATGGAAAAAAATGAATAAGGAATATTTCAGTCATTCAAAAAAGAGAAAGTTAAGTTTAAAATAAGGAAGTATAAATTAAATTAGGTTTATTGATATAACGACAAGGTAAGCACCTGTGGAGCTGTTATTTTACTTCTTGAAAAAAGTAAAAAAGAATTTTTTGTTTCTTTTTACCTGTGCATGGATGGAAGACTCGCACAAGAGCTTTCTGAGCAAAAAATGCGATTGCAGTGTACCGGGCTCAGAATTTGCAATTTAAATGTGCTTGCCAAATTAAAACGTGATCTCTTTGTTGAACAAATCTGTGCTGTCAGATTAAAACTCATAATAAAATGAATACGCTACTCTGTCTTTTTCTATTAAAACGATTTTTGACAAGTGTTTTGAAATGGTGTTAAAAAATGAGCTAAGCCAAGTTGAAATCTATTCTTCATTTTATTTGACTGATTCTATGATTCTATTCTATGCTTATTTATTATTTATTAATTACAACATTTATTTGGCAATTCGAATGTTTGACGAGAACACATTTTCCGTAAACCCTTTTTTTTAAATACTGAGGTTAACATTTACAGTAAAAACTTTACTTTTAATTTTATAACTTTAATTTTTATAAGAAATTATATTATACAACCACAGTTCATTTCAGAGTTCAATTATGAAATGGCACAGTATAGCACAGACATACAGTACTGTGCCAAAGTCTTAGGTAGGTGTGAAAAAGTGAATGTTTTCAGAAATATAAATAATCATTACTCATTTTTGTCAATTTACAAAATACAAAGTGAGTGAACAAAATAAAAAATTGAAATCAAATCAATATTTGGTGTGAGTACCTTTTGAAGAAGTAGAAGTAGTGGAAGTGATGGCACCCCCACAGAGTCCTGATCTCAACATCATGGAGTGTGTGTGGGATTAAATGAAGAGACAGAAGGATGTGAGAACGTCTCCATCCACGGAAGATCTGTGTTTAATTCTCCAAGATGGAACAACCAACCAGCCGAGTTCCTTCATAAACACTGTGTGTAAGTGTACCTCTATTACTGTTGTTTTGTAGGCAAAGTGTGTTCACACCAAATTTTGATTTGATTTCGATTTCCCTTTTGTTCATTCGCTGCATTTCGTTTATGGATGAAAGTAAATAATTAACACTTCCATTTTTAAAAGCAGTCTTTGTTTACAGCATTTTTTCACACATATCTAAAATTTTTGCACAGTACTGTATATACTATATGAATAACCTTTTTTTATTTCTCATGTACTTAGGAGAATGGCAGATGAGAATGCATGCTAAGGTGACATTATTATTGACAGGTTATGATCTGATGATTGATCTTGAATGGGGCTATGTGCTTTGGCAGAGCTTGCAGCAAGACCGGGCCTTTCTGTAGTGGGAAATACCTGATTGTCAAAATAATAGTTAAGGTACAAGCTGTTACTTATGCTCAGGTATTGTAGGTTCGGGCTGCTCTTTGTGTAGAATATATAGAATTGCCTTTATTTGTCACATATACATTACATTACAACACAGTGAAATTCTTTCTTCGCATATCCCAGCTTGTTTAGGAAGCTGGGGTAAGAGTAAAATATTTTTATTTACACAGCAATGTTCACAGCAATGGCACTTATAGTACTATACAAATTACAATTATACATGTAGACAGATAGACAGATAGATAGATAGATAGATAGATAGATAGATAGATAGATAGATAGAACTTTATTGTCATTGAATAGTACAGGTACACAGCAACAAAATGCAGTATTATCATTTGTGTGTATGTGATATGTACAATGTATGTACAACTATATTGGGGTTATATATTGATCTAAACGTGTAGTGTAGAGTTCAGTAAGATGAAGGTGGATGGGAAGAAGCTGGCCCTGATCGTATTGGAACCTTCTATGGATGTTCCTGTGTCTCCTTCTAGATGGAAGGAGTTGTTCTAATGAGGTTCCTCTCCAAACTATTCTACAGGAGTCTCAAAGACTAGGAAAACTTCCCCAAAAAAGTGGCGGTGATTATAACAACATTTACAAAGCAAAGTATAAACATCACATAGGAATCTTATGTTATACCATGGCTACTTGGTGTTATTCCATCTCAAGTGTTCTTACCAAAATATATCAAATGTTCAGAATACAAATAAAAACTTGGGAATGTGATGATAAAATTCTTGTAGTGTGAGCATAAATATCCTTAGCCCTGTATTTCTTGAGTAGCAGGTTGCTTCTAACACTTGAGACGTCCGAAAAGACCTTCCTTGTACATTTTCATTAGCGGCGTAACTATCACACCAAAGACATTAAAAGCAGACATAAAAGGAATGATACTGCACCTAAGTAATACAACATCTGTTTTATAAGCAGTAAAAATGTTAAGTAACGCTTGGGGAAGGTAGGAGAACAGCATTAAAAGGAATGCTGAAAATATAGTATCAAAGGCATTTCTCTTCTGTTGGTTCTCTACATCTCGCCCTTGGCGCCTCATGTCTCCTGGCCCCGGGTGTTTCAGAGCACACAACACCGACACCCAGCAGAATGAAATCACAACTAGGGCTACAGTGAAGATGGAGCTAGAAACTGGATCAGGATAAACCAGTGTGATGACATGAAACACAGCGTATCCGAGAGACACCAACCAAACCCCCAGTGCTGCTGCGTTCCGGTACTTTAGACCTTTATATTTCCGGAATGTTATTGGATAGCAAACGGCCAAATATTGCTCGATGCAGATGCAGGTTTGTATCAGAGGCCTTCCACTCCAGGACAGACACATTAAAAAATGGACCACTTTATATAATATCATATTTTGGAAAAGAAACATAAATGCTATTTTTCCAGCACATACAAAACAGTAGTTAAGCTCAATTACAATGTGATTTAGATGAAGCACTTGAGTTTGTTTGAATTTCCTCTCGATGCACAAATAGAACCAGAGACACCACGAATTGGCTGGCGCACCAATGACAAAGCAAACAGTCAAAACGCTGTACGAGACGACAAATCCAAACTGAATCTTTTTTAGACATTGAGAAACATCAAATGGAGTCGAATCAGTTACGGTGGCATTGAGAATCTCTTCATTTGTATTATTCATTCTGTATTGATTCTGTACTGCAAAGCAAAAGATAAAGAATATGTGACTATTACAATAGAAAGATTAGTGACCAGGGTCTCATATAAGATACAAAAATACATTTAAAAAATTGTAAAATAAAATAAAAACAAACATCATGTTTTTTTATTATTTAGTCATTCTGTAAAGAGAAACTAACCAGCAAAGATAAAATAAAACCTGGTTAAAGAAATTTAAACAAAAACTTTACCTGTGCACTGATGCAAGACTTTTAGGAATTTTGTGAGTAAAAGTAAGATTGCACTACTATGAGTTTAGACCTTGTTTGCAATTCAAATACTCTTTTCTGTTGTACAGCCGTGTCTGGTCACACACGCATAAATAAACAACCTGATCTCTTAATCTATTCAAAAGCATCTGACTTATATTGAAATACCCTAAATGGAAGTACTTTAATAAATTGGGACTTTGCTTTACATTAACATTTAGGCTTTAAAAATGCACACATTGTCCATGAATATTTTATTATATTAAAGTATACAGTAAAGGACTTATTGATAATGGCCATTGATATGGCCTACAGATTTTATTTAATCTATTTTTATGCCAATAATTTTTTATGTTCCTGTATCTAGTGCCCCTGACTCTGACCACTGCTGTTGGTTTGCATTCACAAGTGAAAATAACTTGAGTACACTTAAAAAAATACTTAAATACAAGTACAGTAGTAGTACAATCTTATTTTGTGCTCAATAAATTTGTAAAAATGATAAATATATATACACATATATATAATAAATACACTAGTTCGAAGTGTACTTTTACTTTAGTAGTACTTTAGTGCAATTGCGAAAGTATTCTGAATATAACTGATATTTAAAATGAGTTTTAGTACATAGAAAAAAAGTGTACAAGTGCAAAAATATACTTCTTTTTAAATATTGTGCATTTTTATGTATATGTAGTATATTTAAAGGTTAATGAAATATGTTTTAATTGTATTAAAAGTGGTAACAAAATACATTTTTTTGAAATGCTGACATATTATGTTACCACCTTTTAGTTTATGTTCATGTTCAAAATAGCACAGTTGAGTTCACTAAGATGATCTTAAGTTTATCTTAGGAAGTACTAAGGAATAACTTTTAGTATATTAAGTACAAAACTGGTGCGTGTAAATAGAGCCTTTAAGTACATTAGGGAAGTGCACTTAAGTACATTGAACCTTTTTAGTGTATTTTTTAACGTGCGTGCTACAGGAATAATTTTCTTTGGTTATGTAGCCATGTGTCTTTGTTATGATTCATTTATGCCCTTATATCTCAGTCATTTCTGTTTGCCAATCATGTCTGTATTACATCAGCTGTTCTGGATTTTATTTCGTATATATACCTGTTATTTTTATAAAACGTTCTTTACTTTAATGAATGTCTCCATTCACTCGGAAACCACAGAAAAGAAGGTTTTTGAAATCACACAGTCTGTTAGAAAATGCTGAATCATGCTACTCCTTGAATATGTTTAAGAAATGTCTCTTTTTGGATATATTTTTCTTAATAAATACAGTTATTCAATGTATCTGCCATTTTTCATTCTCGGAGCTATTTGTATAAAGAGAATTATGCAAAAAAGGCCTTCATGTGAAGTTAATGGCTGCAATAACTTCCAGAGATACCACCCACTGGGAAGGTGGTAGCTCAGTGGTTAAGGTGTTGGCCTCTGGACCGGAAGATCATGGTTTCAAACCCCACCACCAAGCTGGTACTAGTGGGCTCTTGAGCAAGGCCCTTAACCCTCAATTGCTCATTTGAAAGTCGCTCTGGATAAGGGCGTCTGCCAAGTGCTGTAAATGTAGAATAATGGCTGGATCTATCATAGCTGCTCTAATTGAAATGTCGTCAGTGCATTTACAGTAGTGGTGTAGAGGTGCATGTATTTGTACCCCAATTATTCAGTACAGGGCTTTTGACTGGGCCCATATGTGTATAACTCTTTTCTACATGTATACTTTATAAAGGAGAATATATTTAGAGCAAGAAAATCAAGCAAGCAAGCATCTTTATTACCAATTATAGAAGGGAAAACATTCTAGTACAGGATGAAGAGAAACTACAGCATAAACCAGATCATCGTGCGCTCAAATTAGTATAAAAGGCAAATTCTTTGCATGAACAGTATGTCTTCACAACAATAGCACTCTCTATACAAATTCAGCAAATATTTACAACAAACCTGAAACTGGTGCTGTTCGATTTCATTTGGAGATTTTTTCCAAAGATAAACTAAATGAAATTAATTGTTGTCCTGTCATACTGTCACATATTAAAAAAAGGTTTTTAGATGATCAATAATTAAGTAAGTGTTTACACAGATTCCATACACTCTTTGATGCAGTCATGATATTTCTAATCATTTAGCCTGTGACTATCTCAGTCATCTATGGGCATTAAGGCAGGATACACCCTGGATGGAATGCCAACCCATTGCAGGGCACTCAGACACACACACACACACTAGGGACAATTTTCTAAGTGACCATTCAACCTACCGTGCATGTTTTTGGACTGGGGGGAAACCGAAGAAAAAAACCCTGAGGCACGTAAACATGCAAACTCCACACACACATGGCCGAGACAGGAATCGAACCCAGACGCTGGAGGTGTGAAGCAAACATGCTAACCACTAAGCCACCATGTATTGCTACATATTGTTTTAAAAGTAATGTTATTGTGAATCCTCCAGATTTCCCTTTTAACACTTTAAACAATTTAAATGACCTTCCTTGTACATTTTTAAGAGTGGCGTAACCATCATGCCAATGACATAAAAAGAAGTCATAAAAGGAGATATATTGCACATCACCAACAGCTGATCTACATTATAACCAGTTATGATGCCAAGTAACAGCTGGGGGAGGTAGGAGAAGAGTATTACCAGCAATGCTGAAAATATAGTATCGAAGGCATTTCTTTTCTGTTGGTTTCTTACATCTCTGCCCGTGCTTGCAGCTCCTGGTCCAGGGTGTTTCAGAGCACACAACACCGACACACAGCAAAATGAAATCACAACTAATGTTATGATGAAGACGGCGCTGATACAAGCATCGGGATAAGTCGCTGTGTTCATGTTATATAGAGCGTATGCTAGCGACATCAGCCAGACGGCTGCAGATATTACAATTCTGTATTTTAGAGCTTTATATCTCAAGAATGTTACCGGATGACACACAGCCAAGTATTGTTCAATGCAGATGCAGGTTTGGATCAGCGGCCTTCCACTCCAGGATAAACAAAGGAAGAAATGCATCCCTGAATAGAATTTGTCATTTTCAAAAAGAAACAGGTAGGTTATTTTTCCAGAGGATGCTAGGCAGAAGATGAGCTCTATTATAATGTGATTGAAAAGAAACACTTGGGTTGATTTGACTTTCCGCTGAATGTAAAAATAGAAATAGAGGCACCAGGAATTGGCTGGTGTAGCAATGAGGAAACAGAATATAATGATGCAGAATGAAAAAATGAATCCAAAATGAATTCCTTTTAAACAGTCAGTAATGCTTAATTGAGTGGAATGAATAATACTGGAATTGAGATCCACTTCATGTCGATTATTCATTCTGTCTTAATTTTTGTCCTGCAAAGAGCAGAAAAACAAAAGTTATAAAATGAATAACAGTGATCAGACTCTTATGCACAATAAAACAAATGTCATGCAGAAATGTTATACAGTTTATGCATGTAGAAGATTTTCAAAATGTACTGGCAATACGAAGACGAATATTAATTATTAATTCAGATATTACTTATTCTAATTAAAAGATAAAGGCAGCCTATATTAGCATTAAGAAACTTATAAAACTAAGAATATTAAAACTCTTGCTATTTTTTTTGTTCCTGCTTTATAGATGATCTTGCATACACAATAGGGTTGAATGAGAGAAAGCTTATACCTGTTTGAAAACGTTTAAATGTTCACTGGTGCAAGAGTTTTCTGTGCAAAACCCAGACTCTAATACAATTAGTCCAGACATCGTTTGCAATTTAAATGGTCTTGTCAAACAAAAGAATGCAGGAAAAACATTAGAATTAATAATCGAATCTATTAACCTGTTCAAACCTTTTTGGCATGTTTTGAAAAACAGTCAATGGAAACAGACTCTCATTTGTTTAAAGCTAATCTTTTCATTTAATTTGATTGATTGTATTCAACGTTGGCAGGTAGTTTATACTAATGCCTCACACTAATACTAATGCCTCACATATAGTAATCATGACAAATGCTGATCATATACAACTTTTTATACAGTACATAAACAGAATATATATATATATATATATATATATATATATATATATATATATATATTAGTTTGGAACTAAACTAATTGTATAGTAAATGTTTACTTATTAATTAATTAAACGATAATGTTAGTAAAATGGGCGATATGTTCTTAGTTCTTTAAACACAATATTCCTATCCGAGTATCTACAGGAACGTATAAGGAATTATACGAAGAAAAGATTTTTTTTTTCCGTGTGTGTGTGTATATGCACTTTTATCTGTCTATTATCTGTAAATAAAATTAATACGCATACATGTGTGCCTCTGTGTGCTATGCGATTCTTCTCTGATCAGAAAAGACTCTCTAATAAGTACGTTTTTGTTTGGGTATAATAAAAATCTAACAAATAATAATTATGTTTATTTACAAAACCTGCAGAATCATTTAATGTGAATTAACTTTATTATTTAGTTCAAACATTATTTAGGCTGTAAAGGAGATCTATCTAGATGACAACTTCTATAAAAAGTCATAAATGGTTCTCCCCTGTCGCTGCTATGAAAACCTTTTGGTTTTTCCTGGAATGCTAATATTGTCCAGCAGTTTAATTTTGTCGCTCTGATGTTTCACGTACCTGTCTTTTATTTGCTTTATTGGCTCATTTTACAACAGGTTTTGTTAAATGAGTCAATAAGACTCAACCAAAAATGTTTTTTTAAAACAGTTTTAATGCATCTCAGTTACAATGGTCTCATACAGCCAACATTACAAAAACACCAATATTCAATAGGAAAAAAGAATTGTTCTTAAACATTATATAAAGACAGAAAACATAGTATCTGCTAGAAAGTGCTTAAAAGTCCTAAAATCAAATGCTTCGGCCAGTTTTTTTAATTAAATACCACATATTATTATAGTTAGGATTAATTTATGTGGATCATAAACCATTTCCTGTCTCAAAAAATGCCAATATTACTGTTATTTGCTGGACTGTGAGCATAGATAGTTAGAATGATTCATCATCAGTTATAAAAAAGGTTTTACCTTATTTTTACCAGATTTCCATCTAACATTTCCGACATTTGAAATGACCGTCCTTGTACATTTTTATGATTGGTGTAATCATTATACCACAAATATTAAAAAAATTCAGAGACGGAACAATTCTGCATGTAACCAATGCACGGTCTTGATTATAACTGATTAAAATAACAAGTAATACCTGAGGAAGGTAGGAGAAAAGCATTAATATCAATGCTGTAAATATAGTACCAAAGGCATTTCTCTTCTGTTGGTTACGTATATCTCGACCTGTTCGTGTATCTCCTGGCCCTGGGTGTTTCAGCGCACACAACACAGATACACAACAGAATGATATCACAGCTATTGATACGAAGAATACAGAGTTGAGAATAGGATCAGGGTAAGTCATTATGTTGATATGATACAGAGAGTAGCCTAGAGAGAGTAACCACACTGTTACAGCTGCTGCATTTCTGTATTTTATACCTTTATATCTCAGGAATATTATTGGATGCCGCACAGCCAAATATTGTTCAATACAGATGCAGGTTTGTATTAAAGGACGTCCACTCCAGGACAGACACAGAAAAATATTTATCACCAGATAGAATTTGCTGCATCTAAAAAACAACATATACAGCAATTCACCAGCACACACTAAGCAGAAGATGAGCTCAATTATAATGTGATTCAGAAGAAACACATGAGATTGTTTTATTTTCTGTCCAATGCGAAAATAGAACCAGAGACACCAGGAATTGGCGGGCGTTCCAACGAGGAAGCAAAATGCCATTAAACAGTACGAGAAAATAAATTCAAAAGCAAATTGCTTCTGACAGTTTAAAAAATTTAAATTATTCAGAAAAACTTGAGTGGAATTGGTGATTTCTTCTATTATATTATTCATTCTGTAAAGGGAAAACAATATTATGTGTAAAGGCATAAAATAATAATGAAATGATAAAAAGAATTTTAAACAGATCAGTTTTACCTGGGGACTGATTCAAGTCTGATGTAAGTGTTGCCTGTTTAAGTGTGAGGTTGTAAAACAATTAATTTATACCACTGTCAAATTGATTCAATGCATTAATAATCTATTCAAATGCACATTGGTATGTATGTAAATCATATTTGATATGATTTTAGAAGAGAAAAAATGTTGACCACAAGGACATGCTGTACATTCTGCTGTTGAACGTCAATGTTAGCTTATTTGAAATATGTCCTCTTTTATTCCATTTTATAATAACATTGCTTTACATGTATATTTTATTTCATTTATTAAATTGCAGAGAGTAGCTGAATGGCAACGTTTTCAACAACAACAAAAAATAAGATTTGTATAAAAATTCATGTAACACTTATGATTTAATAAAAACAATAAATGAGTTTTGTAAAATGAGTCAATAAGATTCAATCAAAAATATATTTAAAACAGTTTAATGCATCTCAGTTACAATGTTCTATACGAATGTAATTTCTTTATTGTTGTTTTATTTTTCTTCTGTATGTCCAAACTTATACATACATATATACACTTTATACATATTTAGGACCCAAATGAAGTTACAGCTGTGTGTGTGTGTGTGTCTGCGATGGGTTAGAATTCCATCCAGGGTGTTCCTTGCCTTAATGCCCATAGACGCCTGAGATAGGCACAGGCTCTCCGTGACCCGAGAGAAGATCGGATATAGCGGTAGAAGATGAACGAATGAATGAAGTTACAGCATAAATTACATGACAATGTAAAAACAGGTGCTGGTTGGAAGTTCGCAAACTCCAGAAGATTCTTTGTATAAAAAAGGGACACGATTTCACTCAGTCTCCTTCTCCTGTGGTGTGTGTTCCCATTTGCTCCTGATTTAATCATAGATCTAAGCTTAGATACGAACCTTTTGGTATTCCTATGATAAATAAGGGGTCTGAGGGAGGGAGTAATCTTGGTCGGGACAGCTACTTCACCTTTACGTTTTGTTTTTACTTATCATCTGAGTGTTTTGTTCTCCTTGGGAGCGAATGCCTCCAAAATATGTCTACTATACTAGGAATTTAAAGCAGACTTGTTGACTGCAGCGCTGAAGCAGTATGTTGTCGTGTAGGCATGTCTGCAATAAAGACTGCTGCTGGAAAGATATACACAAGTCTCCTGGATCAAAGGTTTATAACAGCTCTCATACACATCCCAAAAACATAAGCAATAGGGAGGAAGTATTGTTCTTAAAAATAAATAACGACATGCTATCTGCTAGAAAGTGCTGAAAAATATGACTCCTAAAATTGAAATCGTCACCAGTTCTTCATTAAATACCACATTTTATTACAGTTAGTCTTAATTTATGTGGCACATCCACCATTTCCTGTCTCTAATAAAAACCAATTTTACAGTAAAAAAGCAATATTTTACTGAATATTACACTGAATATTATACTTAATATTGAGAGAGCGATTTATCTTCAGTCATGAAAAGTTTTACACAGATTTCATACACGAGATCATACACAAGATTTCCATCTAACATTTCCGACATTTGAAATGACCGTCCTTGTACATTTTTATGATTGGTGTAATTATTATACCACAAATATTAAAAAAATTCAGAGACGGAACAATTCTGCATGTAACCAATGCACGGTCTTGATTATAACTGATTAAAATAACAAGTAATACCTGAGGAAGGTAGGAGAAAAGCATTAATATCAATGCTGTAAATATAGTACCAAAGGCATTTCTCTTCTGTTGGTTACGTATATCTCGACCTGTTCGTGTATCTCCTGGCCCTGGGTGTTTCAGCGCACACAACACAGATACACAACAGAATGATATCACAGCTATTGATACGAAGAATACAGAGTTGAGAATAGGATCAGGGTAAGTCATTATGTTGATATGATACAGAGAGTAGCCTAGAGAGAGTAACCACACTGTTACAGCTGCTGCATTTCTGTATTTTTTACCTTTATATCTCAGGAATATTATTGGATGCCGCACAGCCAAATATTGTTCAATACAGATGCAGGTTTGTATTAAAGGACGTCCACTCCAGGACAGATACAGAAAAATATTTATCACCAGATAGAATTTGCTGCATCTAAAAAACAACATATACAGCAATTGACCAGCACACACTAAGCAGAAGATGAGCTCAATTATAATGTGATTCAGAAGAAACACATGAGATTGTTTTATTTTCTGCCCAATGCGAAAATAAAACCAGAGACACCAGGAATTGGCGAGCGTTCCAACAAGGAAGCAAAATGCCATTAAACAGTACGAGAAAATAAATTCAAAAGCAAATTGCTTCTGACAGTTTAAAAAATTGAAATTATTCATAAAAACTTGAGTGGAATTGGTGATTTCTTCTATTATATTATTCATTCTGTAAAGAAAAAAACAGTATTATGTGTAAAGGCATAAAATAATAATGAAGTGATTAAAAGATGTAAAAAAAAAATAAAAAAAAAAGATCAGTTTTACCTGGGGACTGATTCAAGTCTGCTTCAAGAGTTGCCTGTTTAAGTGTGAGGTTGTATGAATGAATTTATACCACTGTCAAATTTATTTAATGCATTATTAATCTATTCAAATGTACTTTGATATGTATTCAATCATATTTGATATCATTTAAAAAAAACTGTTGACCACGAGGACATGCTGTACATTATGCTGTTAAACGTCAATGTTTTATAATAACATTGCTTCACTCTTATATTTTATTTCATTTATTAAATTGCAGAGAGTAGACAAAAGAGACAGTTAAAAAAGGATTCATATAAAAGGGCATATAACACTTTAATAAAAAATAAAAAAATTGTTTTTGGAGTCAATAAGATTCAACCAAAAATATAATTCAAACAGTTTAATGCAGAGGCACGGTGGTTTAGTAGTTAGCACGTTCTCCTCACACCTCCAGGGTGGAGTTCGAGTCCCCGCCTCTGCCATGTGTGTGTGGAGTTTGCATGTTCACCTTGTGCCTCAGGGATTTATTCTCCGGGTCCAAAAACATGCACGGTAGGTTGATTGGCACCTTGGAAAATTGTCCCTAGTGTATGAATGTGTGTGTGTGTGTGCCCTGTAATGGGTTGGCATTCCATCCAGGGTGTATCCTGCCTTAATGCCCATAGACGCCTGAGATAGACACAGGGAAGACCCGAGGGAAGATCGGATATAGCGGTAGAAGATGAATGAATGAATGAATGAATGAACAGTTTAATGCAGAGGTCCCCAAACTTTTCTCTCAGAATTATTTTTCCACATAATTGTTCCTTTCTTTAATGGGGGGAAGGCGGGGGGGGGGGGGGGGGGGGGGGGGGGGGGGGGGCGGGGTCAGTTTATAAAAGAAAATGACGTAGGCAGGAGTGACTACCAGTAGTATTATGATTTTAAACTGTATGTATCATACCTTCTTATACTAGAATAGTTTATTAATTTTTTATTCACTACACACACAAATGATCATTTCTTTTCAAGCGATATATTAATTAACTTTATTACAATTATAATGACTTTCTTTTTTATATTCAGTGCTATTAAAAATCAAATCATTTACTTGCATATTAATTAGTGTGAACTCTGGGCTTGTTTCTGACTGGTGAGAAGTCCAATATTAGGATCCATTCCTGTCAAAGTCTCAAAGACTGATGCAAATGTTCATCAGTGAGTCTTGATCTGATCGGAGTTTTCATCAGTGTCACGCATGAAAAGGTTTGCGTTGGCGGACGTCAGGACAAGGCTTCCTGAACCGTGAGACTGTGGGTGTGTCCCGGCGTGAGTACGAGGTAGAGACCTGACCCAATGCAAACGAATGCAGCGCGGGACAAGACTTGATGGTTGATTGCTGCTGCAGGTGGGAATATATTCATGTACAATAGAATGTACAATACAATATTTTCAACACAGTTATCCGCAGGACTCCTGCAAAATGGTCTTTTAAAAATAAATAAATAAACAAACAAACAAACAAACAAATAAATATATATAAAATGTATTTATATATATTTTTAAAAATTCTAAAAACATTTAAACTTTTAAGAATCTACTGCAAAAAGCAAGAATATCAACTAAAATAAAAATAAACGATATACAGGCACAAGCTCGAGAGCGACTTAAATATTGCTTGCCGGAGAAAATAACATATTTATGTAAGAACGCGGGCAGGAGCGGGACAAAACTTAAATATTACGGGCAGGGGGGACGGGAACGGGAAAAAAAAAAAAAAAAACAACATTTTTGCGGAAGCGGGACGGAAAAGTCCAGTATGAAAATAAATAGTAAAAAAAATCTAGTATGAGGGAAGGAAAGTACAGGGGCACATAACAAATAGGGAGGCGGGACTCCCGCATCACATGTCGTGATTGGTCTGTCAATCCGACAGGCGTGGTCTGATTGGTGCTTCCTGGATCGGTCACGCCTGAGGCGATTCCCACAGTGAGATACCGAATGGATGTTTGAAAGTGAACTGTTGTTTGTCTCTATTCCTTCCAGCTCGGACAAACGAATCATTTATACATATATTAAAATTCAATTTTCAACATATGTCATTATTTGGTATTATTCAAAGAGTTGGATCAAATGTGGGATTTGGGGTCCCTGGTTTAATGCATGTCAGTTACAATGCTCTGTAGGAATGTAATTTTTTACATTGTTGTTTTATCATTCATTCATTCATCTTCTACCGCTTTATCCGATCTTCCTCGGGTCACGGGGAGCCTGTGCCTATCTCAGGCGTCTATGGGCAGTAAGGCAGGATACACCCTGGATGGAATGCCAACCCATCGCAGGGCACACACACACACACACACATTCACTCACACATTCATACACTAGGGACAATTTTCCAAGGTGCCAATCAACCTACCGTGCATGTTTTTGGACCGGGGGAAACCGGAGAACCCGGGGAAAAACCCCCTGAGGCACGGGGAGAACATGCAAACTCCACACACACATTCCCGAGACGGGAATCGAACCCGGATCCTGGCGGTGTGCCCCCTATTGTTGTTTTATTTCTTCTGTATTTATTTTTCTTCTTTATTTTCTTTTGTATGCCTAAACTTATATATACATGTATACATATATACACTTTATACATCTTTAGGAGCCAAATGGAGTTATAGCATAATTTACATGACGATGTAAAAACAGGGTGCTCGTTGGAGGTTTGCAAACTCCAGAAAATGCCAATATTACAGTAAAATATTGCATTTTACTGTCATATTACATACATATTGTAATATAACTGTAATTATTATCACTGTATAATATTACAGTCAATATTATACTGAATATTGAGAGAGCGATTTGTTGTTAGTTATGAAAAGATTCACACAGATTTCATACACGAGATCAACTTGTATTACTACACACTCTTCCAAACATTTCAGTAGAATAATTATGAATATCACAGATTTCCTTCTAACATTTCAGACATTTGAAATGACCGTCCTTGTACATTTTTACGAGCGGCGTAATCATCATACCACACACATTAAAAGAAGTCATAAACGGACTAATTCTGCATAAAAGCAATACAGGGTCTTGATTATAACCGTTTAAAATAGCAAGTAATACCTGAGGAAGGTAGGAGAAAAGCATTAATATCAATGCTGTAAATATAGTACCAAAGGCATTTCTCTTCTGTTGGTTACGTATATCTCGACCTGTTCGTGTATCTCCTGGCCCTGGGTGTTTCAGCGCACACAACACAGATACACAACAGAATGATATCACAGCTATTGATACGAAGAATACAGAGTTGAGAACAGGATCAGGGTAAGTCATTATGTTGATATGATACAGAGAGTAGCCTAGAGAGAGTAACCACACTGTTACAGCTGCTGCATTTCTGTATTTTATACCTTTATATCTCAGGAATATTATTGGATACCGCACAGCCAAATATTGTTCAATAGAGATGCAGGTTTGTATTAAAGGACGTCCACTCCAGGACAGACACAAAAAGATATTTAGCACTAGATAGAATTTGCTGCGTCTAAAAAACAACATATACAGCAATTCACCAGCACACACTAAGCAGAAGATGAGCTCAATTATAATGTGATTCAGAAGAAACACATGAGACTGTTTTATTTTCTGCCCAATGCGAAAATAGAACCAGAGACACCAGGAATTGGCGGGCGTTCCAACGAGGAAGCAAAATGCCATTAAACAGTACGAGAAAATAAATTCAAAAGCAAATTGCTTCTGACAGTCAAAAAAGTTTACAAGACTCAGAAAAACTTGAGTGGAATTGGTGACCTCCTCTGTTATATTATTCATTCTGTAAAGAAATATTATGTGTAAAGGCACAAAATAATTAATGAAATGATTAAAAGATGTAAAAGCAATTAAAAAGACACATACTGAATAATTCCTAAGTAACAAAATCACAAAAGGTTTTACCTGGGGACTGATTCAAGTCTGATGTAAGAGTTGCCATGTTTAAGTGTGAGGTTGTAAAGCAATGCATTTATACCACTGTCAAGTTGATTTAATGCATTAATAACCTATTCAAATGTGTTATTAATGCATTATTAATCTATTCAAATGTGCTTTGACATGTATTTTAGAAAACAAAGGTTGACCACAAGAACATGCTGTATTATTCTGCTGTTAAAAATCAATGTTATTTCCTGTTATAATAACATAGCTTGGCTCTTATATTTTATTTCATTTTATTTCCTTTTTTCATAAGAGGGACAGGTTTCATTCTCCTTTGAAACACCCAGGGCCAGGAGATGCACAGGAGAGCGTGTTGTGTGTTGCACAGCAATGTGTTGCACTGATGTCTATTTCAGGTCACATCCGAATACCAGACTTATCACAGAAGGCGAAACAAACAAACAAACAAACAAATGACTATATAACTATTTGCTTTTCATTAAAGATAAATACAATACAAATGATGGACTATATAGACACATTTATGATTACATCAACACAAAAATTCATAAACTCTTTAGATCCTAGCCATTATATGAGGAATTTGTTGAATAAGTTTAATGAGTAAGTTTTCAAACCCAAATTTAAACGAGTTATTATTACTGCACAGTATGCATTACACGAAGAGTATGAACAAAGATAAAATGATGTTCATGAAAAATAAATATGGAAAATAAGACAGATATTAATTTATTTTGTTGTAAGCAGGATTTCAAAGCAGAGATCGCTTCATATAACTCCATTTGGGAATTTTTAAAGCAAGTTTTTAAACGCACGAAAGAGCTGATCATATCTTCATGTCTTCTTTTATTATATTATATTATATTACTCCTTTTATAGCTGATCCCTGCTTCCAACAAATCAATGGTCAACAAACCTTTTTGTTGTTACTAACAGTTAAGCTTGCAGGAAATGCAACAAAACACAATTCATATGAGAGTATTCATAAATATATACCTATAGAAACAATATTTCATATTATATTAATGACTAGATGCATTATTTTTAGATAGTTTGCACATTTTTGAGGTATTGGAGTGAACATTTTCAGTAAAGAAATGCAAAGTTATACAACTATATATTCATTAAAATATACTGTTGTACACTGGTAATTGGTTGGACTGGTCAGTCTTAAACTTGCATCTATATTTACTTACTGTACATTATTCCACACTACTACATATTACACCATTACATTTTAGGTTACTATACTTATACACTTTCAGCAATGGTGTAATAATTACAGAAAAACTATTTAAAGAGCTTATAAATGGAAGGATAGTACAATAATAAATGATCTTCCTCATTTTTATAATGGAAAGAAAGCTGAGTAATACTTGAGGAAAGTAAGTGAGTAGAATTATAAGCAACGCTGAAAAGATCGTATTGAAAGCACTTTCTCGTTTGTTGGTTCCGTGCATACGTGCCTGTCTGTTTGCTGATACGTTCGCGCGATTGTTTCAGAGTATAGAGCACAGACAGACAACAGAATGAAATCACTGACACTGCTGTGAAGAAGACACAATTAAAAACAGGATCTGGGAAAGTCAGGAGAGTTAATTGTGTACATACCATATCCAAAAGCTAGCAACCACACTACTGTAACAAATGCAATCCTGTACTTTATATCTTTATACCTCAAGAATGTTAGTGGATGACGCACTGCCAAATATTGTTCCAAACAAATGCAAGTTTGTAACAGTGGCCTTCCAGTCCAGCAAAGTCCGAAAAAGAAAAAAAGCACTTTATAACAAAAGTCATTGTAAAAAATGAAAGAATTCAGTGCTTCAGGAAAACATCCGAGACAATATAAGAGCTCCATTACGTTGTGGTTCATGACAAACACAAGAGCTGGTTTAAATTTACATTCAGTTGCACAAAAATAGAACTGGAGGCACCACAAATGCGCCGGTGTACCAATAATGGCACAAAACAGCTTGGTGAAGTAGAGGAAAATATAGCTAAATGAATATTCTTTTAAGCATAAAGATGATAATGTAGAATTGAGGAACTCTTCAGGTGCATTAGCCATTCTGTATTAATTGTGTACTGGAAAGAATAAACACAATATCATCTCAGGTCTATTTTCTAATATAAAGTAGCTGTATCTAAAAGATTGATCATTTAAGAATGCGTAAACTACTATAAACTTTTATAACTTCCAATGTTATTATATGACAGATAAATATGACATAGATAAATAAAAGCAGATAAAATATGATATGCATTTCTGTAAACCCTACCTTTTATTATCATGCAACTGTACATCTGGTCAAAGTAAGTGGACTGATTCAAGATTTTTTTTCAGCATAATAATAAATTCAAAAGCAAGAAGAATGGAGCATATTTGCTATTCAAATATAGTTGTCAATTAAAAAAAATAGACACCTTTTATCACCCATTTACACGTTGTTGTCATGCTAAGTCTAATACATCCAGTAATACATTTGTCCAGATACCAAAATATCTGGTTGGTGTGTAAAGATAGGAATATCATCATTAGACAATTTCTGTCCTCTGCTTCATCATAATATCAATAATTAGTCTCCTAGAAATAATTACAAAGATGAGTAAAAAGATGAGCAATTTTCCAGAAAGGTTTCCAACACTGCCCCACATAGTTTAAGTGAAAGAAAATATGCCAAACATACTATTATTCCTAAATAAATAACAAACCAACCAACAAACAGAAAAAGTTGATAGATTTTAATTATTTTAGCTATTAAGTAGCTATTAAGTAAGTAATTATTAGCTCTCTAATTAAAAAAAAGTCTTTCCTTTGGATGTCTGTTTTAAACTGCCTGTTATGTTGTTTTTTGTGTAAAGTATAATTAAAAAGCCTTCAACATAACTATTGAGCCTGTAAAGGTGGGGTTTTGTGTTAAAATATGTTTGCAAGAAGATCAAGACAAAACACAGAAGTAGAAAAATGTTCTTTTTTATTATACCACATCAATAATTTATAGTTCAATTTACAACATCTTATAACAGTTACAACAAAAAGAATTTTCTTGTTTGCATATACTACAATTAAAAGTTCAGTGGTGTTATTGTTAACAAATAATCCCTCTACAGAAGTTCATCTTAACTGAACAGGTTCAGTATGAATTTTATATAAACCAAAAGATTCCACTCACGAAGGCTCTTCCATTACCTTTGGACATTTTACACACTGTAAATGACCTTCTTTGCACATGTTTATAAATGGAGTAATCATCACACTACCCATGTTTAAGGCAGTCACAATAGGACCAATATTACATTCAAGCAGTACTTTGTCTAATTTCAATGAAGGAAAAATAAAAAATATAATTTGAGGAGTGTATGTTAACAGGATTAAAATGAATACTGACAGAATTGTATTGAATGCGTTTTTCTTTTGTTGGTTCCCTACATGTTTACCGGTCTGCATTCTGGTACTGGTATCTCCCGGCCATGGGTGTTTCAGGGCACACAACACCGACACACAACAAAAAAAAGTCACACTCACTGCCATGAAGAACACAAATGTAGAAAGGTTAACTGAATTAGAGATAAAAATAAAGCCGTATCCAAATGAAATACACCAAATTGTTACAGCGACTGCCCTTTTGTACTTTATATGTTTATATTTCAGGAAGGTCACTGGATGTATCACTGCTATATATTGTTCAATACAAATGCATGTTTGAAACAATGGCCTTCCAATCCAGGACAGACCAAACATGTAATAAGTCAGAAATGTCAATCTATAATCATTAAAGATGAATACATTCAGTATTTCAGGAGCACATACTATACTTATGATAAGCTCCATTATAACGTAATTTAAGAGGAACACTTGAGTTTGTTTATTTTTAGAGTCAGCTGTAAAATAGAACCAGAGATAACATGAATGAGCTGTTGTACCAATCAGGAAGCAAAGAGTCATGACAGAGTAGAAGAAAAATATTCCAAAAGCCTTTTTTTGTATACAGAAATAAGCAGCCCCTGCGAGCCCCTCAGATGTGTTAGCCATTCTCTATTAGCTCTGTAATGCAAAGAGAAAAAAATATATAGTATACAAATACGCATAAAAGCGCAAAATTCTAAAATAATTTAAAATAAAAAATTCTATAAAATAAACATGATTCTATACCAGTTTACAGTATCTGTTCTCCAACCTGCTAAAGATGTTAAAATGCTTGTTTTATTTGTAGACTGATGTGCAATTCAGAAAAGGATATTTAAGGGAATTAACATGAATCAAATTTGGTATTCAAATAGTGCTGTCATTTCAGGAGTCACCAACTCTATTGATTATAGTTCTAATGGTTTTGTTCTTGTCAGGTGGATGAGGATTGTGAGCCTGTTCTGAGAACACTGGGAATGCAGCAAAACACTATACTATGACAATACGGCAAATCCACTGCATGACTTTAAATAGCGCAAAGGTTCTGAGTTACTGATCAAAAGTTCATGGGTATGAGCCGCAGGACTGCCGATGCTTCCACTGTTGGGTTCTTGATCAAGACCCGTAATACCTCTGACCTCCAGGGGTGCTGTATAGTGGTTGATTTGTTGCCCTGAGCCTGGATTTCAAAATATGCAGAGATTTGTGAAGAAAGAATTTGTCTGTACTGAAATGTGCATGACATAAATTCATCTATATATTTAAGATCTCAAATAATGCGATACTATGCTTCCCATTCAGAGATGACGACAGGATATTATACACAGATCACTTTACACATAGATATTATACAAAAAATAATAGACAGATCACTTTACACATAGTTTAAAATACTTTGATCATTATTAAGAAAAAATACTTTTCTTAAAAAATAATAGACATGCCAAACACATATTTTTCATAAATAAATAAATAAACCAGTTTGGTTGATTTTTTTAGCATTATTTTAGTTGGGATTTTCATCTTTCATAGTATGGGATTTTGTGTTAAAATGTGTTTGCTACTTAGGACACACAAGCAGTTGTCTTTTTTAATATACAGCATAAACAGCAAGATTTAAAAGTACTTTGATTTGTGAAGAAATAATTTGTCATATCATATTTTCTCTATATATTTAAAATCTAAATATTAATGTGGATATTATACAAAAATATAAATTTTTATTATTAAGTTCCTTATTTAAAACAATAAACAGCATTTTAAAATGTACATATTCATATTTAATGAAATGAAATAGTTTATTGTGAAGAAACAATGCCAAACATAGTATTTTTCATAAATAAATCAATTTGTAATCAATTTGGTTGATTTTTTTAGCTATTATCTGGGATTAGTTGGGATTTTCAAATTATTTCAAATTACAAGGAATTATTAGCTATCCAATCAAATAAAAAGGGCTTTGATTGTTTGTTTTAAACTGCCTATAATGGGATTTTTGCAAAGTACTGTTAAAAAGCCTTCAACATAACTCTTGAGCTTGTAAAGGTGGGAGATTTTGTGTTAAAATGTGTTTGCAAGAAGATCATTTGATCTATAGGACACACAAGCAGTAAAACTGTCTTTTTTATTATACAGCATCAAATATTTACAATGAAAGTACATCAGTTTACAGCATTTACAACAACAATATTTTTCTTGTTTGCATTTCAATGAAAAGTTTAAAAACTCAGTTAGAGCATTTCTTGTAAACAAAAGTGAACTGGAGCCTATAGAAGGTTTTCAAAATATGCAGAGATTTGTGAACTGAAATAATTTGTCTGATGAAATGTGCAGACATATATCTAATTATATATAATCCATGCTTCCCAAAGATGACGACTGGATATTATACCACTCACGTTTTTAATTAAGAAAAAATCTCTCAAAAAGAATTCATTAGACATTAATTAATCTTTCATTGTATCTATGTTTGTGCAAACAGCAAGATTTTGTACTTTGACATATCTATTTGTCTCTAAATTTTGTTGTCAAAAATAAAAGTTCCTTATTTACAACAATAAACAGTTTTTAAAATGCACATATTTAATGACATGAAGTTTTTTGTGAAGAAACAATGCCAAATGTATTTTTCATAAATAAATCAATTTGACAAATTTTTTTTAGTATTATCTGGGATTACTGGGATTTTCAAAGTATTTCAAATTACAAGGAATTATTAGCTATCCAATAAAAAAAAGGCTTTGATTATTTGTTTGAAACTGCCTATTATGGGATTTTTTGCAAGGTACTGTTAAAAAAATTTCATTATAACTAGTGAGCTTATAAAGGTGAGATTTTGTGTTAAAATGTGTTTGCAAGAAGATCATTTGATCAGAAAACAGTAAAACATTTTTTATTATACGTCAAATTTAACAATTAAATGTCTCAGTTTACAGCAGTTACAACAACAATATTTTTCTTGTTTGCATATTCAATGAAAAGTAAATAGTTAAAAATAAACAAAAGTCCTCTATAGAAGGTTATCTTAACTGAACTGGATCAGTATAAATTATATATAATCCAAAAGATTCCACTCACGAAGTCTCTTTCATTCCCTTTGGACATTTTGGATGTATATGACCTTCTTTGCACATGTTTATAAATGGAGTAATCATCACACTAAATGTTTATGGCACTAATACCAATATCACAGACAGTTTTGTCTCCAATCGCAGAATATAAAATATATAATTTGAATGTATGTTAACAGGATTAAAATTTCTGACAGAATTTGTTTTTTCTTTTGGTTCTCTACATGTTTACCGGTCTGCATTCTGGTACTGGTATCTCCAGGCCCTGAGTGTTTCAGGGCACACAACACCGACATACAACAAAAAGAATTCACACTCACTGCCATGAAGAACACAAATAAACCAAGGAAACTGAAAATAGAATTATAGATAAAAATAAAGCTGTATCCAAATGAAATACACCAAACTGTTACAACAACTGCCCTTTTATACTTTATATGTTTATATTTCAGGAAGGTCACGGGATGTATCACTGCTATATATTGTTCAATACAAATGCATGTTTGAAACAATGGCCTTCCAATCCAGGACAGACCAAACATGTAATAAGTCAACAATGTCAATCTATAATCATTAAAGATGAATACATTCAGTATTTCAGGAGCACATTCTATACTTAAGATGAGCTCCATTATAACATAATTCAAGAGAAAGACTTGAGTTTGTTTATTTTTAGAGTCAGCAGAAAAAAAGAACCAGAGATAACATGAATGAGCTGTTGTACCAATCAGGAAGCAAAGTGTTATGATAGAGTAGCAGAAAAATATTCCAAAAGCCTTTTTTTGTATACAGAAATGAACATTCAATGGAGATGAAAAAAATAGCATGGAATCTACGAGCTCCTCAGATGTGTTAGACATTCTCTATTAACTCTGTAATGCAAAAAGAAAATTATATAATATACAATTGGATAAAAGCGCAAACTTATTCTATAAAATAAACATGATTCTATACCAGTTTACAGTATCTGTTCTCCAACCTGCTAAAGATGTTAAAATGCTTGTTTTATTTGTAGACTGATGTGCAATTCAGAAAAGGATATTTAAGGGAATTAACATGAATCAAATTTGGTATTCAAATACTGCTGTCATTTCAGGAGTCACCAACTCTATTGATTATAGTTCTAATGGTTTTGTTCTTGTCAGGTGGATGAGGATTGTGAGCCTGTTCTGAGAACACTGGGAATGCAGCAACACTATACTATGACAATACGACAATCCACTGCATGACTTAAATAGCGCAAAGGTTTTGAGTTACTGATCAAAAGTTCATGGGTATGAGCCGCAGGACTGCCATGCTTCCACTGTTGGGTTCTTGATCAAGACCCGTAACCCTCTGACCTCCAGGGGTGCTGTATTATGGTTGATTTGTTGCCCTGAGCCTGGTTTTCAAAATATGCAGAGATTTGTGAAGAAATAATTTGTCTGTACTGAAATGTGCATGACATAAATTCATCTATATATTTAAGATCTCAAATAATGCGATACTATGCTTCCCATTCAGAGATGACGACAGGATATTATACACAGATCACTTTACACATAGTTTTTATTATTAAGAAAAAATACTTTTCTTAAAAAATAATAGACATTAGTCATTATTTCATCTTTCATAGTATCTACTTTTGTGCATAAACAGCAAGATGTAAAAGTACTTTAATCATATCATATTTTCTCTCTAAATATTAATGTCAAAAATAAATGTTCCTTATTTAAAACAATAAACAACATTTTAAAATGTACATATTCATATTTAATGAAATGAAATAGTTTATGTGAAGAAACAATGCCAAACATAGTATTTTTCATAAATAAATAAATAAACCAGTTTGGTTGATTTTTTTAGCTATTATCTGGGATTAGTTGGGATTTTCAAATTATTTCAAATTACAAGGAATTATTAGCTATCCAAATAAAAAAGGCTTTGATTGTTTGTTTTAAACTGCCTATAATATTTTTGCAAAGTACTGTTAAAAAGCCTTCAACATAACTCTTGAGCTTGTAAAGGTGGGATTTTGTGTTAAAATGTGTTTGCAAGAAGATCATTTGATCTATAGGACACACAAGCAGTAAAATGTCTTTTTTATTAAACAGCATTAAATATTTACAATGAAAGTACAACAATTTACATGTTATTCGTAAAAAGAGATTTCTTGTACTGAACAGGATCAGTATAAATTATATATAATCCAAAAGATTCCACTCACAAAGTCTCTTTCATTACCTTTGGACATTTTGCACACTGTAAATGACCTTCTTTGCACATGTTTATAAATGGAGTAATCATTACACTACACATGTTTATGGCAGTCACAATACAACCAATATCACAGAAAACCAATATTTTGTCTCCATTTATTGCAGAATAAATAAAAAATATAATTTGAGGAGTGTATGTTAACAGGATTAAAATTAATACTGACAGAATCGTATTGAATGCGTTTTTCTTTTGTTGGTTCTCTACATGTTTACCGGTCTGCATTCTGGTACTGGTATCTCCAGGCCCTGAGTGTTTCAGGGCACACAACACCGACACACAACAAAAAAAATTCACACTCACTGCCATGAAGAACACAAATAAACCAAGGAAACTGAAAATAGAATTATAGATAAAAATAAAGCCATATCCAAATGAAATACACCAAACTGTTACAACAACTGCCCTTTTATACTTTATATGTTTATATTTCAGGAAGGTCACTGGATGTATCACTGCTATATATTGTTCAATACAAATGCAGGTTTGAAATAATGGCCTTCCAATCCAGGACAGACCAAACATGTAATAAGACAGCAATAACAATGTAGAATCATTAAAGATGAATACATTCAGTATTTCAGGAGCACATTCTATACTTATGATGAGCTCCATTATAACATAATTCAAGAGAAACACTTGAGTTTGTTTATTTTTAGAGTCAGCAGAAAAAAAGAACCAGAGATAACATGAATGAGCTGTTGTACCAATCAGGAAGCAAAGTGTTGTGATAGAGTAGTAGAAAAATATTCCAAAAGCCTTTTTTTGTATACAGAAATGAACATTCAATGGAGATGAAAAAAATAGCATGGAATCTACGAGCTCCTCAGATGTGTTAGACATTCTCTATTAACTCTGTAATGCAAAAAGAAAATTATATAATATGCAATTGGATAAAAGCGCAAAATTTTTATATAAAATAAACATGATTCTATACCAGTTTACAGTATCTGTTCTCCAACCTGCTAAAGATGTTAAACTGCTTGTTTTATTTGTAGACTGAGGTGCAATTCAGAAAAGAATATTTAAGGGAATTAACATTAATTCTTAACATGAATCAAATTTGGTATTCAAATAGCGCTGTCATTTTAGGAGTCACCAACTCTATTGATTATAGTTCTAATGGTTTTGTTCTTGTCAGGTGGATGAGGATTGTGAGCCTGTTCTGAGAACTCTGGGAATGTGAAAACACTATACTATGACAATACGACAATCCACTGCATGACTTAAATAGCGCAAAGGTTCTGAGTTACTGATCAGAAGTTCATGGGTTTGATCCCCAGGACTGCCAAGCTTCCACTGTTGGGTTTCTCGATCAAGACCTGTAATACTCTGACCTCCAGGGGTGCTGTATTATGGTTGATTCATTGCCCTGACCCTGGTTTTCAAAATATGCTGAGATATGTGAAGAAAGAATTTGACTGTACTGAAATGTGCATGACATAAATTCATCTATATATTTAAGCTTTCAAATAATGCAGTACTATGCTTCACATTCAGAAATTATGACTGGATATTATACACAGATCACTTTACATATAGTTTCCATTATTAAGAAAAAAATTGCATTTCTTAAAATGAATAGACATTAGACATTAATTAATCTTTCATAGTATCTACATTTGTGCTTAAATAGCAAGATTAAAAGGTACTATGATTTAAAATATGAATATTTCGATAAATATCCACACTGAAATATCTGAATGGTAACAATACTAATTCCCCAAAATATCGATATACCAATACTAGCCAAGCTTTTTTTTTTTTTTTTTAATTCAGCTGTCACTGTCACTTCTCTCCAAAGGTGCACTGACAAACACCACATGTGACCACAGTGCCGGTCTCATCTTATTCGCTCCGGTTAAATAGCATAAGTGAAGCTATTAGAAAGACGGCAAGTGCGGCGCTCTCTCGACCGGCTTTGGTTGATAAAGAACACACCACAAGTGCTATCTGGAAATATTTTGTATATGAAGCATTAACATTTCCAAATTAACATAGAACGACGAAGAAAACAAACAAGCCAACAGGCGAGTCTTGCTAAAGAGCAGTACTAACAAAAGTCACTAATAACGCCACAATACTGTCTTGGCATGCTGCAGTGACTCTTCCCAAACGCTAGTTGGTGGTGTTGAGTTTCATCATCGTTGCTTTGAGTTTCTATTGTAGCATCAAAGGCCACTGAAACTGAATGGTGACAGGCCCTGGAGGCAGAAGAGCCTTGAAGCAGAGAGAAAAAAAAGGGGGAGGACACAGAGGCGGAGTCAGTCTGCAAGATAGAGAAGAGAAGGGAGAGAAACCAGTCAAAATTGTTACAGCACTAATAGTGAAAAGATAAACAGAAAACCCAAAAACTCTGAATGACTGATTAAATAAATTTGTTGAAACAAAATCACAAAAGAGATCTTAAATGTGACTAACAAGGACAATAAGAGGAACAGAATGGCAAGGTAAGGAATAATCCTGAGGAGGAGAAAGAAGCAGAAGGGTTGAAATTCAATACGAAAAGGGGGGGGGGGTGGAGAGCAAGTGGAAAAGAAAGAAGGAAATAACGCATAAAGTGAAACCGAAAAGGTCTAGGAAGAAAAGCCGACAGAATTCCGTCGGAAACCGGGGAAGAGAATTAGGATAGAAGGGGGTTTAAATAGCGGCTATTTAATGAGAAGCAGTTGCAGGTGCTGGAGGAGCTCAAAAGCAGTGGTCATAAGGGGCAGAGGATAACAATTCCGGACAGTGATATGGTTTACACTTCGGCAGTTAATGCAGGGGCGCAAACTGCCATCCTTCTTGGCTACAAAGAAAAACCCAGCACCTGCAGGAGAGGTTGAAGGACAAATGAAGCCAGAATCCAGCGCTTCTTAAATATACTTGTCCATAGCCGCTCTTTCAGGCCTCGAGAGGAATTAGATTCTGTGGGGCATGTTCCAGGAATCAGATCAACGGAGCAATCGTAAGCACGATGTCGAGGAAGGGTGGTGGCGCACCACTTGCTAAAAACCTCTCTGAGGTAATGGTAGGGCAAGGGAACACAAGACAGGTCAACGGGCTCCGGAATCTCAGGAGTGATCCTGCCGGCACTTGGAGCAAGGCAGGTGGTGTGACAGGAAGGGCCCCAATCATAGCTGCAGGCTAGCCAGGGGTGTTCAAGGATGAGTGGAAACTGAGGTGAGTCAACCAGGTACAGGGGGAGCCTCTCCTCATGCTCGGAGATTGTGAGCTTCAGAGGTGGAGTTTGCCCAGGCCAAGAGGTCGGCCATCCAAGGCCATTATTCTCTGGGGCACTGTCAGAGGTTCTGTAGACGTCTAGCCACAGAAGTGTCAAGAAAATTGCCAGCTGCTCCAGAGTCAACTAGGGCTTGCATGGTGTGGCACCTATCACAACCTAACACAACATCCACCGAGAGAAATGAGCCCGTCCCCGGGGGGATTGGAGGACAGTATATGCCCCATCATGGTTTCCTCCCGATCGTGACAGGGGCGAGGTTTCCAGCAATGTCAGGGCAGGAAGAGCGGAAATGACAAGGTCTCCCACAGTAAAGGCAACATCATTCCCTCATACGACAGTCACGTTCTTGGGTGGAGAGACGGGTACCACCCAACTGCATGGGCTCCGGAGCAGGTTGGGAGAACTCTGTGGAAGATGTGGAAGCAGTCACCCCTGTTTGGAGCTGAGCCCCCCTCCTTTCACGAATTCGAATGACGAGTCGAGTGGCCAGCTCGATAAGGGACTCGAGCGACTCAGGTGGAGCCAATTCATCCTGGATGGTGCTCAAGAGACCATTGAGGAAACACAATTTGAGAGCTGAGGCATTCCACCCGCTCCCGGCATTGATGGCCCGAAACTGAATGAGGGAAGCGCTGCACTTCGGGACGTCGACGAGGAAACTCTAAAGTTGAACGAAAATCAGTGCGGAGCACTCGGGAATCTAGAGAATCTCAGTTAAGAAAGGGGTTTAAATACCGGCGATTTAATGAGAAGGCAGGTGCAGGCAATAAAAGAGGAAAAGGAGGAGACAGGATGAAGGAAGCGCAAGGCAGGAAAAAAAAGGGCATGAGTGGAGAAAAGAGTTAAGACCGTGACAGAACGGATTATGTTGCAATAAGTTACTTGTATTCAAATTTACTAAAGTGTGTTAAAAATGTTTTGTTTTTTTCCAGCGTTGACTTAAAAAATGTTGGTACAGAGGAGTACACCTGAATATACACAATTTTACACCAGAAATATGCTGCTAAGCTGACCAAGCACAGAACTTGTGCTCTGAGTCAAACTGATGCGTAGTTAAATTTTTGGAGAGGTGTGTGTGTCAGGTTACAGCGTAGCCTCGATGCAGAAGTATAAATCGGTCTTCACCGATTTGAATCTGATACGTGCAGTGATGTGGTGTGGGGTGGGAGAACTTAAGCAGGTTGAAACAAGTTGATTTGGCGCAGCAGTGTAATCTCAGTGAGAAATCGTAAAAGTAAATACTGTAACTGTGGTCAAATGTAAATTAACGTGTGCTTATTTAACTTCATTCAAGGAATTATTACTTAAATGTTGCAATATGTCTTCAAATAAAAAAATAGACTGACCCCTTAATATTGTGGCTGTTTTTTTTCCTCCATGGTTTTGAAAATGGTATCAAATATCGATATTTTTCAAGGTATCGTATCGAAGATAGAAATTCCAGTATCATGACAACATTACTATGATCGTATCATATTTGTTATCTAAATATTGATGTCAAAAATGTTTTTTTAGCTATTAAGTAGCTGTAATTTTCAAATTATTTTATATTATTTTTATGTATAATTTTATTTTTTACACATTATTTTACAAGGGATTATTAGCTATCAATATCTGGTTGTCTGTTTTAAGCCACCTATTATAACCACCTATAATAATTTGTTCTATGAGACACACAAGTAGTAAAATGTCATTTTAATTATACAGCATCAAATATTTATAACATGTACAACGTTATTCACAAAAACATTTTTCTTGTTCTTCCACAATGAAAAGTTAAACGAGCAATTAAGTGGTGTAATTTTCAACAAAACTCAACTGAACAGGATCAGTATAAATTTTATATAATCCAAAAGATTCCACTCACAAAGTCTCTTTCATTACCTTTGGACATTTTGGACACTGTAAATGACTTTCTTTGCACATGTTTATAAATGGAGTAATCATCACACTACACATGTTTATGGCACTCACAATATAAACAATATTACAGTCAACCAATATTTTGTCTAAATGTATTGCAGAATAAATAAAAAATATAATTTGAGGAGTGTATGTTAACAGGATTAAAATTAATACTGACAGAATCGTATTGAATGCATTTTTCTTTTGTTGGTTCTCTACATGTTTACCGGTCTGCATTCTGGTACTGGTATCTCCAGGCCCTGGGTGTTTCAGGGCACGCAACACCGACACGCAACAAAAAGAATTCACACTCACTGCCATGAAGAACACAAATAAACCAAGGAAAATGGAAATAGAATTATAGATAAAAATAAAGCCGTATCCAAATAAAATACACCAAATTGTTACAGCGACTGCCCTTTTGTACTTTATATGTTTATATTTCAGGAAGGTCACTGGATGTATCACTGCTATATATTGTTCAATACAAATGCAGGTTTGAAACAATGGCCTTCCAATCCAGGACAGACCAAACATGTAATAAGTCAACAATGTCAATCTATAATCATTAAAGATGAATACATTCAGTGTTTCAGGAGCACATGCTATACTTATGATAAGCTCCATTATAACATAATTCAAGAGAAACACTTGAGTTTGTTTATTTTTAGAGTCAGCTGTAAAATAGAACCAGAGATAACATGAATGAGCTGTTGTACCAATCAGGAAGCAAAGAGTCATGACAGAGTAGAAGAAAAATATTCCAAAAGCCTTTTTTTGTATACAGAAATGAACATTCAATGGAGATGAAAAAAATAGCATGGAATCTACGAGCTCCTCAGATGTGTTAGACATTCTCTATTAACTCTGTAATGCAAAAAGAAAATTATATAATATGCAATTGGATAAAACTGCAAACCTATTCTATAAAATTAATATTTTTACCTTATCGGTTCTCCAACCTGTTACCATGTGCAATTCAGAAAAAGGATATTTAAGGGAATTAACATGAATCAAATTTGGTATTCAAATACTGCTGTCATTTCAGGAGTCACCAACTCTATTGATTATAATGGTTCTAATGGTTTTGTTCTTGTCAGGTGGATGAACTCTGGGCATGCGGCAACACTATACTTTGGACAATATGGCAAATATTGCATGACTTAGGTAGCGAAAAGGTTCTGAGTTACTGATCAGATCAGGGGTTTGAGCCACAGTACTGTCGAGCTGCCACTGCTGGGTTCTTGATCAAGGTCCATAACCCTCTGACCTCCAGGGGTGCTGTATTATGGCTGATTTTGTGCCTTACCCTAGCTTGTAAATCTCAAATCCATTCAGAGATGACAACTGGATATTATACACAGATCACTTTAAGTATAGTTTCCCTTATTAAAAAAAATTCTTAAAAAAGATTCTGTCCAAAGGAAAATGCACAAAGCATCATAGTTATTAAAACTATTATATATATATATATATATATATATATATATATATATATATATATGTGTGTGTATATATATATATATATATATATATATATATATATATATATATCTATATATACAGTTATATATGATCAAAACCTTTTTATTAATTGTTGATTGGTGCATTCTCTATTAGTTGTGTGGTGATTATTACAGATGAACTGGAAGGTCGGAGGTGATAAGGATTTGAATTTAAGTATGAAGGCATGAAAAAAAATCTTTAGGTAAACACAAGCGCAGATGAACAACAATACATGATGCATGTCATTATTTTATTTATTTGTTTATTTATTTATGTTTTACATTTTATAAAAATCAGGCTGAAATTCTACAACCAAATTGAAAACCAATTATTCTTTTCTGAATTACGTTGAAAACAAGGTTTTAAATCCTATAGTATGCTCTCACATATTTCATTTATATGTTGATATAAAAAAAGACATCAAGACAAATGAATAATAAATGTTAACGTTCTCCAGTTTATTGTTAAAGAGATCCTGAGACATTTGCTTTATTAAATCCAAGAGTAAAACAGTAATAGGTTAATGAAATAGTGTTAGTTACAGCCAAATTTCTACAGACATTAGATACTAAAAAAAACAAAAATCAACTGAAATTTGTAAAGCATGTTCTGTAGGAAGTTTATTGATGCAAGTAAAATGCTATTCATGGATAGTTTTGGATATTTATATCTTAAATGACCTTCTTTGCACATGTTCATAAATGGAGTAATTATCATACCAAACGTATATACAGAGAGCACAATAGGAATAATATCACACGAAATTGATAATTTATCTACATGACTTAGAGTAAAAATAATAATTAACAGTTGAGGAATGTACGTTAAAATTATTAAAATTAATGCTGATAAAATCATATTGAATGCATTTTTCTTTTGTTTGTTCCCTACATCTCTACCTGTCTGCTTCCTGGTACTGGTATCTCCCGGGCCTGGGTGTTTCAGGGCACGCAATACAGACACACAACAAAAGAAAATCACAGTCACGGCAACGAAGAACACAATTACAGAAAAGTAAAAGTATTCAGAATAGTAGAGAAAAATGAAGCCACATCCGATGGAAATAAACCAAACTGTTGCAACAACTGGCATTTTGTACTTTATATCTTTATATCTCAAAAAAATTACGGGGTGAATCACTGCTACATATTGTTCAATGCAAATGCAGATTTGCATCAATGGCCTTCCGGTCCAGGAGAGACCAAATGTGAAATTATCGATTAAGGACATGATGAAATTGTTAAAGACAAAAACATTCAGCACTTCGGTAGCAAATTCTATACATAAAACGAGCTCAATTAAAATTAGATTTAAGAGAAATACTTGACTTTGTTTGTTTTTCCAGTCAGCCGAAAAATAGGACCAGAGGTACCAGGAATAGGTTGCAGTACATATAAGGACACAAAGTGTCATGGCAACATAGAGGAAAAAAATTCCAAAAGCCTTCTTTTGTATACAGACAGAAACTGCCGTTAGAAATGAAGAAACTGGCTCTTCAAGCTCTACAGTTGTGTTACCCATTCTGTATTAGCTCTGCAATGCAAAAAAGAAAATATTGTAATATGCAACTGAATTATTTATGTAACCATTCTCTAAAACTCAAAAAGCATAAAGAGACAGAGAGAGAGAGAGAGAGAGAGAGAGAGAGAGAAAGGAAGAAAGGAAATACAGATATCTTATTCCTATTGATCATACACATATTGCAATCTATATTACATTTAGCTTTTTCATTAATACATTAATTGAATTCATTAAAACGTTCGGGGGGGGGGACTTGTATTATCCCATATTTACTGTTTTGTAGGTTTAAAATACATGATTTACTCAGATTTTTTTAAAAATGTTTGTGTATGTGTAATTTGTAAATAATATGTCCTGTGCTACAGGTATATAAACAGGAATACACAATCTAAATAGACACCAAATACGCTAAACTTAATTTTAAAATGAGCCAAAGTATGAGAACAGAAAATACATTATATGTTTATATCCATTATATGCATTAAATCCATTATATGTTTCTTGATGTTGCTTCAAGGTCTAATGAACATGTTATATAATGTAACATAGTATAACATAACATAACATAATATAATATATGCAATATGTTATATGCATTTTCTCAAACCTACCTTGTACAGTTTTAACATACAAGTGTACACCTGGAAATGATGTAGTTAAAGTGCTGTGAACTGATCCAATAATGAATTCCATAGCCACAAAAGTGGAGCATATTTGCTATTCAAATACTGTTGTCACATTAATGAATGTGTGATGTTTTAGTGTTTATCTTCATGTACTTTAGATTTAAATCAGTAATATGTATCACCCATTCACAAATACTGACAAGCTTATTAATTTTATCTCCCTCCCTCTCTCTCCTCTCTTTCCGCTCTCTCTCTCTCTCTCTCTCTCTCTCTCTCTCCAGAGATACATTGCCTCGTCACCCACTCCTAAGGTAACTGTCATCCCCAAACTCCTCAGATTTTGCTTCTGCAACTGCTTTAAATCTGTCTTTCTTCCTTTTTTCCATTTCTCAGCTGAACAAAAAACACCCTACACACCGAACATTTCTCTCAATTACTCTGAAATAACATTATTTGTTTTCTTTAAGGAATTTGTGCGTTGGAAGCAAATTGCCCCCCTTTCTGGATTGACAGAATTTATACCAATATTAATTCCCCCTGTGTCCCTCAAGAAGTGCACCATCTTTAATACATATGGCCCAAATGTACTCAGACCGAATGGTGGAGCAAGCATATTAGTCCGACATGATATTATGCACAGTCAGATCCCAATATATACTGTATTACAAGCAGTAGCTGTGCACATAACCCTTCATAAAGCCATCACTGTTCCATTTACATTCCCCTGGACAAATCAGTAACACTGCAGCTACCAACCCAATTATAATCATGGGAGATCTTAAGGGCCACAGACCATTATGGGGAAAATACAAATACAAAAGGAAATGAAAATTGAAGACTTTATAAAAAAACAACGATTTATGTATCCTCAATGATGGTTCATACATTCACGGACACCTAGGACATGGAACATACACAGCAATCCACCTTATGCCATCCAGAACTATTTCTTGACTTCTCATGGAAGAAATGCAATGAAATGCAAAGTTAAGTTGTCCCAAGATACATGGGCAAAAGTACTGGGATACCCTAGTCTATGTGGACAAAAGTATTGGGATACCCAATTGGCAAAGTTGCATTGGCAAAAGTATTGTGACACCCTAGTTGGCATGGGTAAAAGTATTGAGATACCCCAAGATACATGGGCAAGAGTATTGGGACACCCCTAGCCGGCTTGGGCAAAAGTATTGGGGCACCCCAATTTGTGTGGCCAAAAGTATTGGGACACCCTAGTCAGTTCAGACACCCCAAGATACATGGGCAAACGTATTGGGATACCCTAGGAGGTCAGGGCAAAAGTATTGGGACACCCCAAGTTACCTTGGCAAAAGTATTGGGACACCCCGAGTCGGTTTGTGCAAAAGTATTGGGATTCCCCAAGATACATGGCCAAAAGTATTGGGACACCCCAAATCGGTTTGGGCAAAAGTATTGGGATGCCCCATATCAACATGTGCAAAAGTATTATGATGCCCCTAGTTACATGGGCAAAAGTATTGGGACACCCTTGTCTGCACCGGCAAAAGTATGGGGTCGCCCAAGTCGTCGATGTGGCCAAAAGTATTGGGACACCCAAAGTTACATTAACGTTTTGGGATGCCCTAGTCGTCCATGTGGGCAAAAGTATTGGGACACCCAATTTACATGGGCAAAAGTATTGGGACAGCCAAAGTCGGCATGGGCAAAAGTATTGAGATGCCCCAAGTTACGTGGGCAATAGTATTGGGACGCCAATCTTTGATTGGTGTTGATTGATGTGTTCAGTATTAGTCTTGTCTTAATTCAAACATTTGGACTGAGATCCACTATCATTACATGTTATTATTCATTCATTTATTTCTTTATTTATTTACAAAAATCACTCTGAAAATAGAGGCACCATGTCTGTAAAACTAAATTTACCCCGTCTACTTTTTCTGCTTATATAGGCATTCAGAGAAATGCTGTAAAATCATTCAGTGTACATAAAATTTTTCCACACGTCTCTATATATTTTCATATGTGTTAGCATATGAAAATGTGTTGATTTACTGATCATGTTTATACAAATTATTAATACTCAGGAGAAAAAGTTTAGTGTTTTTTTTACAGTAAAATTTATTTTACTTGTATTAGTGTTATATACAGTAAAAGCTTCTCTCCACAGAGAAAATTGTTCTGTCGAAAGTCGATGTATCCACAAATGCCACTCATGAAGTCTCTTGCATTTCCTTTGGGTATTTTACACATAGCAACTGTCTTTCTTTACACATGTTCATAAATGGAGTAATCATCACACCAAACACATATACAGAGGTCACCATTGGAATGATATTACACTCGAGCAATGATTTATCTACTTGAATTGAAGTGAAAATAAAAATTAATATTTGCGGAAAATATGTCAGCATGATTAAAAGCAATATTCCCAAGATCGTATTGAATGCATTTTTCTTTTGTTGGTTCCCTACATGTCTACCTGTTTGCTTTCTGGTACTGGTATCTCCCGGCCCTGGGTGTTTCAGGGCACGCAACACCGACACACAACAGAAAGAAATCACACTCACTGCCATGAAGAACACAAATAAAGAAAATGGACGGTAACCTGAGGTACGGATAAAAATAAAGGCACATGCAAAGGAAATACACCAAACTGTTGCAGCAACTGCCATTTTGTATTTTATATCTTTATATCTCAAAAATATTACTGGGTGAATCACTGCTATGTATTGTTCAATACAAATGCAAATTTGCATCAGCGGCCTTCCGGTCCATGAGAGGATAAACAAGAAAATATTCAGGAATGACAATACAGAATTATTTAAGATAAAAACATTCAACACCTCAATGGCGAATGTTGTACTCATGATATACTCCATTATAATGTGATTTAATAGAATGACTTGAGTTTGTTTGTTTTTCCAGTCAACATAAAAATAGAACCAGAGATACCATGAATGGGCTGCTGTACAAACTAGGAAGCAAAGGGCTAAGAGAGAGTAGCAGAAAAAAACTCCGTAAGCCTTTATATGTATACAGAAATACGCATTCATTGGAAATGAAGGAACTAGCATTGGTTGTACAAGCTGCCCTGATGTGTTATACAAGCTGCCCATTCTCTATTAGTCTGCAAAGCAAAAAGAAAATAATTTAATACACTGCTGTGTTATTTGTGTATCCACATTTTCTAAATCTCAGGCAAGCATAAAATAAATAATATATATATATATATATATATATATATATATATATATATATATATATATATATATATATATATATATATATATATCATCACACACATACATACCTTTTTAAAAGTTAATTCACCTGTTATTCAACGTGTTAAACCCTGTTTTACCTGAAACACGATATTTGTGAGATATTTAAAGGAAAATATGGACAAAAATTTGCTATTCAAATAGTACTGTCAAAGATTTATTTCACATGTCAATTAATAATGTATCACTTACTCATTTATTATAAAACTTGACTGTGCATGATTTACCCAGCATTAACTGTAAGATGATCAAATGTTTTGGAAAATTCATCCAACAATTAATCCATTTATTCTTTAATTCACCATCTGCAATGGTTCTCTTTTGTCCCAGGGCACAGTGGATCAAAATCCTGTCCCGAGGCAGCAATACAACCTCAATGAAATCCAATTTGTCACATGACTGAGGAATTTACAGGAGTTAATCCCAGATACATCAAATATAGGGGCATAATTAAAGGCTAGTGTAATTAAATGTACCACTATTGATATCAGTCATTATATATATATGTTAATTAGATGCAGCATCAATTGCCTTTAAATCTGTTTTACACTAGGTGCCAAATAGTTTTACCAGAACAGCTTGAGGCAGTGATTTTATTAAATTAAAATCTTGTTAATCTTGTTATCTTGAAGTTTACCATTGAATTAGCTATTTGCCAGCATAAAGTAGATTCATTAGCAAAATTCATTAAAAGGTTTGTAATATTATCATCACATACTATATTTATATCCCATACCGTGTATCATCCAATATTTATCCAATATTATTTAATATTTTTCAGGTTTAAAATTTTTTTTGCTCATGTGTAATTTGTGACTAATTTGTGTATAAGCAAAAATGCATGAATATATATTTATATATTTACTTTAAAATACTGCACAAGAAGCTGATCACATTTGCTATTCAAATCGTGTTGTTCAAACCAAAACACACAAATGAATGGGTGTATGAACACATATAGCAATTCATTTGGTGTATTTATTTTTTACTCATTCACACTTTTACATACAGTATTATTCCACAAGGTAGCAGAAATGGCTTTATGCTTTTCTTATCCACATGCATGGTTGCGTATGCGCATTGATTGCAAAAGAAATTACATTTTTGTTTCCACATGCTATTTTGTATAACAAAATGAATCTTTAATCACAATAAAAAAACAAGGTTTGCAGTTTTGAACATGCTCTGACATAGTCATATAGCAATGACACTTTATATGACAAAATGTCATTCTTCACCTGGTAAATCTGATATTTTGATATTTCCTGCTTTTTCCATGAATGCAGTCAGGGATTTGCTATGCAATGGTAGCTTAACAAACAATGAAAATGGAGCGCACCTATTATTCAAATGCTGTATTTAAAATCAGCTGATCATCCGATGATGTCTGTCATTTGCATCTGATGTTATATAAGAGTCTATTATTCTCTTGCCATTTCTCTGCCTGCTGTCTACACCTAGGGGAGATGGATAGCACATGTTTGAGCCAGAGAGACATAGGAATCCAGCATGAATATATTTTTTTGGCAGAAAATGATATTTATTAGGTGAATCTAGTAATTCACATTAACTGTAACAACTTACTAAAACATCTAATACAAGAAAAAGGCAAAATGGTTAATATGCAAGTAACAACTTACATGACAACCAGGAGAAAAATAATCCTAGAAACTAATAATCCAAGAGAGCAGACTCTTTTTATCAATGTTTCAGGAAAATATGAATACAAAAGAAAATTATTTATTAATTCTAAAGACCCTAACGAAATGTAGTCAGACTAGATGTCCTAATGCAATGTTATATTGAATAATAAACAAAAAAGCACATATACCTGTAGAATTTATATTTGCCAAAGTGCAAAAAATGTATGAATATCCTTTAACTCCATATTAAATAATGTCAATTGTATTATAATACTTTATAATACTTTGATTATAAACTTCATTGTTTATAATCTACTCAAAATCTACGCCTCCGATGACTTTTGTACAGTTTCAGCAGAGGTGGAACCATGATGCTGTATATATTGACAGAGAGCATGGAAGGAACAATATCACACTGAAAATATTTGTTTTCTAAATTCAGGAAACCAAATATGGCAATTGGAAGGTAACTCAAAACAAGGATGAGTAGTAAAGAAGAGAGAGTTTTAAAGGCATTCCTCTTTTGTTGTTTTTGGACATCTCTGTCCTCTGTAAACTCTCGCCCTCTAGGTCCTGTGTGTTTTAGTGTGCGCAGAGTGTGTAGCAAAACAAGATCACTGTCAGTCCGGTTATGCAGGTGAATATGAATTTATGATCTGGAAAAACAAATACACCAAAGGCGAGCGAAATACCATATCCTGATGCCATTGTCCAAATAGTTGTTGCTGTTGCAATCCTATAGCGGATAGATTTATATCTTAAAAATGCAACAGGATAGACCACCGCCATGTACTGCTCAATGCATAAACACATCTGGATAAGAAGTCTACAAGTCCAAGACATGGCAAAGAAGAAATATGTCAGTAATGAGCATGTGGTACTTTGAAAGACAAAAACATTTAAAATGTCCATGGATAAATGTAAGCAATATAACAATTCCACTGTGCTAAGGATCAGGGGAAATACCTGAGTTGGTTTGATTTTAAATCCAACCCGCAGAAAAAGCCATACATTTCAAGAATGTGCTGGCGTTCCCAATAAAAAGCAGAGGAACACTGATATATAGGACCAAACAAAACCAAAAATAATTTCTTTCAAAACTGAAAGGGTGTGTAGATGAAACAACAGAAGCATTTACCATGTTGACCTTAATCTGTGGAGTAGAACGTTAAACAATGAGTTAAAATATGAATGAGTTAAAATATGTTAAAATATGAATAAATGAAATCAATGAAACAAACAAAAAAAAAGTTGAAATGGAGAGATATTTTAAATTGTTAAAATAATACATTGTGCAAAGGTTATTCTAGCTTTCGCATAATACTTACAGTATGAATGCATCAGAAAAGAAAGCAAATCTGCTTCTCAAACAGTAAAGATTGTACATACAGTGAGATTTGTGATATCCAGGTTTGCATGAGTTTGCATTTATCATTTATTAGCAGTAGGACATTTTTATCTGCTGCTCCAGGGATAAGAAAATAGAAGAACACATAAATACATACATAAATAAACAAATACCTACATACATACATACATACATACATACATACATACATACATATATACATACATGTACATTACCATTCAAATGTTTAGACAAACCTCCTCATTTAATACTTTTCTTTATTTTAATGACTGTTTACATTGTAGATTCACTTTGTAGATCCATTCACAGAATCCTTAAATAAACAAATATGGAATTATGTAGTAAACAAAATAGTAAACAACCGTCCTGAAGCATTTGATGGCCCTTTTGCCTTCACTCTGCACTCCATCTCATCCCAAACAATCTAGGTCAGGTGACTGTGGAGGTCATCTGGCAAAGCACTTCTGTTTACTGCGTCATTTCCTACGTCATTTCCTAAGTTCATTTATAGTTTTGATTCCTTCAGTAAATAGTGATAAAAATAAAGAAAAACATTAAATGGGAAAGCTTTTGACTTGTAGTGTATGTACATATGTACTGTTCAAGTAAGATTTGAAACCCCTTAGATATTAAGAGAATAAGTACTCATATATGAAACACACCATATGAATTAACATAAATGTGCTGCTCAGATAAACCCCCAAAGAAGTCGCTGTTTCCCCTACGAAGTAAACAATGTTCAAAGGGATTAGACCCTTCTAGGCAAGACATGGGGAAAATGAAAACAAAAGTTCAAGTTCATTATGTAAACAGTAACTTTGAATTTGAATTTGAACCCAGTAACTTATTTTACCTTACCCAAACTGCAACAACAAAGAGGAAAAACACATAGTTTTAAAAGACTAATAAATGTCTAATGGGAGATTTCAAACAGGTGTGCAAAATCAGGGACAGTAGTGACTGAGTAGTGGATCATGGGTCAGAGTGGCATCCTCAGGGCAACAACAAGATCCCTGATCCGGGCTTGTTCTCTCTCTTCCCATAGTCTCCATTACTCTTGGATGAGGAAGCTGATTCTGCTTGAGGAGAAGAATTTCCACCATAGTGCTTGACATTCTGCTCTGTCCAGCGTTGAGTGAGCATTCTGTCATGCAAGGAGTAAAAAAGCTGAGGTGCTGAATTATTTAACAAGAAAATTTAACAACCAAAATTTCAAGATTTACAAGTTCTTTTTTACATTACATTCATGGCATTTGGCAGATGCCTTTATCCAGAATGACATAGAATTGAGAGTTAAAGGCCTTGCTCAAGGGCCCACTAGCAGCAGTTTGGTGGCAATGGAATTTGAATCTATGATCTTCCAATCCAGAGACCAATAAAAATGTTAGCCACTGAGCTACCACCTCCCCCAGGTCAAGGTCAAGTGTTTCTGGAAGAGATAGGTCTTCACTCATTGCTTGAAAATTGACTCTGCTGTTCAGATGTCCAGGGAAAGTTCATTCCACCACCTCGGTGCCTGAACAGAGAAGAGCCTTAATCTAAACTTAAACTTTGTCCTGAGAGAAGGTGGAACCACTCGAGCAGTAATAGATTATCTCAGGCAGGGAGGTGTGGTAGGTGGGATGATGAGATTTCTGAGGTAAGAAGGTGCCGATCCTTTTGTGGCTTTGCAGGTCGAGCATCAGCGTTTTGAATTTGATGCATGCAGCTACCGGAAGCAAGTGGGAAATGATGTAATGGTAATACTAAACGTGGCCTATATGCATGACAACTATTTATATGATTAGCAAAAAATCTAAACATACTAGTCTATTCCCCTTCCTTCCTCTCTTTGTCTACAACCAAAAAAAATCCTTTATAAGTGTGTAGTACAAGCATAATAAATCACACCAAACTAAAAAAAAAATAATTAGAAATAAATAAATGCCTTATCCAAATAATAAAAGCAAACAAAAAATACCTAATGTGTGTTGAAGTCACACATAAGCTATCGTAATTCTACCATACACGCTTTGCAATTGAAATGACCATAGATTTTAATGTGTGTAAATGTGATGTTGCGCATATATATAAAGGGGTTTATGAAGGTAAACAAGCCAGACATCTTGCTGTCCTTGGCCATCTCAGGGAGTTAAGCCACCATCTCTCTCCACGCGGTATGTACTGATCTTATTTCGGTAATTATTGATGTGAACAAGAAGAAGAAGTCATGTAAACAATAATTAATGCAATCCTGTTTGTGGGGGCTTTTATTCCTTAATTAGTTCTGTGTTGTCTTGTGTAACTTGTTTTTTATGTAGCTCCTGAAGGAATGCTGTTCTGCTTCACTGTGTTTAAAGCCGCTTTACAAAATCAGAACTAATTGTTAAATGCGTGCAAAAGCTGTATAATATTTAAGCTTTGACAATGTTTTATATACTGACGTTAAATGTATGAAACAATTGATCGCAATAAATAAATAAATACATTAATTAATAAAAAAGCAAAAGTTTAAAAGACAATGGGTTTAAGATTTCTGATTTCAAAATTACAGGTGATACATATGAATGTGGGTTTTTTTTACTTGTAGGTGTATATAAGTAATAGCATTTGTATGATCTTCCTTTCTATATATCAGTATTGTCTATTAAGATAAATTTTAGCGCATATTAGGGCTACGAATGTATGATTATTTGCTTATTTGATCGTATATGATGTTCATCTGATGTTGTTTATCTCTTCCAAAGATTATAATCTCTTTCCAATCTTTTCTTCTTGTGGTCAGGAACAAGGTGCAGGTCTGGAGATGAACATCACTGAGCTTTCCACCTCCCCAAGCTCAGGGAGCAATACCAGTGCCACCCACGTCCCTGTATCCTCATACGTCTACAACGTAGCTTATTCCATCAATGTCATTGTGGGTCTTCCAGTACATTCCTGTGTTTTGTGGCTTATTTGCACTGGAAAAGGAAGTGGACTAGTGGCAGAGTTCTTCACCCTCAATCTCTCGATCTGTGAGATTCTCTTCTGCATAGGCAGCGTGCTTATCCTTCTCGGGCCCAAATACCCAGCACTTTCATGCGTAACATTTCTTATAATAGCGCAACCCAGCACTGCCCGTCCTCTGATTAACTGTGTGATCTGCATCGAACGCTACATAGCAGTGCTCTATCCTGTTACCTTCCTTAAATACAAGCCGCTGAGATACAGACTCGTGTGTTCTGCTGTAATTTGGATCCTGGTACTTTGCTTTGCTATGTTCTGTAGGTATATTATACTCAACAACAACATGTACTTGTTCCTTTGCGTTTATCTGCCATTCTATTCGTTTCTTCTTTTCATTAAATTTTTTTGCTCGTTAGCTATTTTTAGAGCTTTGAGGAACTCAGGACCAGGTGAGAAAGGGAAGGAGAGAGAGGAGGCCAATACCATTAAGAAAAAAGCAATGACAGTCATTCTAATCATCACAACAGCCATGCTTATTCAGTATACCCCTATTTATTTAATAGGGATTTTTTATGGGACATTGACCCCTAAGCAGTTTGATGTATACTGGTGCAGTGGGGTTGTGATCTCAACATTTATGGCGTACGTAAGCCCTGTTCTCTACATTCACAGGGTAAAAAATTCCTAAATTAAAGTTATAAAATCGCAGACATTTTATGTTCTCTTTTCTATTCTTCCAGGAAGATTAATGAAAAAAAAAAACCTTATGTGTGGCCAGTAGTTTAACACCATTTAGGGTTATTGTTTTAGTTTGTTTATTGGTTTACTTAATTAAATAGAAATTTACATAGATGAATACATAGTCTCTTTCCTTGCTTTGAGTAATATCAGGTCCATTTCTCAAAATCATTAAGGACAGAAAAAGCAATAATTCTTGGTTCTTTTTATTTTTGGTATTTCTTTTCTTTTGCAATTATGAAAGAAGAAAATGCATTTGCTATCAAAACAGTTCAGTATCTTGAACTATCACAAAGTATAATAGTCAGTCAAATGAGTGTAATAAAAAAAATAATAATAAATAAAGGAACAAAAGCTATTATAGTGATCCTGATCATTGTATTTATTTATTCAAAGAAATACTAATAATCTTTGTTGTATAAAACGGTAAAATCAGTATGTTGATTATATTTCATGTACTAGACCACAATATCACTTAATGTCTCATTTTTGTATGTTGTACACATAAATAAATGTTGCTATGTACCAAATATGTGGCTTTGAAATATTTTTCCCTTTTTGCTTCCACATTAGTGAAACAAGGCTTTAGTTTTTTTTGTTTTTTTTTTTTATTTTGAAAAAAAAAAGCATGAAAATTATTAAGCAATACAATTTATGACCAGTGGGGCACGGTGGCATAGTGGTTAGCACGCTCGCCTCACACCGCCAGGATCCGGGTTCGATTCCCGTCTCGGTCATGTGTGTGTGGAGTTTGCATGTTCTCCCCGTGCCTCAGGGGGTTTTTCTCCGGGTTCTCCGGTTTTCCCCCGGGTCCAAAAACATGCACGGTAGGTTGATTGGCACCTTGGAAAATTGTCCCTAGTGTATGAATGTGTGTGTGAATGTGTGTGTGTGCCCTGCGATGGGTTGGCATTCCATCCAGGGTGTATCCTGCCTTAATGCCCATAGACGCCTGAGATAGGCGCAGGCTCCCCGTGACCCGATGGAAGATCGGATAAAGCGGTAGAAGATGAATGAATTAATTAATGACCAACAAAATATTTTTCAATTCTTTATTGACAAAACAATATGTGATCTTCCCTAAATGACCGCAATACTATTTTTCACAAAACCACCAAATAAAAAATGGTGTCGTGATGCACCCGGAAATAATTCCTCGAGAACTGCAAACCCATGATATGTGGATTGGATCGCTGTTCCCATGGTATATTTCCGGCTCTCATTTAAAGAGGTACATCCTCTCTCTCTCTCTCTCTCTCTCTCTCTCTCTCTATATATATATATATATGTGTGTGTGTGTGTGTGTGTGTGTGTGTGTGTGTGTGTGTGTGTGTGTGTGTGTGTGTGTGTTTACTTAAGTGAAAGCTTAAATGGAGCTCTTATACTTTAATAATAAAGTATTATTAAAGTATTAGTAATATTTTACCTAGTGTACTTTTACTCATCTGGTTTGTGTACTTCTGTATGAAGTTGCCTGTTAAAAGGTCTGGTATACCTGCTCTATAAAGGTCTGTTCTGACATCAAAAAATTGTTCAAACTGGATCCTCTAATAAAACGAGGGTATATTCAAATTAAAGAAATGTTCAAGTCAAGTAAAGCAAAGTTCTTGAAAAACTGAGTTAATACTGATCCACTGTTTTTGTTGTTGATTGTTGTTTTGTATTGTTTACAATGTTTGTCTATTATATTCTAATTCTAATCAATTAGTATTAAACAAACAGCGTATAATATTTAAAGTACTGCATGTATGAAAACTTCATTCTAATATGATATATGGGGAAAAAACAAAGTACACATAATCCCATAAATGTGAACAATTTGATATACGAGGAAAGAACAAAGTACACAAATTTGAGCAATTTGTATTTGCACTACATGATCTTATTTGCTTACACAGACAGTGAAGCATCCTGTCTTATGCCATTTTTTTCCCTTTGCTTATGAACCACCTTTTTGTATATCCAAACATATTCCAAATACAGTGAACTGCAAAACACAGTATAAAAATTTGCATTCAAAATGACTGTGTAAATGTGACAGTACACATATAAATAGGATTTTGAAGATAACGAAGGCAGATATCTTTCATCTATTATTCCAGCTATTCATACCTTCCTCTGTCTCCACACCGTATGTATTCACTGAGTTGTAATTTTGCTTGTTATTTAATAATACCTTTTTCTGAAACACACATAGCGGACAAGAAGTCATTGTAAACATGTTTGTATAAATATTTGATCATTCAAATAATAATGTCAGTACTTGATATATTGATATATAATGAAGTATGAACAAACAAAACAAAGCAATATTTGGTATATAATTTATACATCTTATTCGATATACTATAACTGTATATAAGTTGCGTTAATTACATATATAGCTTTTTTTATGTGCATTGTATTTTTCAGTGAAAACAAAAAAACATTTTAGAATGTACAAGCGCGCCTAAAGAAAGAGAAATTTAGGAAAGAAAACTTTGGAACTGATGAACAATACTGAGGCATTTGCCTTTAGTAATGATTAATAGCAATTTAATACAAGGAAAAATGATTCAATTTGGTCCAAATGAACTCTCTACTGGGAACCTGGCTGACCTAGGTACTCTCTCCTCATCCCTAAACACCAACATTACAAATTTCTTGTTCTACTGTAAATTAAGGGTTCTAAAAACAATAGCATTGTTAGCAACACATTTTATCACTTATCTATGGTTAGCCTAAGTCAAATCATTTTTTAAGCATTGAAAGCTCTGAAACAGTCATTTACTCAATTACTGCAACTCACTATATGTGGGGCTACCTCTCTCCTTAATCTCTTACTGGCTGCCCGTCTACTCATAGGTGATCGATCATCTACAACGGAGGGGTGATCGATTACAGTGGATGGTCCGAAGCTGAACAACCTACCATTACATATTAGCACTGTCTCTACATTAGCCGAATGCAAATCCCTGCGGAAATCCAACATTATCTCATGCGCTTTCTATGTTTTATAATTTCATTTATGTTCATTTTTGTTTAATTTTTCTTGCTTTTTACTATACATCACGTTATTGATTTTTAAATACAATTATAAATCTAATTTTATTTGAATAGCAAACAACGCAGTGGTTAGGGCTTTTTGTTGTAATCAATTATGCCAAACATGAGTATTATGCCTGTGAATATGTTATCATTGTGTATTATGGTGATATTTTTCTATAGGCTCGTGATCTGAAGCAAGATACATTCTGGAGATGAACATCACTCATGAGCTTTCCTCATCACAAATCCCAGTCAGCAATTTTACCATCTATCCGTCTATATCATCACGCATTTATTTTTTTTCATATTCCATTAATGTCATCTTTGGTCTTCCAATGAATTCCTATGCTTTATGGCTTATATGCATGGGAACAGGAAGTGGAATCGTGGCAGAGTTCTTCAGTTTTAATCTCGTTGTTTGTGAAATTCTCTTCTGTCTGACTTGTTTTGTCTTTGTTGCGGGTGGTACAGTTCCAGCCGTTATCCCCATAATATATTTCTCAATAGCACTACCCTCCGCAGGTCGTCCTTTGTTTAACTGTGTGATCTGCATTGAGCGATACCTGGCAGTGCTCCATCCTGTTATCTTCCTCAAATGCAAACCACTGAGATACCGACTGGTGTGTTCGGCTGTAATTTGGGTGATTATTTTGGGATTTTCTGTGGCATGTTTGTATTTTTTAGCGTCCAGAAACATGCTCAAGTACATTTATCTTTATCTGCCACTATTCTTACTTCTTCTATCCATTCAGCTATTCTGCTGCCTATATATAGTTAGAGCTTTGAAGCACCCTGGGCCAGGTAAGAAAAGGAAAGAAACACAGCAGGCCAATATCATGAAGAAAAAAGCTATCAAAGTTATCCTTACAATTACAGTGATCATGATTTTTCAATATATGCCAATGATATGCGTAGGTTTTTTTTATAATTCTCTGGATAGACGGGACTCAAAGGATGTGTTCATGTCCAGTGGGACTGCCCTTTTTATACTCTTTGGTATTCTAAGTCCAATTCAATACATTTATAGAGTTAGAAATATTTGACAGATTTTCTGTGTATCTATTATTTTGTTCATAGTCGCACATTCTGTCCTGAAAGTGAATGCAGCAATAAAAACAATAATAGTAGCGCCGAATGTAAGAACAGGTTTTCATATTCTCCTATGCATTCTGAGTGATATTAATAAATGGTATATCTTTCTGCAAAAAAAAAAACCTTTCCTCAAAAAGATGCCTAAACATTGCTAGCTAATTGTGTAATTGTGCCTTGCTGACATGGTCGGTCAGGATTCTAGCACATTTTGCATAATTAGATTGTATAGTGAAGCCATCATTCTGACTTCAGTCTCACAATCCCAACATGTCCTTGATTCTAGGTTTCCATACATAGCGCATTTTATAGCATTTGGAATATTTCATTGTGATTTTGTCTGTTCATATAAGGGATTGCTAGACTAATACAATACTAACGCATGTAAAATACAAAAGAGAATGTTAAACACACCATGTATATATGTATTATATACTGAATCCTCTTTTAAAATCAATTAAACATTTATTTCGGAAATGTCAGTTATAAATTAGAATGATTAAATAATTTTTTGTTGTTTGTTTTAATCTTGTCTTATCATGTAAATAAAAGACTTGGCACCAATGGCAAGACTTTAAGAAGGTTGGATATTATTATTTGGGTATAATGGTATAACACCATTATAGGTTTAGGTTGGGAATGGCAAAAAGAGAGACAGACATGGGGAAAATACAGATCTTTTTTATTATTATTTTTCAAAATATTCCATCTCACTAAAGACCTGATCTCCCCCTCTGTCAAGATGTACAGAGTACTGTATGTTTCTCTGCCTACACTGCCTATCTGATGTATAACTGTCATTCTCATCGTCTGAGAAAAAACTCAATACATTGAATATACTCAACCTCGTAAATCTATTGTTTTTATAACTAAATCTATGGCAAACATCAGTTCTATATGTTTTTAGTTGAAAAATAACACTACAGATATTGTCTATAAAAACATATTGTAGTGATGTACTTTGTGAAGGTCCCTCTTCACTTTCTCACAGACACCATAATTGGCCATGTGATCTTATACAAAATGTTGAGTGAGTAAAGCATCCAATAGGTGAGCAAAACCTCTAAAGCAGGGGAGGGCAAACTTTTTGGCTCAGGGGCCACATTTACGTTTGAAATAGCACAGACTGGCCGGAACCCCGCCTGACCCCCGGTCGACCCACGTTGTGATTTGTTTGGGGAGGGCGGAGTTCGTTGTGCTCATGCCATTTCTTGAGTCGCTGCCGAGGAGGTGGGGGTTCTGGTTCAAACGGGTCAGGGTTCGGACCCCGTCTCGGACATGTGTGTGTGGAGTTTGCATGTTCTCCCCATGCCTCAGGGTTTTTTTTCTCCGGGTTCTCCGGTTTCCTAAAACAGTAGGTTGATTGGCACCTTGGAAAATTGTCCTAGTGTATGAATGTGAGTGTGTGTGTGTGTGTGTGTGTGTGTGTGTGTGTGTGTGTGTGCCCTGCGATGGGTTGGCATTCCATCCAGGGTGTATCCTGCCTTAATGCCCATAGACTCCTGAGATAGGCACAGGCTCCCCGTGACCTGAGGGAAGATCGGATAAATAGCGGTAGAAGATGAATGAATGAATTAATGAATATTAGTTCTAAAGTGGTGTTAGATTAATGTTGCTCTGTGTTCCCTGTGTGATGCCTTGGTTCACCATAGCTCCTTACTATGAAACTAGCCACACTGATTCAGCTGATTAATTAGAAGAACTGAAAAAGCTCAAAACTGTTAAATAAACCAAAATAGATTTAAAATTTAGATTTTGATCTCCATTCAAAGTTGATAACAGATTGTCAAACTAATATCATCCTCACATTAGATTCAGAAAGTAAACACCTGGAAGAGATGATTTGTGACATTTCTTGCCTTATTAATGTGCTTTAGACCACCTGTTGTCTTGTGCAGAGGAAATGGACAGCTCAGAACCAATAGTCCATTTACTGCTACTATTGAAAAATTAATATTATAGCGAGGAGACACAAAAATCAAAAGACTAATTTTCAGCAGAGGATATGTTTATTTGAATTTACATTTTACATAAAAATTTGCGTAATTTACGTAAATTTGCAATTTACATAAACGTGTCTTGTAGTTTAAGTGCAAACATATTTCAACAGCCAGTGTTTAGAGAAGCAATTGCCCATTATCAAATTGTGGCAATAAAGTCATTACTTTGAAAAAAACAACAAGATTCACTTGGTCCAAGAAACACATTAAATGACATTAGATAAGTGGAAAACTGTCAGTGGGTGCTTTTCTGTTAACACTAATCACTGTTAATGATTTATTCAAAGTTATGGGCAGCAACATGTTACAACATGCCACCAATCTGTTTTGCACTTAGAGGGATCATAATTTTTCATACAGGACAATGAACCCAAATACCCCTCAAGGTTATATAACGGCTATTTGTTCAAAAAGGAGATTAATGAAATTCTGCATCCGATGACCTGGTTACCACATACACCTAGTGAGTGACAGTAAAGCATCCAACAAGCACTCGACACTAATGCATCACATGACTTGTCCTCCAAATTCAACTGTCCTGATTCAAGTTGGGAGGTGTTAGACAGGAAATTAAAGGAAAAGCAACCAACAAGCACTCAACACCTCTGGAAACTCCTCAATAATGTTGTAAAACCATTCCAGGTGACTACGTCATGAGGCTGACTAAGGGAATGCCAATATTGTGGTGGCCAAATGGTGGCTACTTTAAAAAATCAAAATTTTTAAATATATTCTGCATTGATTAACATGTTTTTGTTACTACATAATTTCCTACATGTTCTTTCATAGTTGATTTCATGGATGTCCTCAGTATTACTGTACAATGTTAAATTCTGAATAATTAAAAAAATAAAGAAAATCCACTGAAGGAGACCGGGTGTACAAACTTTTGCCAGGTCTGTCATATTTCTACAAAATAACTTTATAAACTGTATGTTTTATTTTTAAGAAGGGATTTACACAAATTTTTTTGTGTATTACACAAAATTATCCATCCGTTAACTATTGTTCTATTCTTTATACCAACTGGGCCAACCAAGTCCTTTATAAGTGTGCAATAAGATAGGTTACAATTAATACTTAAAATAAAAAAGTAAAATAAAATGGATAAAGCAGACTTAAAAATAAAAAGTGCAATTTGTCAATAAATACTGAAAAACATCTAATTTAGTCTAGCATTAACATATTTCAGGAAACAAATTAGATAATGTGTGTTTAAACCAAAGTTACCATACATGGATAGTGAATGTAATTACCATAAATTTTAATGTGTGTAAATGTGACGGTATCCATATTAAAGCATCGTTAAGGGAAAAAAGACATCTTGCCTCCGATAACTAACGCAAAGAATTAAACTACCATCTGTCTCCACACAGTATGTATACATTAAACTGTCTTTTTGTAGTTATTCAAGCATTTTCAGGAAGCTTCATGTCAGAATAACATGCTTGATGATGTCAAAATTAATTTTATGCTTGCATGTATTTATTAAGTGAAGTGACTGTTTTTAGTTGTTGTTAGGCGTTTTTTTTGTTTGTTTTATAAGATGTGTGTTATATTTGATTGGATTACATTAGTGATTAAGTCTGTATAGAAACTGTACATTAACGTCTGTACAATAATTCTATAAAAGATACAAATTGAGGATTCAAATTGAGAAATTGAGTATTACTTAAATGCAAACATTTAGATTAAAAAGGCTCTAGTTCTATACTGAATAAACAGTCATACAATAATGAATAATATACCAAATAAAAAATTACATAATCAAGGTCTTGCAATTAAGGATGCACTACATAAACATTTCAATAATTCATAATGTGATTCATAATTACAATAACTAATAAAGCCTTCGATTAGAAGAACAGGTTATCATTCCATAAGAATATAAGGATATGAAACTATTATTTTATGTGATTATATGGTGTTTTCTTTTCACGGCTCATAATTCGTTTTTATTTTGAATCTTGGTGGTCAGAAGCAAGGCACAGGATTGGAAATGAACTTCACTCAAGTACTTTCCACTTCACTAAACACATCCCACAATGCTACATTCCCCAGACCTTTATCATCTTACATCTATCTTTCAGTTTACTCCATCAGTGTCATTTTGGGCTTTCCAATCAATTCTTATGTTCTGTGGCTTATTTGCACCGGGAAAGGAAGTGGAATAGCAGCAGAGTTCTTCAGCATCAATGTCTCTGTTTGCGAGATTCTCTTCTGCCTGGGTAGCTTGGCGTTCCTTCCGGTCTCAAAATGCCCAAAGCTTTATTACATAGCATGTTTTATGGTAGGACTGCCCAATGCTGGCTGACCTTTGATCAACTGTGTGATCTACTTTGAACGCTACTTGGCAGTGCTCTATCCTGTTTCCTTCCTGAAATACAAACCACTGAGATACAGACTGGCATGTTGTATTGTAATCTGGATAGCAACACTGGGCTATTGTGTGTACTCTATGATTGTTTTTTGTTCTATGTATTATCCTTCAATAATATGTACATGTTTCTGTGTGCTTACCTACCATTGTACTTCACCCTTCTCATTGTTAAGCTGTTCTGCTCTTTAACTGTATTTAGAGCTCTGAAATACCCTGGTCCAGGTAAACATGGCAAGGAAAGAGAGGACGCCAATAGCATGAAGAAAAAAGCTATTATTGTTATTCTGATAATCACTGCGACGATGTTTTTACAGTATGCGCCGATGTTTTTTGTAGGAACTCTTTACAAAACTCTGTCAGGGGCAGAATTTAATTTGCTCGGGTGCACTGTTGTTGTCATCTTTTTGCTGTTAGGTTATGTAAATCCATTTCTTTACATCAATAGGGTTGGAGCTCTTTCCTGAGAAATGTTTGCACAAAATGCTATCATCTCTACACTGAATCTGTACATACAGTGCAGTTTATTTTTCTTCTTAAATGTTCTCATATATTTTGTTATATGCTTTATATCAATGTATATCATTCATCTGTAATATGAATTGCTTTTTATATAAGCCCTATAGCATTTAAGCATTTAGACAATATTTTAATCCTCTTGAAAGTTTCTACATTCAATTTGAAATGATATATTATGCTTCTAAATTATAATGTAAACGATTTTTGTAAGGATTGTACTGTAATTCTTTATTAAAGTTAATGTAACATTTTTAAATTATAAAACATTTAACAGAAATGCATTAATTTTTATTCATACAAATTAATGCTTGCTCTTTTACGAGCATGATTTTTCCAGGATTTGCATTCACTTTGTGATTTTTCGCAACCATTTGCATTTGCAAATCATGATGTAATGTTGATGTAATGTTACTGGACTGTTGTTCTAACTAGTCTTCTTAAATGTGCAATGTCATTCAGATATTATTTGGTAAAAAAATAAATAGTTTCATGTCAGAGTAAACTGTATAATATATGTAAGATATGTAATATATATAAATGTGACATGAATGCTACACACTGTTGACAATTTTTCCTTAGTGGAAGCAACATTATTATGTAATAGATTTGGATCATCAGATAATGTATTATTTTGTGGTGACTGGACAATTGCAATACTCAGAAACAAAGGGACATATATGTACTATAAAAGTTCAAGAATTAAAGCAATGCACACAATTCAGATAGTCTAACCAGTCAAATAATGATAGATTGTAAAGCCTAAAGCAACAAGGGAACATTTTAAGCAACACAGTCATAAAACCAGTCCTTAAATGGTACTGGTCTGAATGATGAGATTTAGAAGTGTGTGTGTGGATTGTCAATGTTAGGTAATACCAAGGGTGAACTTGTAGTTTTATAGTGTGAACATGTTAGGTAATATACCAAAACACATACTAAATTATTATACCAGGAGAAATTTAAGTAGTTTATTTGACGATGCAACCATTGAGTTATATAACAGTATCTAATGAACAATAACATTGTTGATGGCCACACTGTTCTTGATACATACATAAGCATAGACTGTTGTATGTATTCATTCATTCATTCATCTTCTACCGCTTTTATCCGATCTTCCCTCGGGTCATGGGGAGCCTGAATATTTTATTGAAAAAGGGATTTTTTTGATATTCTATTTTCCATGCTTAATTCTGCTGCCAATATTTTTTACTTTGCATGAGTTTATTTGGCTGTTAAGGTTTTTAATGTGCTAATCCCATTAAATAAATACATAGTACAACAACTCAGTGTTGACAACTCAGTAGATTTACCATTTGCATTTGTGGTTGTCTATTTACTTGCATGCTTTTGTTTTCCATTTGTGATTAATATCTCATAGAGTGATGTATGAAAGCTTCTATATTATTATAAATATTCGCAAAGATATGTTTTAGAATCTAATTGGGATAATTATTGTATATTAGCATTTGTGAAACATTGTATATGAAGACATAGAAAAATAAAGCTACTCATTAAAAGATGCTGAGAGAGTCTAGAGGTTTAAAGTTGAGTCGCTGGAGGACCCAATTTTGTTCTTGGAGCTACATACATTCTATAATTTCACTGTTTCATTGATTAATATGTACTGTAAAATATAAGGCTGAATAAAGGATGAGCTAATAAAAAAGCTTGAATAATGGCTCCCTATAAAGACATATTAAACAAGCACAATTAAGAAAAATATTTCTTTAGTTTTTTTTTTTACTTAGCTACTGATTTGTTTCTATGCCCATATGGACAGATTTGGTTAACAAAAAAGCTCCCTGGTGGTGATGACATTACATTTTTCGATCATTAGTAGATTTGTATTTCTTAAAATTATTGTGAGGTACTTGCTTCCTTTTACAAAAATATTTTTATTTTTGTTGGAATTTTTATCATTTTAAAAATCCTAATAATCCAGGGAATTATTAAAACAGGGATTTTTTTACCTGCTAATTTAACTTGTTCACAAAGGATTTCTCAAAAAGATGTACTGTTATATTAACTGTCATCTCTTTGGCGTATCTATTATTGATGAACGTTCTGGTTTTGTTTATTTCACCACATATGATTAATGCCATCCCTCATCACAATATCATAGGCTATATAAACCATTCAGCCATGTCAATGATAGATTTCACTACACTATTTTCTGTATATTGTGTAAATATTAAACACAATAAATGAATTAAATATAGAATTTTAAAAATATGCCTTTTTTGTTATAAGTAATAGGAGCAAAGAGCTATAAAATTATAGTTTTGAGAAAAGTTATGTATGTATTTCTGTTATATCTATGTTCCACAAATCTCTGTAACCGACATTAAAAATGCGTTCATGATGGAAAGTTTCACACTTCAAACAAGGTAAATGTTTTTGTATACAGATTTCTTTAATCAGCAGAACTTATTGTAACATTTTCATTGTACATTATGGCAATTGTATTGAATTAAATAATGTAATAGGAACTGAGAATTAGTAATTGGGTTCTAATTTATATATTTTAAATTTGCACAGAAACAAAAATCTCCATGAAAGGTTCAGGGTTATAGATTTCTACATGGGTTTGTACTTATAAGTGCTGATCTTATAAACACTTATGGGTTATTTAGGGTGTTACAGTTCTTTGTTTTAATACTGGATCCTTGTATGGCAAATTATATTTCCGGCATATAATAATGCACTCGTGACCAAATGAAAATATTTTGCCAAGTTAAAGTTTTCGGGTATAATGCATCCTGTACAAAAATAAAACTAGCAAGGGTTTTTAAAACTAATTAAAGTAAATGTGGATATTAGTTGACTACTGGTATCTTTATATACATTTTTGGGTTTCAGGTTTCTCCGCTTTTAGAAAGCAAAAACCTTGAACCCTTTGTCACTGAGTTACTGAGAATAATGTGAAAATATACTTTGACGTTAATTTTTAGAGGTTTTATGAACTTAGAAAAGCATACATAAAATACACATCTAGTCTTTTTATAAATTGTATATACACACACATGTAATAATTGTTTGATTAATGAAAAATGTGTTCACATCAATATAATTAAGATTAAATAATAAAATAATGGAGTTTGGATCTCATTATTTAGTTAAACATGGTCAAAAAGAAATTGAAGTGTTCACATGTCAATTTGTTTATTATAATACTTTAGTTGAATGTAACAACAATGTCTTTAGCTAACCTTTTTTTTAATATCATCCATTTTCTACCCCCCAGCAATTTAGTGACACAGACCATAGAGACGGCTATGAACCTTTCATTATCCATTCCAACTGATTATAACCCATCAATGGCCTATGAACTAATTGGTGTCAGCATAATTGTCCTAACTGTGTGTCTACCACTTAATGGATATGTTTTACAGTTGATTGTAACAAATTCAAGAAATGGAGTGTCTTCAGAATGCTTTTCTCTTAACCTCTCTCTGTGTGAGATCATCATTAGCTTCACTTCAATCCCTTCTGTTGCAAACCTCATACTCTATAAAAATAGTGATACAAGCCCTATGTATTTATATCTCTTGTTACTTTCTATATTGCATAGTATCAGCCGTCCCTTCTTCCAGTGCTGTGTCTGTGTGGAGCGATATGTAGCAGTGATCCATCCCATAATCTTTTTAAAATACAAACCATTAATACATTACACCGGATGGTCATTTGTTAGTTGGATGATCATTATAGGACTCAGTGTGGTCTCTTTATTTCAAACGTATAGAAATATATTGTATTTTATTCTACTACCAGAGTACTTCCTTATGTTTTCTATTACAATTCTCTGCTCTATAGCAGTGCTTAAAGCTTTGAGGAAGCCTGGACCTGGCGAGAAATTAAGTGCAAAGGATGCCGAGTCTAACTGCATGAAAAAGAAAGCTTTTTGGGTTATTATGATTATTTTGGTTTTCATGATTGTTACGTATTGTCCAATGATGATGTTAATATTTGTATTTGATTTTCTATCAGATATACAGAAATGGAGAAGTCTGACCGTTTTTTACTACTTTATGACAGTTGCGGGTTTTGCGCATCCAATTCTGTATCTACACAGGGTTGGAAAACTTCCCTCGATTTCATGGCTTAAGCTGATGGCTCTTTTCAAATGAGGGTGAACATCTCCATTGAGACACTGTTTCCATTCGTCTCACATATTTTGCCAAAAATTATAAATCAAACAAATGAAAAATTTCTACTTTGCATAACATGGGTTTTTTTTTTATATACTACATTTATAAGGCTAATTGTTCATTTTCTTGACATTTTTCCACTGCATTCCCATTTTGCATTGTAGATGTGCCATACGGAAATGCAACCAGTGTCCAGCGACAGTTTTAGTTTTACTTATGGTCATATCTGTATACTAGTATTGCTGGTGTAAATATTTCCTTGCTGGTCCTTGCCTACGTCTCTACGTGCCTACCCTACACTGTAACCTGACGCTCACCTCTCCATAAAAGTAACTACACATCAAACTGATGCAGGGAGCAAGGTTTGTGATAGGTCGGCTTGGTGTAAAGTACACCAATGTAGCATTGTAAGTATGTCCATAGTGAAGAAGCAAAGCACGGACATGGACCGAGCAGCTAAAAGGATCACCAAAGAAGTGAGAAATTGGAGCTCTGATTCTTCATGACATTTTACAAAGACCACCAAATGGCAGTTCCTGTTGTTGCTACAGCAGAAACAAAACACCAAGGAAGAAACTCAAACACCACACGGCCATCAACTAGTGTCTCGGAATAGTCATTGAAGAGCGATTGTGAAATATAAATGCTCACAACGTTCTACAGCGTTCATTCAATGCAGAAGTAAAATTAAGCTTCATTTCCCTACAATCAGATCATGCTATGGGTTATTGGACTATTTTCGTTACTTCAGCTCTTTAACTGATTGTCCTGTTTTGTTAGTTTTTTTTTGTACTTGAGTAAAATACATTTTTGTTGATAAAATGAGAATGTGTCATTATAGTGTCATTTTTCATGTACATTACTTTGGTGCAAATATCAAACACGCTTTAGCTCATTTATATACACAGATGTGCTTAATAAATGTTCTCACTTTGAAAGTGTGTATATATTTATTTAAACAAATTAGTGCTTTACTTTAACAGCCATGATTTCGATTTTTACATTTGCATTCAGTTTGTGATTTATTTACAAGAGTTCTGATTTGCATCTGCAAAATGTATAATGCAGCGTTACTAGGCGGCACTAAATACACTTCCCAATCTTGCAATTATTCCAGTTGTTAAAAAGTAATCCATGTGGTTTTACACTTATTATATTTAAATGTTTAAATGACCATATTATGTTTATGTTTAACATGTTTAAATGACCATAAACCTTCAAGTTCTGAATTATTTATCCTGATTTGTTAATGTCTGTGCAATACAGTTTTATTTAAATTATTTATTGCAACAAATCTGTTGAAGATCAATGCACATCAGTGAATAAACTACTATTCCTGAAATGTTAAAAAAAGATAAATAAAATCTGGAATTATTTTAGTTTTTTAGTCTCACACTAATAATGTATAAATATTAAAATTGTTGGGAAACATGAAAAACCAATAGAGTCAATATTGAGGAAGTTTAGGAAAATTGGCGTAGCATAATTAATGAACAGAATACAAAAATATATTAGAAAAAGAAATCATATTTAGCAATCTGCAAATGTTAGAAAAGTTATTTAAATCGGTTATTGATTTAGATTTCACACAAAATAGAGATTTATTTGACTGTAGATGAATTATAGTACTGTAATAAATGTACAATTTGTTGTTTGTGATTTATTTGCAAGAGTTCTGAAACAATGATTTTTTTCTAGACAGGAAGGTTACTCATAGACTTAAGCTAGAATAATAGTAAACAAATTGCTATTTTATTTATTTATTATTATTATTTATTGTTATTGTATTAACCTATTGTATTCAGTGTCATGGCATACTAATTGACATTGTATAATTCACAATTGTGAATGTGTATAATAACATGCAATAAAATGCATATAAATAAAAACATATTATAAATAATTATAAATAACATGTTCTCAGACAAATAACAGAATAACAAAAAATACCTGGCACCTGAAATAGTAGTTTGGGCAATGTGCATATATTATATAGAATTATAGTGTGTTATATTTTGTGACTGTGAGAAAAACATCTATTAAAATAGGTAATCAAAAATCTAATCTTTTTACATTTTCTTAAACAAATGAGTGTTTTGGCTTTTATTTCCATGCTCTTTTTTCTTTTACACATTTGCAAATTACAAATTATAAATTACAAATCTTATTTGTATTTTTAAAAAACCTTATAATGTATTGTTGCTTTGATGTTACTCTATAAAAATAAAGTTTAAAGTTATGATAATAATAATTATTGAGAATTAATAATAATAATAATAATAATAATATAATAACCCAATAATAATAATAATAATAATAATAATAATAATAATAATAATAATAATAGTAATAGTAATGTTTTAGACAGCTTCATAAGCAGCATAAACACATAAACATTTTTTTGTACCTATACCTATACCTATAGCCAAATATATATGTCACTAAATTTGTGGGTCAACTATAGGTACAAAAGTGTAACATAGTTATATAATATGTCTGTGGAACAGATTTCACTTCACGAAAATTAAGGGGCCCTAATTTCTTCAGTTGACCTGACCTGAACTCTATTGATCTTTTGGTAGGATATATTACATGACCAGGCCCCAAACATTAACCTCACTAATGCTCTCACTAAAACAATGTGTTTTATGTTACTATTGATTTATTTATTTATTTATTTATTTATTTATTTATTTATTTATTTATTGATAGAGCCTCAAAGAACTTTTTGGGATTAGATTATTTTAATTTGATCAGATTATGTAAATGCGTTTGAATTTAAAGTGTTTATAGGACATTCAGACACTAATGATACAATATTAACCAGATAGTACTATTTGTTCATCATTTTAACAGTATATTGTTTGCGTATCACATTGATAAAGTGTATTTTAATGACATTTTGAGAGTGTAAGCATTAACATGAACTGAGCTGCAAAGCATATAAAGCCTACTTCTATGGGCTTCATTTTTTTTGTTTTACTACTAATAATGATTAATTATTTTTGGCTTTGGTTAACTCAACACATGAGCCATCCCCTCCCTCATCTCAAACTCTAAGGCAATAAAGCATTTATGTGATATCATCAGCTAGAAAGTTGCTCCCCTGGTACATTTTTTGTATACTGTACTGTAAAAAAAATGTAATATGGGTAAATAGAAATGTATATGAAAAAAGATAACGTTATTACATCTGTTCATTCTCTGGCATTTACTGTACTGTTAAAAATTTCATCATTGTTTTGATGAATTAATGGTGGAAAGTTTAACGCTTCAATAAAGGTAAGCATTTATGTATTCGCATTTCTTGAACATCAGCTAAATTCACAATATTTCCATAATTCTACTATGTACTGTTCATTATCTGATATAAAAAGAGGCATATATATATCCATTAAATCTTGAATCACATTGTATCACATCCATTTGTTTGATAATAAATTTGAATGTGTACTTCTGAAAACTTATATACTTATATATATTATATATATATATATATATATATATATATATATATATATATATAAAAGAAAATCCCAAAACAATGTATTGTCACACTGTTTATTTGGCATGAAAATGTTGTTTCACTACAAAGAAATAAATTACGAATCTATGAAGATTCGTATGTTTTGTATATAATATTGTACTTTACAACTTTTTAAGGACAAATTCAGGATATGTTTACTATGTGGTTTTGGATTGAGTTTCTATGTAGTGGTTTAATTTGACCGTTATGATAGAGAAAACATATTTACTCATTTATGGTGCTACATTTACCCTGTATTTTGTATTATTGTTTCTTAATGCATAATAATTAATTGTTAAATCTAGGAAAAACTGAAAGTAAAATATTGAGCCTGAATACATTTACTAAAATATTATTCATTTTGAATTGAATAATATTTATGTTGTATACTGAAGTTAACTGTAACATTGGTGTCTTTATCCAGCCTTTTAATACTGTATATCTTTCTCTTGAACTTTTTCAGCAGTTTTACTGCAAAGACCATAAAAGTGGATATGAACTCTTCGTTTTCTATCCCGGCAGTTGGTACTATACCTGTCTTTGAACTCTATGCTCGCATTAGTCTCGGCATAATTGTCCAGCTTTGGTCTCTACCACTAAACATATATGTGTTGTGGCTAATAGTAAGAAATGCAAAACATGGAATTGCATCAGAATTCTTTGCTATTAACCTTTGTGTGTGTGAGTTCATCATTTGTGGCAATGTGGTGCTTTTATTGTTAAATATTTCCGTCTTCGAAAATGATCCTAATCCTCTGTTGACTATTTTTACCAGTATTATATCATTCTATCATAGTATCAGCCGACCCTGCTTTCAGTGCTGTGTCTGTGTGGAGCTATATGTAGCAGTGATCCATCCTGTTATCTTCCTAAAATACAAACCCATAAGATATCGCATTGCATGCTCGGTTGTAATTTGGATAATAGTTTTAGGATTCAGTGTGTATTGTAATTATCTAAATGTAAGAAACGCAATGTATTATATTCTACTACCAGAGTACATACTTGTGTTTTCTATTAAGTTTGTCTGCTCTATAGCAGTGCTTAAAGCTTTGAGAAAGCCTGGACCTGGTGAGACATTAAGTGCAAAAGATGTTGAGTCTAACCGCATAAAAAAGAAAGCTTTTTGGGTGATTGTGATTATTCTGACTTATGTATTTATTACATACTTGCCAATGATCATGTTTGTTTTGGTATATGGTTATCTATCTGAAGCACAGGCTGCGACATGTGTAGTAGTGCTCTCCTACTTTGTGATATTTGCTGGATTTTTTCATCCATTTCTTTATCTGCACAGGGTTGGGAAACTTAATTTTATTTCAGGCCTACGATTCTGTTCAAATGGCCAGGACTAAGTGCTGTCGATTTCATTATTTATTTTTCTCAACTAAAATATGTGAAACCTGATATACATGCAGTAAAATGACTATTATATATAAACAGCAGGACCCTTTTTAATAAAATAATATTTATATTTATATATATATATAAACATACCTCGCATGTTAAATTCAGTGAAGTGCTTTTCATAAAAATGCTGTGATGAACGTAGACTTCGAAATAAATACGAAATAAAATAAATAGAATAGCTAAAGTAGATAATACAAAAAATTTACATAGAGATAAATAGGATATTACAGGTGCTTTTAACATAGAAATGGGATAGCAGAAGAAATAAAGTGGTGCAAATATATGTGTGTATAAAGGATAATTAGGGACAGTGAATAATTAAGTATATATATTATATATATATATTATATATATATATATATATAGATATATATATTATATATATAGAGAGAGATGAGAGAGTATGAATATATATATGAGAGAGGAGGACCCGAGAGAGAGAGAGATACGGAGAGGGAGAGATATTCGAGAGAGAGAGAGAGAGAGAGAGAGAGAGAATATGAGAGTTATCATATGTAAAGAGTGAATGTAGTTGCACTGTTGCATTGGATCTCACTTTTTCTTGTGCATTGCAGCTGTATTGACCTAAAAATTTTATTGTTTTTAATGATTATTCACACTCTTATTTTTTTATAGTGATTTAGCAATGCACTCTATCTCACAACTTTACAGAGATGGTTATAAAGTTGGAAAGTTGGAAAAAGTCTCTGAGATGATATGAGGAAGAAGCCTTGAGAGGAACCAGACCCATGGCAACCCATCTGTTTTTCTGGCATGTACAATCATTACAGGCTCATTATTGCAGTGATAGGCACTATGGTTTTAAGCCTTTGGGAATTACAGTCTAAATCCATTCTAAATGTTTTTCGGTTGCTCAGTAACTTCATGGATATTTAGGTTGTTGAGGTAGAACCACCGCCAGCTACACAGACTCGTCTCCAGTTAAAGAGAACTCCATTAGAGAGAGGGCATCACTGTCCAGTCACAGGCTTAAGCTATACTCTGTCATGGCATATTTATTGTGTACCTTTATAATTGTGCATGTAAATAATTTATAATAGTTTTCAAAAAACATGTTTTATATGAATGAGATGACAATTAATGGAGTTTTTTTTTTTGCTTTTAAATATTGTGCATTTTTTTTCTTGCTATTGTGATGTCTATACAAATGAGTGAGTTGTCAATAAATGGGCTAGCCTTTAAAATACATTACATTTCCATAAACAAATGAATGCTTTGTCTTTTATTTCCATGTATTTTTTTCACATTTGCATTTATTGTGTGATTTAAGCATGGATTTGGATTCAGCGAGTGTAGTATCAGTTCTAATATGTATTGGTTTGTTGTTTCACAGCTTAGGGACAGCCAATGCAAAACCTGGATCACTACTTCATTATAGATGAGATCATAGTTAGGAGATGTTGATCTCTTGATCTATAGGATCTATTATGTGGAATAACTAGGTCAGTGAAGTATCCTGGGGCTTGGTTGCATCTTTATAATTAAAAAAAAAAAAGATTTTACAATCAATACGGTAATAGACTGGCAACCAGTGCAGAGAACATAAAATTGAAGTGATGTGATCAGCCATCCTTAAGCAGAAGGGCAGTCATTTGTCGGGAAATAAAGGTGTAAAATACTGTTTCAAAACATTCTCTACTTAATAAGTACTTAATACTTAATACTGGCTAACCAGTGATAGAAGCATTATGGTGGAATCCCACAGTACTCAAGTAAGTGGTTCTCTGGAGCACCACTGGAGAAAGCACAATTTGCTCAGTCTTAAGGATGCGGATGCTCTGGAGTCTGAGAGGACCCAAGGAGACATCCATACATTTTGTGAAGATTCAGGGTTACAGTGCAAGGCCGAATGGCAGAACCCATTAGTGGTACCTTTTTCCCCAAAAGCAAACCTCAGGAAATTCCTGTGGGAAGGATATTTGGAGATATGGAAGTAAGTGTCTTTCAGATCGATATTCATAAACGAGTCTTTTGACCTGATTTGTGATGTGACCTGCCTGTGACCTGATGTGATTTTGAATATCATTTGATATTTGTTCAAATGATGCAAATCGAGGATAGGACTCTATCCCCCATCCTTCTTTGGAACCAGAAAGTAACAGCTGTAGAAGCTGGATCCTCTGTTTCCAAGGGAACCATCTCGAAGGCCTATTTGCCTACGAGAGCCTGAACTTTCTGATGCATTTGCTAGAACCTGCTAAAGTCATTGAAATAGCGTGCTCGGGATCTGAATAGTGCTAGATAGTGTATCAGAGTTATATTACCCACAGAACCAATTAAGACACACCTGGTATGCATTGTCAAGGCAATAGATATTGTCTCATGGGAATCAGTCTTTCAAGGCTGATATCTGGTATGTGATGGGCAAAAACGATCTGTATGAGCAGGAATGTGACTGCACGAGCTGAGACACTTCCCGATACCCAGAGTTTGTGCTCTGTTGGGGGTGTACCTGTCAAGCAGCCCCTTGTCAGCAGCAGCGGTGAAGAATCTCTAAAAGAGATTTCTCAAGGAGAAAGGCCCTGACCATTCAATTTGGATAGGGTCAGCCACAGGTGTCTTTTCACTGACACCAGGGCTACCTTCGATCTTCCCAGAGATTCCCATTATCCATCTCTTTAGTGGTGCTAAGAGAAAGATCGGTGGACATACTAAGCTCTGTGATGGTATGACTATGAATCCCCCCTTCTGGTCAAGGTCCTTTAACCGTTTGACCTGGTAAGCCTGCAACACTGCCATGGTGTGCAGGAAACTGTTGGCTTGGCCAGCTGGAGTCTTTAGAGATGGCGAAACATCGGAGGAGAGAGATTTCTCCCATTAGAGATTACACATGTGGTCCAGAGCCTGTCATGCCGACACGTTCCCATATCAGCTCGAGTTCCTGAAAGGGAACCAGAGGTAGGGCTGTACGACTAAAATGGCAGGCAAAATGGGGCTTATACTGTAATGGTAACAATAAGGTCTGAAACTGTGAATCTATACAGATCATTAAGAACACTATGTGTAAGCAATGTCATAATCTATAAAGAGAACCATAAATAAGATAAGATGACATTTTGAAAAAGTATTGGTTCTTGTAACTTCAAAAATAATACTGGAGCTCATCATGTGGGTCAATGCCCTCCCTCATCACAAAATCAAAGGCAATAAAGCATTTCAGTAGTTTCATCAACTAGAAAATTGCTCCACTATTCATTTTTAGTATACTGTAAAAATATACAGGTAATAATGGGTAAACAGAAATTTATATGGAAAAAAATGTTTCAGAGAGAAAGTATGTCTAATTCAATTATCATTATTTCTTCTCTTACAGCAATCTCTACCATTTGCTGTCCTGTAGTAAGGGACAGACAATATATACAAAATACAAAAAGGTAATCAGTTTTTATGTACAATTCTTGAATCAATATAGTCACATTTTTTATCTGTAATTTCTACTGCATATTGGTAACTATATTATAAGGAAAAGGAGGCGTATGTCCATTAAATCTTTAATCATGCTGTAATGTTTAATCCATCGATTTTAAAGTTGTACATATCAAAACTTGATTAAAACTATATTACCATATTATTTGTTATAATATTATATTAACAACAATAAACTGTGTTTGAAAATGTTGTATCACTACAAAGCAAAAAATAGGAAACACATATTTTAAGTAAATTACTTTAAGCAAGAAATATAAAAAGTTTGTATTGTATTGTAGCCAAAGTTTTAGCTTTCTAAAAGTGTTTTAAATTTAGCCTGTCATGAAGAGAAAGTTTCATTATTCTTTGATGTTGCTGGAGGTACTATTTTTTTTATCGTCAATTCTTATCATAATAATTAATTATTAAATCTAGGACAAACAGAATTAATGTGATTTTTAAATTGACTGAAAAAGCATGTTTTGTTAAGACTAAACTAACTCTAAGATTAGTTTCTTTTTTATATGTGCTTCATTTTAATCTCCTCAGCACTTTAGCTGCAGAGACCACGGAGGTAAATATGAACAGTTCATCGTCTGTTCCGGCTGCCAGCCTAGTCTCTGAATCCTATTTAATCATTAGTCTCAGCATATTTGTGCAGGTTGGGTCTCTACCACTCAATGTATATGTTTTGTGGCTAATAGTAACAAATGCAAGAAATGGAATAGCATCGGAATTCTTTTCTATCAACCTTTGTTTGTGTGAGTTCATCCTGTTTGTCAATGTGATCATTTCATTGCTCAATTCTGTAATTTTTAGAAATGATAATAAGAGCATTTTATATATTTTTATGACAGTTTTATCTTTCAATCACTGTATCAGCCGTCCTCTCTTTCAATGCTGTGTCTGTTTGGAGCGATATGTGGCAGTGATCCATCCTGTTATCTTCTTAAAATACAAACCACTAAGATATCGCATTGCATGCTCCCTTTTTGCCTGGATAATAGTTTTAGGAGTCAGTGTGTATTGTTATTTTCTAGCATTGAGAAATTCATTGTATTATATAATACTGCCAGAGTACGTACTTGTGTTCTCTCTTAAGACTCTCTGCTCTATAGCAGTGCTTAAAGCTTTGAGGAAACCTGGACCTGGTGAGAAACTAAATGCAAAAGATGTCGAGTCTAACCACATGAAAAAGAAAGCTTTTTGGGTGATTGTGATTATTCTTACTTTCACGTTTGTTACGTACTGTCCAGTAATCATGTTAATTTTGATTTTAGATTATCTATCTGCTGCACAGACTGATATATGTATAGTCGTGCTCTTCTACTTTGTGACATTTGCAGGAATTGTGCATCCATTTCTGTATCTACATAGGACCGGGAAACTTCATTTTATTTCAAGTAAAATAAAGTTGATTTTTTTCTAATTTCTAATTTAAAATTAAATTTTGTTTTCTAAAATAAATATGAATCAAATATGTATGCAGCAAAATGACTATGCTATGTAACTAAACAGTAGGACTGTTTTTGTCTTAAAATATTTTTGTATTATATTTATATTTTTATTTATATTTGTATTTGTATTTATATTTTTGTATTAAAATATTCAAATTATACATGAACATACTGCAACATTCTATATGATAAGGATGCTAAGGATGCTGATGTTAATTGATGTATCTCTCTTTACCTGTGCCTTGTAATTGTACTGCAATAAAATTTCCAGATATTATGCATTCAAGATAGTAGCTGTATTTAGAAAAATGTTTGGTTGTTCTGAGAGTTTCTGAGGGTTTCTGAGGGTTTTTTCAAATGCATTTTTGCTATTCATATATATATATATATATATGTGTGTGTGTGTGTGTGTGTGTGTGTGTGTGTGTGTTGCTGTGACTGTTGTACTGAATAATACATATCCTAGTTATTGTAATATTAATTTACCTTTATAAACTTGAAAAGATTATGAATGGTTTAATTAATATGGTAAATGAACAGAGGTAGCTCAGTGATTAAGATGTCAGACATTGAACATTGAATTGATTAGCACAGCCACCCTAATCTATAGTAATAAAAATCTTTTAACAATACCTTATTTGTATTGTGATAGGATATCTGCACTGCCAGACACAGTAGGATATGGAGTTTAACTTTAACAGAAACAATAAAGTATGAAATTATGCTTATATATGTTTCAAGTTAAGAAGCAAAATAAAGAGATATATAGGGTTATAAACAGGAAATATATGGAGTGTTGGGTGATATTGTAGGAACATAATTTCCTTACATTACAATTTTCTTTAATCCATGTATTATAATATGAAAATTAGCCTAAATGAACAAGTCATTTTATGTTATGTTATTGAAATTCCTTGCAATGCCACCATGATCTAGTATTTGTTAGTTCAGTTTATGTGCCCCTGTTATATGGAAAGATATGCAAGAGGAGAGCTCCTTATGAGCTATGAAATGAGGTCTATTAATTTCCGGTAAAAGGTAAATCTTGGTAGAGTAGAAGAAAATACGAATAATAATAATAATAATAATAATAATAATAATAATAATAATAATAATAATAATAATAATAATAACCTTTACATGCATGTTCACACATGGCTATGTGTCCACAAAGATTTGCCTTAGATTTAGGGCCACCAGCTGGCAATATGAAGTGATTGTGATTGATCATTATGCAATCACTTATTAATCGGTGGGTCCATTTTTTTTACACATTTGAAAAGGTTTTCTGTATCATAGAATTAAAAAAAAGTCACTTGTTTTTCCTGCAAGTAGTTTTGTTTTGCATTACATTGATTTTCTCTTCCAATCTCTAGCATTCATCTCCTTAAATAAATAGATATTACAGTGTTTGACAAGCCAGTCACATTACTATTTGAATGTGTGGTTGGTTATTAATTTTTGTGATTCTGCTTTGTATATAAAGTGAAAATCTCATGGTCTGGTTCACAAAATGTTCCCGAATTTATAAAGGTTTTGGAATAATAATTAATCATAGAACACAATTTAGTCATCTTTGGATTGGGATATTTGTAAACGGGATTTTATTTCAGTTGACACAAGTGCCACAGTGCCACTATTAATGCATGCTTAGTGTCACTGGTTCGGATGGATTGAACCAGAACTGCCATGCATTAAAGCATGACAACATGAATCATGAAGGCTCCTGCATTCCACCTTATGTTTGTTGGCTTTAAAATTACTGCCCGAGAGGTCACTCTTAGATTTTTAATTAGAATTGTATTGATTTCTTATTAAAAGCAAAATAATAACATCAGAACCGAACATACACGCAAGTATTCAAACTTATTAATAAAAATAAGCATATCAATGTATTGTTAACATGAGAGAGTGGCCATGGAAAGTTGAAAGACAAAGGGCAAAATGTATAGAAAAATAAATAAAATAGACAAAATTAACATTAAAAAACAAGAGAGAGAAGAACCTCTTAGAGATCGGAGTTCAAAGGGAGAAGATTAGAAACTGATAAAAACATATCGAGAGATGTTGACTGTAAGATAAGTATAAATTATATAAATAGTATAGATAATTAATGAAATTTAATAAAGTGTGTGAGATTATTGACAAATCTAACAAACCCTTACAGTTTAGTAAATATATGTTTATATGTATTTTTTGAATCATATCATGTACAAAAAGGTTTCATTTTTCTTAGAGTGAATATTTAATAATAAGTCTAAAACATGGTCGCAGGGATCCTTGCCTTCACATTTGATTTCATTTTGTCTGAACCATTAGGCCACAAAATTAACACTCTATCTTATGTTAAATTGATTCATTATTGTCTATGGGTTTGTCTTATTTCTGTTGTTACCCATTTGACCCTCCTAATGATGATAAATATTTTTGCTTTGTTTAACTCACCTGATGCCCTCCCTCAACACTATATAACAGGCAATAAATTATTTCATCAAGCTTAACGTTGCACTTCTAATAATTTCTGCATACTTTGGAAATATACAGGTAATGAAAATGAATATAGTGATGCCTCAGTTGAAAAGAACAAAGAAAAAGAAAATATTTCTACCAAGAAATGTATTTTGCCTAATGCTTTTATCTCCATTCTTCTCATCCAGAAATCACTCTACAATTTATTGTACATTAAGAAATTAAAAATCAGTTCATGATGGACAACTTTATACTTCAGACAAGGTAAATGTTTATTTATTGTAGATCATTGTGAATTATATGGTTGAAAATAAAAATTATATCTTTAATGAAATTGAACTTTGCAATTATTTTTCACAAACAATACGCGTTCTCATTCATCTATTTACATGAAATTCAAATTTCCACATACATAATCTTGAAGAGAAAAAGGCCATGGACTTTATATAAACAAATTAATAAACAGGTGTATTAATTAAATTATATATTGGTGGATTTAATAGATTTTTTATAGTTAAAAATCTATTAACTATAATAATAAATTGTACATTACAAAGATTACTCAGAGGTTTTTAAGGGTTAATTGTTTTGCCTCTTTCAAAGAGGCTTTATCTGGAACCTTGTGACATTGCAAACTTCTTTAATATCTTTTTAGATCGACACTGGTTCTGTGGTTTGATAGTTTATTTGTCTAATAATTGGGCGAAACTAATAATTGCCTAATTGTTAAATGTAGCACAAACTGAAAATGAAATTTGAGTGTTTAAACTTGAGGAGGCTTAATGAATGAATTAGTGTATCTGCCCTTTTTATCTGTCATTTATATATCATTTTATCCTTCTCAGATATTTTATGACCAGAAGTAACTCTTCATCCTCACATCTTATTGACCGTAAGAGCTCTATCATTGATTTATATTTGTATATAGGTATCACTGTATTTACGCAGGCTGTGTCTCTACCACTCAACATATATGTTCTGTGGCTGATTGTAACAAGTTTAAGAAAAAAAGTAGCATCAGAATTTTTTTCAATTAACCTGTGTGTGTGTGAGATCATCATTTTTGTCAATGCAGTCCTTTCTTGCTTCAATGTTTTATTATGTGAAAATGATCAAAATAATACTTTACACTATGTAATGACCTGTTCATTCTACACACATTGTATCAGTCGAAACTTTTTCCAGTGCTGTGTCTGTGTGGAACGATATCTGGCAGTGATCCATCCCATTATGTTCTTAAAATACAAACCACCAAAATACCGCACTGCACTTTCCATTGTCGCCTGGATAATAGTTTTAGGATTGGGGACATTAAGTGCAAATTTGCAATTAAGAAATGCATTGTATTATATTCTACTACCAGAGTACTTACTTGTGTTTTCTACAAAGATCCTCTGCTCTATAGCAGTGCTTAAAGCTTTGAGGAAACCTAGACCTGGTGAGAAATTAAGTGCAAAAGATGCCGAGTCTAACCGCATGAAAAAGAGTGCTTTTTGGGTAATTGTGATTATGCTCTCTTTCATGTTTATCACTTATTGTCCAATCATGATGCTAATTTTTATATATGATTCTTTAACAAAAGAACAGGCAGGAAAATGTATATTAGTGCTCTCCTATTTTGTGATATTTTCTGGGACTATCCATCCATTACTGAATCTACACAGGGCAGGAAAACTTCCTTTTAACTCAGGCTTAAAATTCTGTTCAAACAACAATGAATAATAATACTAAGCTTTGTTGTTTTCAATTATTTGCATTTTTGTGCAAAAGAAAATGGAATTAAAATGTTAAGAAATATTAATAAATGTGTTAAGAAATTATTAAGAAATGAATACTTGGAAAATGAATAATTCCTTCAATGTTTAAATAAATAGAATTTTCACTGGGGTTCTATTGTTTGATCGATTTGCTTTATTGTATTATTATTACTATTATTGTTGTTGTTATTATTATTTTTTTATGTTAATATTGTTTTGTTACTCTGTGCTGTCACTGAAAGTGACAGCTCTTTGGGCTCCATATTAAAAATTTAATAAAATACAAATACTACACTTCTAGTGTAAAATGAACGTCTGAGTTTTGGTATTTCTGTGTATTAGGTGTTGTTTATTTAAAATTTATATTTGAACTGTTTGTTAAGGCTTAATCCATAAAGAGATTAAAAAAAAGTCAATTCAGTGTTCTGTATCAGTGTGTTTTGTAGCAATAAATATTGATTACCACCCAAAATAAGCACTACTGTATTCCTTGTATTTTTGTATTTTTTTGGATTTTTGTATCTGTTCTCTGATAAATATCAGCAAGGGATTGCTTCGTAAAAAATTTACCACCACCATATTAGGAGTAAATGTCACAAAAGGTTACTTTGCATTTCTGTGTTGTGTTCGACGATGTCTTGAATGTCGTTTATCTATTTTTTTCTATTCTAACTTTTTACTGTTACTCTTTACATTTTCATACAAATATCTGTACTTTCTACGTCTTACAATGTTTTTTAAACAAGGCTTGTTACTTTTGTTATAATCTATTAAAATGTTAAACGTCAATATCCTACCACTGGTAAATCATTTCCTGCTTATGACATATGACAGACGTAAGCTGGCTCACAAAGCTAACAATGAACAAGACAGAAGGCAACAAGAAATATGGCTAATATTTATGAGACAGTAGGAATCAGTGATGTAAACAACAGAGGCATTCCTATTCACCTGAACATCATCATAGTTTCTTTCATTCATTCATTCATCTTCTACCGCTATATCCGATCTTCCCTCGGGTCACGGGAAACCTGTGCCTACCTCAGTCGTCTATGGGCATTAAGGCAGGATACACCCTGGATGGAATGCCAACCCATTGCAGGGCACACACACACACACACACACACACTCACAATCACACACACTAAGGACAATTTTCCAAGGTGCCAATCAACCTACAGTGCATGTTTTTTTGGACCGGGGGAGAAACCAGAGAACCTGGAGAAAAAAACCCTGAGGCACGGAGAGAACATGCAAACTCCACACACACATGGCCGAGACGGGAATCGACGGGAATCCTTTTCTTTCATTACATAACAAAATATGAAATTTTTTTTTTTTTTTATTAATGTCTCACACTGTAATGTGAGTGCTGTCATCACTCACTACAAGAGCAGAGGAGTTGAGAGTTTTGGTTCTCAGCCAGCCTGGTTGCCAGCCTGTGATCTTGTCTGTGACCCTGCTGGGGCTTTGAACCCCAAAACCCAGTATTAGTACTCATTGCGCTACCATTGTACTTCAGCATGCGAGGTTTTGCCCTACATGCCGATAGTCCTCACGTGCTCTTCACGCCCTCTCCTGGTGGCTGCGCGAATATACACGTGCGTTGACGCAATGCAGGCACCAGGGGGCGCGCACACTAACGTTTCAAAGGCAGCTTCACATGAAGGATCCTGACGTAGGACTGAAAGCTGGCCAGGTAACGGTGTTACTGAAGACAGGCAAATTTTATACCTAATCACAGGAGTTATTTTTGTGTGTAATTATCCGGGATAAAAGCGTCGAAACAATGCCCGGTAAGTTACATAACACATTTTTTAAAGAAAGACATCCTGTTTTGACTACCAGGTGACATCACTGTGGGCTTTTTTTCAGTCAAAAACACGATGTATTTGTAGCTGCTAGCTAAACATTGCCCAGTGCTCATGAGCTCGCTCGGTTTGAATTGTTTCCTTACACTATAACGCAATACCGCGGGTAGGTAAGGTTTTCTTTAATCCAAACTATGTAGTAAAAAGGGTCGAAAACGGCATAAAAGAGAGATTTTGTAAGTGTTGCTGGTAGCGTTCTGGGCTCTTTCGAGAAGGCCTTGCTTCATTTAGCTTAGCTTCGACCTCGGGCCTGCTCCGTGATCTCGCGAGACTTGGGTGATCTTGTATGGCTCGAAATAACCCCCAAACCTTTTATTCGCCTTGTTTGTTGTTTGTGAGTTACGGATTTACCCTACAATCCGCGTGTTTTACCAAGTGTACAACTCATTAAAAGAACACGTATTCCGCCGAGTTTCTGGTAAACTCCTGAGGGGAACGTGGACGTGTTAACAACGTGTGGTTCCAGGTCTGTCTGATCATTATAAAGTCTGTGCTGAAACCCAAAATAATTTTATCCACATTATGTGTTGTGTTGTAAAAAGATGAAATAAATCGATGGACAGCCAAGATAGTAAATCAGACGGATATAGACTGCCCAAAGACACTTTGTTTATGGAAACTTTAAAATGGCCTGTACAATAGGGAAATTACAAACAATTACTAAAACGATTCCTTTTTTTTATTTTGTGTAGCACTTTTAACAGTGGACATAATAATGTTGTAATAAAGGACGAATATTCGGGTTCATCATTAACTTTTTCCTCATCACAATGCACTCACATTCTCATACTTGGGAGTGCTAGGAGAAATATACTGCAGCATAGTTCATATACAGATAGGTGATTTCTGATTTATTTGTATAATGTTTTAACAATATCCCTAATGATCTTCACCAAATTATAGATTGCGAATATAAATTCATATTATAGTCTGGATTATCCTTAACGAGCAAGCCAAATTTCGAGCGAGCCACAGATTGTAGAGTTTGGAACAATACTTGCAGGTCCTCCTGGTCAAACTGGGTTAAATGTGTGTAATTGTTGTTTGGTCCATTATGTTTAACTGACAGTAATGACGCATTGATTTGTGGGATTTCATGACCATATTGAATGTTCTCTCTTTTCAGATTACAAAATAAACCTTCCCAAATAGTCCAAACGATGTTTGGCTGCACTAACGAGTTCATTTTGTTTATAATCATGAGCTGAATATCATGCTGTCTTCTACAGACTTTCTCTCAGTAACTAAAGGATTCACTGGGGTTTTGCCAAAATAATTATTGCCGGCTTTAGCAAAATTTCAGTATTTTAGAAAATGGCAAATCCACACCAATACCTGCAGTCTTTAGTCAGGGAATATGTAAGAAGTCACGTGTATATACACCCGTGTTTATAGAATTATTGCATTTCAAACATCTCTTTTCCTTTGGTGTTTCCTTGCATAAACGCATGGTGATTTTACTTTGTTAAATTTCCTTCAGAACCTGCGAATATGAACAGTCCTGAGGTAGCAAAGACACCAGGGGGCGGTAGTGGCCCGGGGAAAGAAGACGGCATGTTGAATGGACACAAGGAGGTAGAAGCCAACCCCTTTGCAGAATACATGTGGATGGAGAACGAGGAGGAGTACAACAGGCAGGTTAGTGTAATCTGTCTAAAAAGTCTCATTGAGTTTTGTGGGTTTGGAAGGATTTGAGATGTTCTGAAAGCATCAAGATAACTTGGAATCTTCAGCTGTTTGTGTATTAATTGCAGTACGTCGTGCGTTTTAAAATTTTTGTAAAAATCTCATCACACTATTAGAAGAAAAACTAAGCTGTATTTGCAGCTCTAATCGTAGCTAATCTTAAATTTGTACAGGTGGAAGAAGAGCTTTTGGAGCAGGAGTTTTTGGAGCGCTGTTTCCAAGAAATGCTAGAAGAGGAAGATCAAGATTGCTTCATTCCTTCGCGGGACCTTCCTTCTGGGGTTGGACACATTCAGCAGCAGTTCAGTGGGCTGTCAGTCAACGACTCGAATGCTGAAGACATCGCAGTAAGTTTCAAATTCAATTCATGATTCGAATCAGCTTCATGAATTGATTAAAACAAAATTTAAAGGAAGAAAAAATAAGCCGAAGTCTTATGAAAGTTTAATATTCTTAGCAAGGTGTAGTGTGGGTTTACTTTAACATAATAATCTTAAATGTTTTCTCAAAAATAGTGTGCCGTGTATTGTATTATATTATATATTATGTTATATTTTTCAGAACAATCATGAAATTGTTCCACATTAAAATGTGGAACATCCCATATTTCCCAATTGTAGAGTATCTACAATGAATCTAAATTATTGACTAATAAAGTTGTTGTGGAGTCTTATCACTATACACCAGGGCTTCGTAGTCTTTGCTTTCTTTATTTTTTTTTTTTATCATCAGAGTCTTTTTGTTACTCAATAATGAGTAAAAAAAAAACATTTCTTTAAAAAAAAATAAATAAAAAATAGTGTGAATGGTACATTTCCAATAAACAATAGAAAACTAGACTCTTGAGTCAAAATAATAAAATCTTTTATTGTTTAACTGTGTTTAAATGTCTCAAAATATTGTTGTTTTTGTTTTTTCAGCGCAAAAGCAGTTTGAACCCCGAGGCAAAGGAGTTTGTGCCAGGAGTGAAATACTAGGGATCTACTGGGCTCCCTCATTTAGAGACTCTTATATGACTGCTGATGGTCAGCAGTCACCCCCAACTCATTCCTCAATTAAATTTGATGTATGTTGGTGGGGTTGGGTGGGGGGTGGGTTTGATGCTCTTCTATAAGCTTTTTATTTTTGTCTCCATGTGTACCCTGGGTGGGAAATTGGAGTGGGCTGGAAAATCCAAATAATGCTCCTATTGGACCGCTTCAGTTTGTGACTAGCTTTTCTGAGAGGCAACTATGTTATTTCCACTATTGTGATAGTGACTACCAGTTTGTCCCTGGACACTCTAAAACACTTCTTCTAATTCCTTTCTTTTCCATTTGTTCCTGTTTTCTTGTTTTTGTTTTGTTTTTTTAAGGGAGGAAATGTGTCATTAGAGCGGGGAGGGGAATGGCCTGGGTGAAGGATTGACACAGCAAAATGTATCATTGGCAGGTGGACCAGTTTAAAGTGTTTGGATCTGATGGCAGCTGACTTCCTGTAAAGGATTTCTAATGTGTTTATTTTTTCTTCTTCAATTGAAGTCCTTTCACTGTGCAAATTGCATTTACAAAAATGAAGAAAAAAAGTATAATGAAATAAAGAGTGGATTCCCTCTTTTGATGTTTGCCCAAGGTTTCAATGCATACCCCTCTGTGCTGATTAACTCTATATTTAAAGAAAGAAATAAGAGAAAGAAGAATGTTTTAAATCTCTCATGCACATCTCTGCTTTTCTGTTCATGCTTATGTCTCATTCCTCAGGCGCATTAATTACTGTCTTAAATATATAATAGTTAAACAATAACCCAGTTAGGTTGAGAAAGTTAACAAGGCACTGAAAGTTACATTTTAGCTTGCCTTATACCATCATTTATACTGACATTTTGCATCTACACTTTAATTTAGGAAAAGTCAGTATATAAATGACACTTGTTCCCCTTGTTTGCTTTCTTTATACCCACATTCATACTGACATTTAATTTAGAAAACAATTAAAGAACTCTTCTGACAAGGTAGGTATTCCACAGCATTATTATTAAGCCAGGCATATTTAAACAAGTTTCTAAATTTTTCTCATGTCACAAATTGAACAAATCTTAAACCCAGTTCACTTGTTATAGCAGCAATTAGGTTTGGACAAAAGGCTTTATCAAGATGATATTAAAAAAAAAATATATATATATATATATATATATATATATATATATATATATTAAAACAGTATGCCGTCTCGCCAGAGTCAGGCTAAAATATTGTTTTATTTATAATATTTGTTCTATTGTAACGGGCCATATCTCCCACAAAAATATGGGTGATTGGTGGTAAGAAGTAAAAAGTCTTAAAAACAGTCTTATTTGATATATAGATAATACATTGCCATAAAGGAAAGCAGGCTTTTAGAAGAGAACTAAATGCTCGGTTTTCGGTCGGGGTTTTAGTGTAAATGTAGCCCCAAATATGTGCATGTATTGCAGCATCCGATTCATGCGTCAGACAGGAAAATTGTTACGTGATGATGTGCAGTGACGACTTTCGACTAATCGCAGGAGTGGGATGTGTATTGTGTTTGGGGTTTTGTCCGTAGGTGAAGGGTTGGGCGAAATAACAGCTTTTAAAGGCGGAGCAAATTTTCCTATTTACAGTACAGAAAGAAACGCTTTTATCTTTATGCTGGACTATCTCGGATCCTCTGGACTTAAATCACCTTAAGACTTTAGCAGAACATGGACACCCACGTTAAAAGAGGAGAGGTTTATTTACAAAACCAAAAACATTCAGAGGTAATTCTATGAAATGCATTTCTGTCTTTTTCTGTTTTATTTTCTGTTTTCGTACTTTTTTTAAGTAGATCGAAAGGAAAACAAATTATATACACGATACTCTTTAGAGACTTGTCGTGAATTATTACTAATGTTACATAATCTATTTCTAACAAGAAGAATTTTTTTTTCTCTCATTAATGTCATTGTCATTATTATTCCAACCAGTTTCTCACCTAAGAATGGCTAAATTTGTTGCTTATAAACGGATTTGAGTTTCGTTTTTCACGTTTGTCTGGGCAAGTCTTTGCACTTAAAGTCTGTGATGGAAAGGTAAGTATGTGCTGGTATGAAATAGGTGTAGTGGGCTGGGTTTCTACATGTCAAGACAGAGCTTACATCTCAGTTTGTTTCGCAATGTAAGATATTTTTGGGTGACGCATTTTCCTGCATTTTTTGGATGTGGTGTTCCATGAACCCAACCCCAAACAGGTACATTTGAAAGGGATTTCAGTATTTCAAATAATAATGGCACCCAATAGACCTTGGGGTATGTGTCCTTCAAATTTTAGTGTTAACTCTTTTATTACCCAACCTGCTAATTAACAATCTTTGCCAAATGGAAGTGGGTGTCTTCAAGCATTCAAGGATGAAAGAAAGATGTGAGTTAAACTGAAACATGGTTCCCTTCATAGTTCAATTTTATATTCGGTTTATACCCCTTAATTATATGTCAAATCTTTGCTGTTATTTATATCTTCTTTAATTTCTATTATGTTTATCACACTACATTTCCATTATGGGAAGAATAACGTGCTATCTTTTATTTGACTTCCTAAAAAGCTGTAACTGTTGCACTTGAAATCAGTGTGGACTCCGATTAATAAGCATATTAATAAGCATCTATTGTGTTACCAACACTACTAGTACTTCTGTATTTATTTTCCTTCTAAGCCATGTTCCTGTGTGTTTCTCTTTAACTCCCAATTGTTCAGAAATGGAAGCGGTACTGGCTAAACCTTTACCCAAACAGCCAGAATGGTGTGGCCCGACTGGAGCTGACAGAAACGGGTCCAGAACGGTCGCCAGTTATTGTCCGGAAGCAACCAGATCGCAAGATTATAAGATTAGCTGACTGTATCAGCGTTCTTCGACTCCCCCCACATGCAGAAGCCCTGCCTGGGGATAACATGGCTGCCCTTTGTGTAGCAACGGATGAAAAGAGACTGGTGTTTGCTGTAGAGAAAGATGTCTGTGGAGAGTGGGTGAATAAAATATGTGAAATCGCCTTTCAGGTGATGGCTCAAAAATCCTAACTAAACATTCAGTAAGTTGTTTCTTGTTTGAACGGTTTTAATTGAAATCACGTTTTGTCTTTGGTGTTTCTACATTTAACAGAAGAGCAGAAATAATGTTCCACGACCAGAACTTCAGATGGAAGAGAATCAAATCTATGCATCCAGAGATGAAGGTTGGTCTTGAGCCTTTTTTTCATCTATTAGCATCCTAAAGGGATTGAATGATTCATTGATTAACACTGAATGATTAACCATGGTACAGTCTGACGAGAGGTCAAGAGTCAAGAGGTTTGTTTTTTATTTTCATTTGAACTATATATAGCTGATGCAGTACACAGTGAAATGAGACAATGAATCTTGGTGCTACATAAAACAACATATTCACATCACACTACATACAGCTACAAAACACAGACTAAATGCATCATGTGCAACCTAGTGCAATTCACTGTCACTGTCTATTCAGTGCAGAATAGACAACACAAGATAATACAAGACAAATACACAAACACAAAATAACAGTGACCTGTAACCTACTGTATATTTATATACAATGCAATGTGCCATTGAAAATGATTTTTACAATTATATAGTATAAAGAGTAGTGACAGTGAAGTTAATTTATTTAATTATTAGTCAGCTCAGTTAGAAATTCTGCCTTTGGCTAAAAATCAAACCAAGCTGTAACCAAACTCTCAGCATCTATTGAACTTGTTGCCTCATGAATCACTAAATGTTACAACACAGTCTGAAATTATTTGTTCAATGTTTATCTGCCTCTACCTTCAGTGTTTGAGTTTCTGGTGACCGTACAGCAGTCTGAGACATCAGTGCGCTGCAGTTTGCAGGGAGTGTACTACTTGCAAGTTGGACAAGACACTCTTATGCTCAAGGATAGTAACAGCAAACAGAAAGTGATGGAATGGCCCTACAAGCTACTGCGTCGTTATGGAAAAGACAAGGTCAGCAGATATTTTTTTCCTTTACATTGTGAGTATTTAAATACCTGTAACTGATCATCATTGGCCACCATTTGAAAGTTCCTGTTTCATTATTTGAAAGTTCCAGTTTCCACAAAGTATTTAATTGCAATGAAATGCGATTCACTTCATGCCTGTTTTTTGTTTCAAAAATTACCCCCCCCCCCCACTTAATTCCACTGACTTTTAACCTGTCACATTGACAGTATAGACATAATTATCTTTACTAACGCTATATAAAATATTGTCTGGTTTAGGGTCTAGATCACATTGACAGTATAGACATCATTATATTTACTAATGCTATATTAAATATTGTCTGGTTTAGGGTCTAGTTACAATATTATAAATAAGCAATTACAATCAGAGATTCAGTTACTGTGATTATTTACTATTACAGTAAATGTTATAGGCCCGTGTACTGATTTAGTTCTTTTCTCCTTTCTAGATTACTTTCTCATTCGAGGCAGGCAGGCGCTGTGATTCTGGTCCTGGCTCCTTTATATTTGAGACAAAACAAGGTGACGAGATCCTTCGTCACATGGAACTGGCCATTCAGCAACAGAAGAATCTGTCCGTCACTGGAAGTAGCACCGCTGTCCTCACACCGAGCTCCCCACTTCCAAGACGACCAATCAGTGGCAACTTGTTCGACATTCAGACCCACAAATATTCTGACTCCAGCTACTCGAGTCCTCTGTTTCCATTGGGCTCAGTTTTATCAGAAGGCATCACACTTAATACGGACTATTCGCAAACATCACAGAGACCTTCCATTCCCTTGCCTGAGATTGTGTACTCAAATCCTGTTGATGCTGTTGGGTTAGTTGAGTGTACATCCATACAATCCATCAAATCACAAGTACCGAAGAGAAGCACAAGTCCGGGTCATGGCTATAATGCAGCCAAAGAACCAGTGTATTCAGTTCCTGTTGATACTATTCAACCTACATTTATTCCCCCAATATATGCCTCTGCTAATCTTGCTAAAGCAACAGAAACATTTAATACCATAAGTCAGACAGAACCATTGTATGCTGAGGTGCAATTCATTCCATACCCAGCACAAAAACAGGGAAGCAAGGTTCAGAATAGGGAAGAACCTGTCTACAGTTTACCTGAGGTTTGTGCAGTTCACAAAACAAAGGAGGATGTTCACTCCATTGCTGAAAAAGACAGTAAGCCGAATGCCCAAAGCATTATGGCAGAGGAAGTCATCTACAGTCAAGTTACTAAACCTAAGAAATCTGCAACGCCTCAAGACAAGTGCAGCATTTATAAAACACAAGAAATTATGTCTGAAGATCTTGGTCTGATTTAACGGAATAATGGCAATTCTGATTCTGAAAGATAACCGTATAGGACAAATGTTTTATTAGTGATGCACATGGAAATGTTCATCATACCAGCCTCTTGTTATGTACAGTGTGTTCAAAAAGTCCCTCCACAGTAGAAAGTTATGGGAATATACATTTAATGAAACTGATTTTTCTTCTCTCACATGTATTCAGTTATTTAATCTCGAACAGTAACATGATGTAGTATTGTGTGTAGTATTGTGTCCGAAAGATTTTTGGCTGAAATTTTCCACAAGCCCAATCAGTTGATCACAGCTTTTAAAAAAGTGGTCCACTACCTATTCTATGCAACCACTCAGGAGGGACTTTTAGAACGCACTCTATTAGAATGACACCATTATTGTATATGTCTGTATTGCAGCTGGAAATTGTATAGCTGGAATTATAGACAATAAATCAGCAAAGTCTGAAATGTTAGACTTGAGAATTCAGTGTTGCTGCGCTGTATGGATTCTTCACTTCATAAAATGTTTATACGTGATAACTTTGATGACTTAAATGATGACTGTTCATTGATGACTACTTTGATGACTATTGTTTCTCCATATACATTTTGTGATTCCCAGAGGGACTATTGTTATAATTATTTTTAAATAAGTGTAGTTTAGAGATTTATTGTTGATTATAGATCATTGTGTGTATATACCGACATACATATTTTATATTTATAAGAGCATTTTATATTGCCGAATCATTAGTTGTTTATTGCTCAATCGCGGTTATCATAATGGACACTGCTATTTTTAGTTATTTCTCAATGTTTATATATATATACATAGGTATGTTTGGCTTTTTTTCATATGAGCTTTGAATTGTATAGGAATTACATTGCTTTTCAAAAGTTATTATAGTGATACACAGTAGAGTACAATCATCATATTAATATGACGTATTAAAATTATACCTTAGAGTTGGTACAAATGAATTTGCCTTGCAGTCTAAACTACTACCAGAGCTGCTTCTGCAAACGAAACAAATTGCACCCAATCAGATTTGAGAATATAATGTTGATGTAGTATAAGAGTTCATAAAATGGATGTTTACTTAGATGAAACTGTTTCATATAAATGGAAATTTTATGGATTAAATGAAACACATTTACAGCCCTTTACTAATACTAATACCTTTACTAATATCTTGCATGTGTTTTACGTTATTTTATATCACATTATAATGCACACTACATTTGGATGTGATGACCTTTGAGTTCTGCTTGATCTGACATTAGTTCAGGAGCTGACCTATATAAGCTGGGTACGATTTTTACTTCCACATGTTATCAAAAGCGGTACTTGAGGTACTTCTCATGATGGATTGTTGTATGATCTTACTGTGTATATTGTTCTTGGTTCCTACAATGTGCATTGGACATGAACTTGATGGAACTATAAAGTTGTATTTTGCCTTATCTTCTCCACAAGCTCACCTTTCATGTTCCTCTTTTATTTTTAAGCAATGTGGCAACTATCTTCTAGTTTATAAACTGTAAAGGTGAGTGTACTTTCTGTCAGTCTAAAACTGGTGGTGATATCTGTGCTCTGGAACTGCCTGGAAAAAGAAAAACAAAGTACCAAGATATTATAATATAAATTATCTTAAAATTGAGAAACTTGCCATTTCTTCAACTACAATTTACAAGCATTGCTATCAAGTATAATGGGTGCATTGGAACAAAGCAAAGAAATAAGCAAATAAACAAAGAAAAAAAAAACACTCCCTTCTAACACTGGTATTCTGTCCTAAAACTGCATGTGACACCAAGAAAACAATAAGGTCACATGTGGCAATATATTCATTCATTTATCCAATCTCCTTTTCAGGTCACGGGGTGACTATCTCAGGCATCTTGGGGCATCAAGGCAGAATACACCATGTATGGGGTGCCAACCCATTACAGGGCACACACACTCACACTCACACACATTCATACACTAGGAACAATTTTTCCAATGTGTGTGGCAATATATGAATCATTTAAAATACAAGGAACCACATGTGAAAATGTATTATGTGAAAACAAATTAATGGATGAGAGCCAAAGTGCATCTAAAGGAAAAAAATAGTTTCTAAGTTTGTCTACATGACTCACAAGTAAAGGTTTTGTGGCTTTTCTGTTAGAGGAAGGACAACCAGTATTATGTATGTCCTGAAAATCAATATGAATATGAACCCTAAAATGTTTCAGTTTGTACATTCTTTTAGCTCACAGCAGGTGCAGTAGAATGCAGATGAATTAATGTTATGAATAGCCGAATGTTGATGTGTTAAATATATAGACACAGCAGATCTAATATTTGCTTTATCTTGTATCAAAGTATTTTTGAATACTTAATAAATAAAAATATAATATATAATACATTAAAGTTTTAATTGTCTGATTAATGCTAAAAATTCATACAGGAGGTAAATGAACAGAAAGCACAATATCAGAGATTTATTTCTATCTTCATGTCTTTTTATTGTGAACTTTGTATTTACATTGTTTTTTCTATAGGCACACTTGCTCATTGCTCGTTTTGCACGAAAGATGATGTACTCTTGGGCAAATAAAAAAATACTGATAGGCAGATTAGTAAACAAATGAGTAAAAATTTTTAAAAAGTTTGATACTGCTTATACTTATATCACACACATTCATACAGAGAATTGATATAACATTGAAAAAACAGCTGAAATAGACCATGAATAAGGTCCTTAAATGGCTGTGCTCCTGGGGAGCAGAATTTCTGGCTGACCCCAGGGATGTTGCAGGGATGTTAGGAACCAAAAATAAATTATCCAAAAATAAATTATAATTGTTGTTTATTTTATTTAACCTTCATTTTTTAAAGTCAGAATTTCATCACTTAATCATATATCTTTGGATCATTACATCACCATAAAAAGTGTTGTCTTCTGTAGTTGTGCATGCAAACATACAATTATGATAATAATTGTAATGTTTGTTGTGTTCAAAAAAGTTGCAAGGGATTAATCATGATTTGATTGTCTGCCACATGTCTTCATTGACCAAGGGGTACATCATTATAACTTTTCACCAGGAATTCCTTTCTCCCTCTCTCTCTCTACCATGCGCTCCTGAGGATAGACTTTGGACCCACACCTTCCATTATAAAGCGCATACTAAACGTGAATGAGTTCATATAATGATTAATAGGATGTATGATCAACTACCACTGTGTTCGTATCCGCTTTTGTTGCGAGCCCTACCTCCTGTAGTGTGAGACACATCACGAGGGTACGCGACGTCACTACTACAGGGCAGCCGGAAAGGGCTCGTGACGTCACCGCGGAAAGGCAACAAGACGACGGTGTAAGAATAATACGGTTATATTGTTCGACCACCAAAACCCCGGTGCGGCCTTTATTTTCTTTACTAAACGGAGTGTCGAGGCGACACGGGTCAGAGTGGGAGATTTTCGACTTCCACAGGTGAAAGAAACGACGGCTGTGTGTCGTTTCCGGGATCTTTCATTATGTCGAATCGTCTGGCCTTTCAGACTCAGCTAGCCTCCATCATGGAGGTTCTGGCGAACGCGGCGGTGGCAGAAATCTGTAAACTGGTGGACGATGACTACGCGGTGATTAATCTGCAAATGTCCCAGTGCCAGCGCGAAAACAAGGCGCTGAAGAGGAAACTTCATCTGATGGAACTGCGGATGGCCCGCGGTTACGCCGAAAGGAGAATCCGCGAAAGCTCGGGAAATCGCTCCAATCGCGTCCAAGTCAGCGGAAACCTCTCAGACAAATACCGAGCTCCTGTCGCTGGTACGTACCGCGATATCTCTACGGCCTCTGTAACGTAAATAGAAAAACATTGTCCTGAAGTCCTGGTAGAGGAAAGGATATCCACATTACTGTGCATTCTTTTCCAGCACTAAACGTCCCGAAGTGTTTTATTCCTCTTCTACCACCGCATTTCTCCGTGATCCGTTTCTATATTGATTAATAGACTAAAAAAGAGATTTTTTTTATAGTTGTTGTTGCACATGTTATCTTTATTAGTGAAATAAACAACAAATCGTTCCTTAACCGATTTACTTTAGTCATGTTCATAAGGATTTGATTGTATTTGTTTGTTATTCAGATCGCTGCTACAGAAACTGTAATACATTCCTGTGATTTGATAAGATGGACCTTGTGTTAATATGTATAAACAAAGTCCTCGCTGTGGACACTGTCTAGTGAATCAGATTTCTAGTGAATCAGAATTCATCAACACTGTGGTATACGAATTTAAACCGAAAAACAGACACGTGTTCTTCCATGTAATCGCGTTATATATAAGGATATATTTGTTTGTTATATACAGAAACTATATATATATATATATATAAACAAAGTCTCGCTGTGGATATATATTTCTATATAGATATATATATTTAAACCGAAAAACAGACACGTTTTTCCATAATTTATATATATATATTATATATTTATTTATTTAGTTAATATATTATTTTTTTTTTTTTTTTTTTTTTTTTATTACATCTTGTTTGTGTTTTGCTTTTCTGTTCCAAGACATTTTTCCAAATCAAGATGAACTCTATGGGCGGCAGTTAAATGACGATGTTTGGAGAGATGGAGAACCTTCTAATGCAGATGTGTCGATTGGACATCCAATCATTAAACACGATGAGAATGGGGTAAGCGACTGTGTTGTGATAGCAGATTACAGACATAAAACTTATCTCTTGATGATATTTGTAATTATTCTTTTCCAATGTTTTCTCTCAAAAGCATAAAGACTCCAGCCAGACCGGACCAAACGCTGTACTTGTAAAGGCTGAAACATCCGATGAGGGCCACACACAGCAGCAACTATTTATTAGAGAAGATGGTGAGTGTGTGTGTGTGTGTATATGTATGTGTGTGTGTATGTATGTGTGTATGTATATATATATTTATAGTTTATTGCCATTTGAACATAATATTTATTAATATATATTAGGGCTGTAACAATTCCTTGTTACATTACATAATATTAAAAAGCATAATGAAAAAAATGCATAATCAATATTGTCTTTCCATTTTTTTTTTCTTCTAAGGAGTGGCAGAACCTGTGTGTGAGGGTGTGGATGCAGATTATGGTGCTGCTCAGGTGGATAAAGTGGATGGTCAGAACTCCAGGACACGACACGAGGCTTTGGAGGTCAGTGGATCTGACAAAGTGCTTAAATCTGAGCCACAGTTTGAGAACGCTGAGGGGTTATCCCAGGAGCCCTTGGGAGGAAAGGGGCAGGCAGAGTTTGGTGTAAGTGGGGATTGCACTCCTTTGGGGGAGCTATTTATGCAAAGGTGTGATGATGCGGACCCACAGCAGCCAACTTGTTCTTACATGATGAGTGACAGTAAAAATGAGAGCCAACCTGAGCGTCTCCAGCAGAATCCAGTGATCATAGAGGTTGAATCTGCAGAGGAAGGGGATGATGTCACGGTTTGGGCCAGCAATAAGAAATCGACAATACACCAGACTTTGCAGAAGTACCCCACTGCAAGAATGGAGCAACTTAATAATTTTAGCATGCCCTCATCCAGCCTGTCACGATTGACCAGTGACTTTCCAGTGATGGCTTCAACATCCTCACTTATACCAGAAATGGACAGTTGGCAGCAGGCAAAAGGCATTAGTCTATACCAGCCAAGAATTGGACAGGCAAGACAAGAGCGAGCTCACAATGAGAAACTCTTTACTTGTAAATATTGCGGAAAAGCTTTTAACCGGCCGAAGAAAGTGGAGATCCACCAGCGAATCCATACGGGTGAGAAGCCGTTCCGCTGTAGTACCTGTGGGAAGCTTTTCGCTGAGGCGGGAAACCTGAAAAAGCACCAGAAAGTCCATACGGGGGAGCGGCCCTACAGCTGCACCCAGTGCGGGAAGGCGTTCGCCTGGATACGAAACCTTAAGACCCATCAGCAAAAATACCACCCTGATATGCTCACAGCTGAGGAACTACTCTCCCTTGGGCCAATGAACAACTGACCAAAATGACTTATGGACATGTAGATGGATCCAGCTGCATGCAACTGCGCATTTTTAAAAATATATATTGTTACAGATATCTGGATTACCGATCCAAAACTGAATTTGGGCCAATCAACTATTTTACACTCTGAACTGCTTAAGTGGGATTGTTTTTTTTTTTATTGTTTGTTTGTTTGTTTTTTAATAATGCTAAAGAATTTACTGAGAACTACCCAAAATGTGGATTTCTAGTAACTGTCATACCCATAAAGATGTGGGTTTAATGGCAACTTTTTTTATAGGTGTCATCTTAATAATAAAGCTAATGAAATAACTGATGCATTTGTTTGCTCCTTGGAGGTAAATTTGTTAGTTTATTTGAATTTTTCATGAATATTTTTATCCCTTAAATGCCTGTTACCGTTATGATGAGAGTAGAAGTATTAACCAAATAGCTTCGGCAGTAAAGCATTATGAAAACCTGATCTGTAGAAGAAAGTTAAGATGACCAAAAAGAATTTGTAACATTAAATCACAACTTGTTGCTAGCAAAAATGATCAGCAGACACTGGCTTTTATTCAATAAAATGCCCCTTTTGTAGAAATTTCTGACCATGGGTATTATTGTGTGTTTCAATCTGGATGTTGCAGGGATATGCACTTTGCTGAAACATTATCTGGGAGCACATGTGAATAGAAAGATGAGTGCTAAGCATAAAATCAATGGATTGCACAGTAAACTGCATACCTTTCCACACAACAAAGCCACAAATTATCCACCTTCGACTGTAGCCTTTAATTGGCCCACAGCAGACTGCTAGTCTAAACTTGACTCAGGTCTAAATTCTAGATGTATTCTACTGTATAAATTCATACTGGGGAATTATGCAAGCATGTAATTTTGTAGCATGTGGTAGTTTTTCCTTTCAGTTGTTTCCAAAATGTGCATTGGAACACCAATCTAATGCATGTTAAATATCAAATAGCATGTTGAGGGTTGTTTTTTTTTTTTTTTTTTTTTTTTTTCCTCTTCCTTCTCAGCAATTCAATTTGGAACAGAGTTTGATTAAAATGTTTCTCTGGAATCCGATCCCGTCTTTTGGAAATTTTTTTCCAAATGCGTTACACCATGGCACTAAGAAAATTTTGTACCACACACTGAGACCTAGTTAATAGGCAATTTCATTGATTGTGCTTGTGGATGTAACATCAGGCTTTTGTGGTAATGCTCAGTCTGTGTGTGTGTGTGTGTTTGTGTGCATGTCTGCAATATAGTGCCAAAAGACAGATGATGAAGAGGCCGACGTGCTGTTCATCAAAGAAGAGCATTCAGAGCTGGAGGAGCAAGAAAGCCAGTCACATGGGGGCATGACCCTGCAAGACGGTGAGTGAGGAGAAGTGATGAAGTACGGTAAAACGGGCCAGACTCAATCACTTAACCAGGATTAGTCCTGGTTATGTGCGTGTTTTAATTCAAGAATGAACGCAAGTGAAACCTGTGGTGTAGCTTATCCAAATAGGTCTTTGATGTACTGGTATTCACATAAACAGGATTGTTTGGGCTAATATATGAAGCTGTACATGAGGTTTAAAAAAGTGTGCTGTGTTTCTGATGCTTTTGGGTGGTTTAAAGTACTGTACTGGACAGTGTTTTGCATCTATTTACCAGTGATTATTGTTATTTGTGTAACCATTTCTTACATAAAACAGTAAGCTAACTTCTAATTAACAAACGGACAACGAAAAAAAAGTGTGACGCCTTTTAAAGCATATTTTATCATCTAATTGGAATGCTATTATTCATTCATTCATATTCTACCGCTATATCCGATCTTCCTTCGGGTCACGGGGAGCCTGTGCCTATTTCAGGCGTCTATGGGCATTAAGGCAGGATACACCCTGGATGGAATGCCAACCCATCGCAGGGCGCACACACACACACACACATTCATACACTAGGGACAATTTTCCAAGATGCCAATCACCCTACCGTGCATGTTTTTGGACCGGGAGGAAACCGGAGAAAAAAAAACCCTGAGGCACGGGGAGAACATGTAAACTCCACACACACATGGCCGAGACAGGAATCGAACCCGGACCCTGGCGGTATGAGGCGCACGTGCTAACCACTAAGCCACCGTGCCCCTTTGAATTTTATTATAAATATGCATAAATTGGGGAAGTACAGAACAGTTAGTATATGATAGTACTTGATAATACCTGGGGAATTTTACCATTGTTTTTGTTCATTAGTTTTTTAACTTGTTATAAATTGAAACCAAGCACAATCGCTGAAATAATGTGACTTCTATACAGGGTTGCCCAAAAAGATGTTACCACTTATACGCGATTGACTTTTATTTTAATAACATAATAATACACACAGGGAGCACGGTGGCTTAGTGGTTAACACAACGCCTCACAACGCCAGGGTCTGGGTTCGATTCCCGTCTCGGCCATGTGTGTGTGGAGTTTGCTTGTTCTCCCCGTGCCTCCGGTTTCCCCCGGTCCAAAAACATGCATGGTAGGTTGATTGGCACCTTGGAAAATTGTCCCTAGTGTATGAATGTGTGTGTGTGCCTTGTGATGGGTTGCCAGTCCATCCAGGCTGTATCCTGCCTTAATGGCCATAGATGCCTGCGATAGGCACAGGCTCCCCGTGACCCACCGGAAGATCGGATATAGCAGTAGAAGATGAATGAATGAATGAATGAATGAATAATACACACTATATACACAAGTCCAAATTACACTAGTGCACGCAGTCAATCTGTACCCCTTGGTGTACAGTCTTTTTGTAAAATTATGTAGCACCATATGAGTGGTAACATCTTTTTGGACAACCCTGTATAATGCCATGAAAGAAATCCTTTGCACTCTGTTGTAACCTTAAAGTTTTGTCTGCTGATCAGGAATTGTGGAGTCCAGCACGGACATATGTGGGAATGGTGACTCTTCCTCACCTGCGCAGCTCACGTTAGCTCTCCGTGCACAGGAGGTCGGTGTGTGATAAAATCACAATATAGCTGTTAATCTTACTCTTCCTTACATATGTAGAATTGTTCTTGTGCACAATTTGATTAAGAAATTGTTGTTTTCAGACTCATGAGTCATCTCTTGTGAAGGGTGAAAGTAGACTGCAAGAAGAACACCAGGGAACCTCCAGTCAGTCAACGGACATGCAGCTGACTGTACAAAGTGAGTGAGAGATCTGTATAATTATAGAAAAATCAAACTTTAGTCACCTGTTTCATGTAGGGTTGATTTAGAACTGATTTCCGAATTTCTTGTTTTAAGTTTGGGAATAGCAGTATTGCTTATGCGTACCACTCGTTTTTCCAGATGCAGTAGACTCGCAGACTGCCGGTTCTCTGTGTTCACGTGATCCAGGTCTTCCTCAGAGAGACGTCAAAGTGTGGGATGTTCCGAGTTCCCCGTCTCATCTCCAAGAGTCTGATGACAGCAGCAATATTCCACATTCAAACCAGAACCCCCAGAGAAAAACCGCAGTGTCTGTCGATGTGCTAGGGACAAATTGTACACTGTATGAGGGAACAAACGATCTGGAAAGTTCATTCCCACGATGGGCTGCCAATAGCCCCTCACTCATCCATCTTGTTCTTATCTCGTGGAAGTAGATCAAGACCAGGACTGTGTCCTAGTGCAGCCTGGACCCGTGTCCGTCAGTGGTAGGCACAAAGGGGCTGCACCAACCAGGCTTCAGGATGGCAGAGGGCTTCATAGTGTGGAGGCAGAGTGGAGCTCAGTCACCGCTTCAAGCCAAGCTCATACTCAGCAGTTCGGTCACTTCAACAGGACTCGTTTAGACGCAACAAACCGAGCAAATCTCGCTCAGGCTATTGCAGACTTGCCCCATCCTGGGGTTTCCCTTGCTGGGTTACAGCTTCCAAGGCGCATGGAGAAAGGCAAGAGGAAAAGTTACATCTGCAGGTACTGTGGAAAGGCTTTTACTGGGCAGTCTAACTTGGAGGCTCATCAACGCATCCACACGGGAGAGAAGCCATTCAAGTGTGAGACCTGTGGGAAGCTCTTTACCGAAGCAGGAAATCTAAAGAAGCATCAAAGAGTTCATACCGGAGAGAAACCGTTTGTGTGTAATCGCTGTGGGAAACGTTTTGCCTGGATCTGCAATCTCAGGACACATCAGCAGTCGGCTTCCTGCGGAGGACTATAAGGCAAAAAAGATCGCACTGAACACAAACTGACGTTCACGCTCCGTGTGCTTGGTGAAAATGGTGGAATTACTGGCATCAGAAAGATTAAATTATAGCAAGCATTAGACCGTGACTGAGTGTTTAAGGACGTAGTGATAGAAACTGCAGAATGGGCAATATAGAGCTGGGCAATATGGCAAAATTTTTATCGATATATTACGATGCATTTTTTTTTTCTTCTCTCCATCAGTATCTGTCAACTATCTTATAACTTTTTGCAACAGTTGTATTCACACACCTCTTTTTCTGTCATACAATGCTTCAGACAAAAATCCATATAAAATCTAATGTTTATGTTGGCCTTGTTGGTTAACAGAACCTTGACAAAATAATACTGTGTATGATTAAGGTATCGTAATATAATATATATATATACATTATTTTGCCTTATTGCCTACCTCTACTGAGGGTGTAAAGTGTTTGAAATAAGAGAGACATGGTGCTTTCCTCTATATTGGTTTAGTGCCTTAATTGTTAACTGTAATCTTGGTCTGTTTTTAAGATTTAAGATCTTGCAAACGCCATTCTACCTCGTGAATGTTCCGGCGGACGAAAACAAAGCAATATGTTTGAACCAGGAATGGACAGCAATTCACCACAGGAGTTTGTTCATCTGTTCAATTCAGAAAATGGTGACAATGTACCATGGACTTCAGTGTATGCTGGCTGTTTATAAAATAACAAGTTTGCATTAAACGTTTGGAAGCAATTTGTTTAACAGAATTAAACTGTGCACACACTCACACGTTACACTCATCACAGTGTGGATTGGTAAGTGGAGTATTACATAAATGAACAAGCAATAGAATAGAATAATTGGCTTGTTCAATGAACAAAGAGCAATAGTGACGTCAGACATTGATTGCAGATGTGGACAGGCCAACTCGATTTCTTCCACTCCGTCTTTCTCGAATTATGTTTTGTTTAGTATTAGTCTTCATCAGACAAAGTCAAAGCAAACAATGATATTACGTAATTTATGATTTATTTGATATGAATGTTCTAATGTTTTTTTTTATCTGTGAATATTTTAAGTAATACACGATAAAAGCGTGAACCGCTATAAATAACTGCATTTTTTTTAAGCAAAACTAAATAGTTGTTATTTCACGGGATGGTTGTGTTGAATTTAGATTTACGTACTAATTTAGAACGCGATTAAATGCCCAATCCGATCCTGTCATATTAGTTTCACTGGGGTGAGTTTGATAACGAAGTGAGTGCATTTTATCTACATGAGCAAAATGGGTCTATTTTAACACGTCGAAATAAAGTCAATGTGTTTATGAGTGTGTGTGTGTGTGTGTGTGTGTGTGTGCTTTCGGGCATATTACATCATGGCTATTCTCACATTTTTCCACTACGTCAGTATTTGTTCATGGTTTGTGATTGTTTTACATATTTTTTCTCAGGAACTTGGTCACCGTTGAGAACTTGTTTACTGATTTTAGATGTTTACAAGATTGTGGTTGTATGGTGTATTTTGGAAGATGTGCTCTGGGTTTTGACCACTATGTTTAGTTTAAAGCGAAGTTTAGTCAAATTTCACAGATTTGACTTCTAATTACAGCCCGGCTAGCTCAGTCGGTAGAGCATGAGACTCTTAATCTCAGGGTCGTGGGTTCGAGCCCCACGTTGGGCGCAAGTGTTATTTTATAGAATATATGTATTTTCATGTAAAAGCGGCCGCGCCAGGACATTCATGATTCGTGCATACAATCACACTTTATGGAAAATACCTTTAATTCATATATTATAACAACGCACCAGCTAATCACAGTCCTCTCCGAGTTTAGGTGAAATGTGAAATCCCTCATTTTGGACTTTGTGACGGAAAACAGTGAAGTATGAGTTTGGTTTAACATATTCATGCTTTAATTTTAGGATATTTGTCAGACATCACAACAACATCACTACAAAGGGCATCTGCCAAATGCCATGAATGAAGAATCTACTATGTAAAATGCTTTAGTATATTTTTTACTCGTTGTTCTGCGATACGTGAATATCCCTGAATGCGGTCTATTCCATCCACCGACTTCACACTTGGGTATGTACCAGATTAGCTATTTTAAAACCTTAGATGTATTTTATTTTATTTATGTATTTGTTATTTGTTTACAACAAAGTGTAACAGTATATAAAGTATATACTGTAACTGTATAATATACTGTATAAAGTACAGTGTTACAGTATATAAAGCGCGCCAGTACCCTCTGGTGGCAAATGCACTTTCAGCTTCTTAAGATGTCACAGGTAAAAATAGTGTTTTAATACGTTATCTAGGTTTAATTATGACGTATTACTCACTACGCCGGGAAAGTACAAAGATATCAATTCATACATCCAAAAACTCCATTAAAATTCAGTATATTTACAAAAACGAAAATGCTTAGCAGAGGATGGTTTCGATCCATCGACCTCTGGGTTATGGGCCCAGCACGCTTCCGCTGCGCCACTCTGCTGTCGTCGTGTTTGTTTGATGTTAACATTACTTATGGATGTTTTCGCATATAATTTTGAATATTTTTATACAGGAGGTGATCTTCATCCAGGTTAAATTACATGACTCTTTATACAATTCGGGATTTATTCATCATTCTCTTCATTTTTATGATCACTTTTTACTAATTATAACATAAAGACGACTTGAAAATTACACCATTTAGTTTTTCTAAGTTGTTATTAGTAATACTGAGTTACGAAACCTCCTGCATGGTCAGAAACAAGAGACTCCGTTTCAGGGATCCTATACCTGTCCTGGCTGATGCACATGAGCAACCCCCAGTCATCTACATGTTACTGCTGCTACTTACTAACAGCAATTTAGAACAAGTAGATTGAAAGGATTCGTTTAGTGCATTCTAGTGAACTTCCATGGCAAAAACAGGCAGAATCCTCGCTAACTCAAGTGAGTCATGAAATTATTGCAAAACATTCCGAAAATTATTAGAAAAGTGTTGTTCCCTGACCGGGAATCGAACCCGGGCCGCGGCGGTGAGAGCGCCGAATCCTAACCACTAGACCACCAGGGAATGTTGCAAGAAAGACGTAAGCACCACTTGTGTAGATACTTTATTAGGCATTACTCGTTCATGAGGTTCAAAGGCCGATTGATTCGTTTAAACCATAAAATATAATGTACATGCTCGACAGACGCGCCCAACAGGGGGCGACATTCTATTGTTTTTACAAAAATAGAAATTAAATCACTAAATACTCCTTACTCAGATGTAGCTAGCGCACACAGCGCACTCTTTTGTGTTGTTTAACAACTTACATGTTAACATATTGTTCTACAGAGTGTAAACCAACTGACTTTAAAGTCGCTTTAAAATGCTCCCTAATTAGTGTCTCTAACAATTAAATTAGTTTTAATGAAGTTGCATGGAAATATGTTACCTACCATATTAGGCTAAGCTTCAAACTGTCTTTTTGAGTAATTATTCACAAGAATATCACATTTTTAAATTAGCCCGTCACACAGACAAAGAACGGTGTTTCTCAGAGCAGTAGCAGTATATATATATATATATATATATATATATATATATATATATATATATATATATATATATATTCATGGGTGACACCATGGCCTTACCGCACCGGGTGACACCAACCCTAGTGACGCCACTGTATGTATATATATATATATATATATATATATATATATATATATATATATATATATATATATATATATATATATATATATATATATATATATATATTCAGAGTTCCCTCTCTTCACCATGTTCGAGAATCTTCAAATTTCTTAGCATTATTTACTTCCTGGGTGAATTTGTCTCTGTCCATCTGATTCCTAATTTCTTTACTTTGTCTTTTCCCAAGTTCCTTCTCCACACACGGCATGAAGTTGACTAAAAACAAAATAAAAGAGAGGCAAAGCAAACTCAAGACAGCCCCAACACTGAATACCAACTCTCGATTTGCATGTTTCTTTCGAGTTTCCCTATTAGAAACATTCTCCGCCTTTTCCTTTGAGTCGGGAGTCAGTGCTGCTTTTTCCCAGTCATCCCATGCTATCATGTTATTGTTTGTTTTGTCATAGTAGATAGTGGACTTCAAGGTTGCTTGTTCCTGGTCAGAGTTGCGATATATGTTTGTGTCTAATTTTGCAAATGTGTCTAATGAACTGGTCATCTCAAAGTCATAATCTTTGCTTTCTAGGGGCCCGAGGTCTGAATCTAGGTTAACCCGTATCCAACCTGATCCTTTGGCCAGTCTCTGAATTTCACTTCTCTCTGTGATCTCATCCATCATAATGTGCATTGACTCAAGCTCACAGGTAGAGACCAGAAGTTCTGCTTTCACAAGCGGTCCTCCACCATCTCCTTGGGCAAGCACACGCTGCAATGGGGCAGGTGTTATAGTAATGACAGACTCAGCCAATGAGGATAAACGTAGAGAGAAGGGGAATTCACTAAAGGCAGAAAGCAGAATGGCAGTGTCATCACCAAACTGTAGCCAAACACTTAAAGAAGCTTCCTGCGAGAGAATGGACAATGGGAGGGTAAAAATGCATTTGAAAAGGGAAAAAAACAGTTTGGTAAAAAGAAGATAAAGATATATATCTTTTTAAAAGAATACGTTTCAAATATGTCCTGCTGCAAGGTGATTAAACTACTTTATATACATATTTTATATCTCATGTGATGCTTTTTTTCAGTAATAGGCATTTTAAACGATTGTCTCATGCAGGTTCAATCGTCTAACCTTTACACACTACAGTTATAAATCTGAAGTATATCTGTAACTTGTAACAGTTCAACAACTCGAACTATGAGTACTTACTTGCCCATGGTTATAGAGTGTGTTATGAGACGTCACAGTTGCTGTGATGATTGAAGGATTTGAAGAGCTTGAGGTGACAAAGAGGCCAAGACCACCCACTAAATGTACAGAAAGATCACCGAGAGCCACGGGATCAGAGGTTACAGTGACCTCAGCCGTGCCAAGAACACCATCCCAGTGGTTAGATATCAGCTGAGAACAAATGAAAAATAAATATTATATAAAATTATTATATAATGTAAAAATCGATTTTGGATGACACCATAGGTGTCAACAGTAAACTATTGTAATGAATTGTTGTATAACACCAGTAGTTTCAAATACTAACATTTAGTGAAGTAACTCCAGGCTCTAAACCAATTACGTAATTTTGTTTATGAAGAGCTGCGACATGGGTGTTCTCTATATTTAGGGAATCACGAACCAGTTCTGTTACATCTACAAACCAACTGGGTGATCCAAGCATGTAGGTAAGTCCCTGGGCTGACTGTGCACTGAATTGTGCAAGAATCTGTATGGTAGCCCTTTGATAAATTGGAGTGCATCTGAAAGAGAAAGTGAAGGGTGTAGAACCAGAAGAGAGAAAACAACAGAGGAAGACCATCTTATTATGTATTTTTCCAAATACATCCTTTCCTCTTACTTATATAATTTTGTCTGGAGGTTTTCTATGGAACTGAGTAGTTCACAAGGTATTGTCTCTCTAGTTTGATTGCTCATTAATTAATTAATTAATTAATTCATCTCTAGTAACCATTTATCCTGATCAGGGTCAAGGTGGATGTGTAAAGCACTGGGTGAAAAGCAATCCAGATATGGGTGTGTTTTTGGTAAAAAGGGAGAGTCCAGAAAAAATATGTATACAGGGATCAGATATGAAACATCATTAAACTCAGGGACTGAACCTGAAACTCTGTCACGATGGTAATAACACAAAAAGTCATAACATAAGTCTTCAGGGATTGATGCATACCTGCTGTCTGTATAGTAGCTCCAGCCTTCGATAGGGCTTAGGACAGTGTCTGAGAGAAAGATTTGGAGAGGAACTACTGGAGCCCATACATCCAGGCATAAAGAGCCTCGGAAGAAGCCTAAAGAGAACTCCACCTCTACACAGGTACTGCCCACACCAGATTCACTTCCATCAACATAAACAGCAGAGCAATCACTTGATACCTGCACATATGAGATCTTCATTGTGAGCACATGCAAGATTTCAGCCAAATTAAAGCAGGTAAATGTATACACATAAAAGTTAACTAAAGTATCATTGCGGGTAAATGTTATATGCTATAATGTAATGTGCCGATCAAAACTATCACTTTACCTTGACAATGTCTTCATTAGTTGATTGACAGTTCACAGATGAAGTAACATCTAATACTTTGCCATGCTGCCCAACAGCCAGTACTATGACCGGGAGAGAAACTGGTTGGCCAGACAAGATGGCTGTGTTCATTATTGTGTTGCTCTGTTATTGTGTAGAGAATAAACAGAACCGTGGTTTAAAGTGATTCAAAAACAAAAATCAACTCCCAAATTACATGAAATGACCTTTGGCTTCCATGCCTTATAGAAGATAATATCTAATATATAAATATCTAGGAATAAATGGAATAAACAAAGAACTCCCCCTACAGTGAGGATGTTTGATGTGCTTAACTCCAGTCTATGCTACATTACTGACTTACCTCTGTGATGGGAGCAATGCCCACTATCTGTCTGTCCGTGAAGGAGAAGAAGGATGTTATTGCCCCGTATGGTAAAATCAGCTTATCATGAACGGTGTCCGCCACCCACCACTTTACGGGAACTGTCATTGCGACGCCAAAGCTGCTCTTTAAGCTTTCAACTGAGAGACAGGCCACCAGTTGCAGAGCCAAGGTGCTGAGTAAGAGGATGGCAAGATAAATTAATAAATAAATTGGATGATATGGATTTGACCATAATTATGGAAATGTTGTTGCTAAATAAACATAGGTACCTGAGAAATAATGGAGTCAACAATCAAATGATTAAACACTCATAAAATTATGTTCTAAAATCATTCAACCTTACCCACTTCTCTCTAAAACAGCACCAGTTTTGTGAGCGATTATGGAAATTGTGTCATGTCTGGAGTTTGAAGTTTCCTCCACTTTAACAGCCCACATGTGAGAGTTTTTGTTTGGATGGACTTGTAGTGATAGTAACCCTTTCTTTAGTTTAAGCCTGGAAAAAAAAGGAAGTTATTTCAGCATTGATGGTGAATTTTGATTGGTCTAATATGTCTGATTCTAAATATAATCTAAAGATAATCATACTTCACAATGAGGAAATCTCCACTGAAATTTGCTCTTAGATTCAATGAGACTACGAATGGTTGTCCAGCTCGCACAGGCCCCTTGTTATAGTATATCAGTACATTCGAATTCAGCCATAGCTGCTCCTGTTCAGGTTCACTGGAGCAGAAAAAACCTTGTATTGGTTTATGAATATGGTTTTCTTTGTCTGGGAAAGCCACAGATCCAAGGAAGTACAGATTTCTCTGTGACTTCTCATGTTCCACACATCTAGAAGGCAACATCTTACAGGTTGGTCTTGTTGCCAAAGGAAGAGTAGTAGAGCTGGATCATATCACTGGGGATTCCAGGTTTGGCTCTGAGAGACGCTGAGAAGGTTTTTTCCAGCGGGACGCGGTTATGGGATCGGCGTCTGTGTGTATGACGTTGTATAAATTTTTGGTGTGGTTCAACAGTCTCATCAGGCTTTAACCAGTCTTTGGGTAAAGTCATGGTGACCACACACAACCCAAATGGAGGCTTCCAGTGAGCATGGTGCAGGGGATAAATATAAAAAAGAAAACCAGATAAATATGAAAGAATGCAATATATTAAGTATACCAAGTTTCAGCAAATAAAGCCTGTTTGTTAATAGCATAACTAGTTATTTAAGTGCTTGTTAATACAATTTAAATACCAGCTCTCTATAACAGTATAATCCTTCAAATGCTTTAAAGCAACAGGCAGATTGCTGGCTCAGAAAAAAAATTCATCAGTCAGAGAATTTTGACTTTTATATAATAACTCCTTTGTGGAAATTATTTAGCTGATTAAATCAAAGACTATAATGTTACTGATATAAGCTCAGATAGTCATTGAATTCATCAAAGTGCTTAGATCTATCATCTCTATGTCTAAATAATGAGCTGCCAGGATGCCTTTTAAGAGAATTGACTGTAAAATGTGTGTTTATTATCTGCATCAAAATCCAAACTAATTTGCCCATAGAGAAATTTATAAACGAGTATAAAATAATATCAATTAGTATACAGCTTCTCCTGATCTTTAACAATACCTGGGCAATGCAGGATACTTTCTGCTCCTCTGTCTGTTTGAAAGCATGAAGGGTCACGCATGTTCTTCTGCTTGAGTCACCTTTCATGTGGAACAACACTCTAATGGTAAAACCATCCTCAGAATCCTGTGTTTGTTCATTTTTAGTGGAAAGAAGGTATGCGACTACAGGAATAGAAAATGGAGCTAAATGTTCAGAGACAAGCTGCAGAAAAAAAGAAAACAAAAGTGTTTGATAAAATCCTTAATTTAAACTGATTCAAATTAGTAATAGTCATTTCTGGAAACGTACTTGAGTCACGGAATGAGGACCAAAAGTAGCATGGAGGATTGGTTTAGAGTCAATTCCTAAGGGAGGTACGAGAAACAAGGACTGAGTGTAGGAGAAAGGGCTGGAGTTGGTAAAAATGAGGCTCAGATCAACCTGAGACACAGTGAGAGAGTGCCATGGAGCAAGGACAGAGATTTGGACTGGGAGAGAGGGAGAGGGTGGAGGCTGGGTATATGCTGAAGACGGTTGAGAAAGAGAGAAAAAAAAAGTCTGATATGTTAATATTTATTTTCTGTAGTGAAAAAATCACTGCAAAATGTCCAATCTTGCTACTAACAACAGCGGATTTATCTTAAATTTTAAGTGCTGTCCATGCCCACTTTCTTTACTTTATTATACATAACACATTATTGTGGTTCTATAAATGCACAGTACTAGTAGTGGTTTATTTCCTGTAAATTCATTTATTTAAATTAATCTTTACGGTCTTTAGGAGAAGATAATGGAGGATAAAACCTAGACCCAAAAAAATACATATGAAAATGAAGATTATTTTGAAACTCAATACAGTAAATTTCATTTCTAAAGCCTAGGTGAATGGAAAACATGGTAAACAAGGATTTGTTACATAGATAGAAGCCAACAATGACAATTAGTGGATGAAAATGTAATAGTTTTGAGTGAATAAAATCTTTACAACTTACAGAGCACGACAAGCCAGGAGAGGATTAATAATTTCATCATCAAAGAACAACATAGCGCTGCAAAGATTCTGAGTACAGCCATCATTTCATCCCTAAAACAACACATACGAAAAAAATCTGGCTTCTTACCCAACTAACAAAAATGTAGTCAATTACTGTCATATAATCACAAATTTTTGAAATGAAGAATGGATTGATTTTCTTACCTCATTTGCTTTCTATCTCCAGATGTAAAAGAGAGTTAGAATTTTGACCTCTTGGAAAATTCTCATACTATAATAAAGAAATATCAACTAACTGTATTTGCCAGTGCTTACAAAATGCCCACTTTCGTCAAAAGTTGTGTTGAAATCAGTTTGTTTATACAGTAGTTTACGCTTTTAATAATTGTCATTGATCTGCAGCGGTCGTGTCGGGAATATTGTCTTCTAACTGATCCACTCCCCCTCTCTCAATCCCTCTCTTACCAGGACAATACAGATTTATTTATTTTAAATGTCAAATAATCCTCTCTCTTTCTTTCTGCTCAAATTCACCCCTCCCTTTCCATTTTCATCTCCTTTTCTTCTTTGTTTGCATGTACAAGTAAGTGTTGACTTCTCCAAAACAACGATATATTTATTAAAAAACAAAAGCCTTGTCATATTGTCATCAGCATTTTCATGTTTAAAAAGTAATGTGATTTATAACAAAAGTATCTTCTGACACTGGTTATTTCACATTTTACCAGTGTACACTATATATGTACTTTTTAATGTCATTTTTTTAAAGGCACAATTTGTTTTGACATATATGTGAATATAAATCTAAATTTATGCATCTGATGTCACTCAATAAGGCTGATGGAAGACAAAAAGCAGCATTCATGGTAAAATGAGCCTCCTGAGGTTCTCAGGTACAATATCATTAGAGAACCCACACAGAAAAGGGTACAGAGCAATAACTGGAATTGTACTACATTGTAACTGCAATCATATGTATGTGTAAAGTTCATGGATAAACAGGGCTTTCGGACTAATGACTAAAGCCAGCATTAATCTGAAAAGAGTTGCCGGACAACCTGAAAACAGCAGGAACAAACAGAACACACAGAGCACCATAAACATTGAACTGCACCCTAATCAGCTCTTTTCTTACAGCCCATGCAAAACTCCTCTGCTGAAACAGAAGCACAGCGATGCACGGCTAAACGCATTTAGACAACTCAAGAGCAATATATTTTAGTTAGATGAAACAAAAATAACACTTTGGTAAACATCTGTCTGGAAATATCGGATGAATTCATTTAAACCAGTTGGAACTTGAGAAAAACTGAACCATGTTTAAAGAAGTGCATTACACACCGAAGCTGTTACACTGACATCTGGCAACTCTGTGCAACAAGGTATTGAAGTAATTTATTTGGGGTGTCTAAATACAAATGTATTTATTAAATCCTTATTTATTCTTATTATGTCCATTTCATATTTTTACGTACAGAATTATTCCATTGCTTTGTAAATATGAAATTGTAGCATTTTAAATAAATCTAACAAAAAATTGCCTGAATACTTATTTTCCATCACTGTAAATGAATAAAAATAGACGTCACTAAAACTGACTTTTAATATTTAAGTAAATGGCTAAAGATGGCATAGTCTTGTATTAATGTAATAATTCCTTAAGCATATATATTCTGATTTTTACTCTTTATCTCTTTTCTCCTAGAAAATCTCATAATTTTAATGAGAAGATCAGAAAAGTGTGTAGCTACATTAGTACTTCTTAAGAGCATTGTTCATAGGCCTATGTGCCTTGTCCGTAGGCCTTTATGACCACCTGATATGAATGTACATCTAACGAGTGTCAACCCTTATGACCAATGTTCTAACAATACACAAAAGCACATAGCAATACATTTATAGCAACTGTCATAAATCTATGTAAACTTACAGCTGCATTTTTTTGGCAATTTAATGATTTTAATTACACAAAATGTGTTTTCTTTTATTCATATAAGAATAATCGCTTATGCTAATTCAGTTCACTTCATATAACTATAACTATACACTCGCCTTACGTGACTAAAGAATAGGTCTGAATATTCCTTCATCATAGTCACTTCAGCTCAGCGACAGAATAGAAAGAGATTAAAGACAAAGAGCTTAGCATAAACCCATAGCATTAAACCACACAAAGCATCCACATACTCAGACTATGGCAGCCATTCTCACACACACACACACTAACACACTAACACTCTGAAAAACACAGATGTTTTCTGCTCATACACACTACACAGCAAAGCATTTGATGTATGTGCTACATTCAGTCATGCACATACATAAAAAAATTAATATGAACTAAAGAATTAAATCATGAGAATTTTTTAAATGTACATAACACATATTTAAATGATTGATAGATGGATGGATGTGGAGAATTGTACTTGCTCTTCTAATCTCTGTGTGTAATCTGTTGTCAGATTCTATTGTGCTCTGATGCAACCTCATTCTAACAACAAAGATAATCTGCTTTTCTGACCTGAGGATGAGGAAGAGATGGCACTTATCCAACCACCGACTCGCCCTCTCTCCCACAGACTGAAACAAATTATTTCACATATGTGCACTACCTTTAAAGAAAAGGCTTTTTAAAAAAGAATAATACAACTGCATTTATATATCCGGAAATGGTTCTAATTGCAAACATGTAAATTTAGATAAACACAGCTGGGAAATATGAGAAAATGTACATAAGTACATGTATGTGAGAGAGAACAAGTCATTATAATTGGTTGAATTATGAATGATGATTATATCTAAACTAATTTTACCTTCTTTTTTTTAAATCAAGTACTTGCCACAACACTTAATTTATTAATTCATTCGTTCATCTTCTACTGCTTTTATCCGATCTTCCCTCGGGTCAGGGGACCCTGTGCCTATCTCAGGCGTCTATGGGCATAATGGCAGGATACACCCTGGATGGAATGCCAACCCATCGCAGTCCACACACACACACACACACACATTCATACACTAGGGACAATTTTCCAATGTGCCAAACAACCTACCGTGCATGTTTTTGGACCGGGGGGAAACCGGAGAACCCGGAGAAAAATCCCCTGAGGCACGGGGAGAACATGCAAACTCCACACACACATGGCCGAGACGGGAATTGAACCCGGACCCTGGCGGTGTGAGGCGAATGTACTAAGCCACTGTGCCTCTTATCACTTCATCTTCAGTTTTCTAATTATTTTCCTCACCTTTTACACCTTTAACTTATGTATTTTTGATAGTTTTCTATATGATTTCAAATTTATAGCGCTGCCATAATATGAGTCATATTATTGTTCATGTAGAACAGCATTGTTCATGTAGAACAGCATTTTTTTTCAACGCCAAATATTCAGCAAAGGAAAAAAAACCCATTCTGATGTCTGGTTCATATTTATAGTATAATTTATAATAATTTACATTCAATTCTCAGTTTAATTGTAGATTAAACTTATCTTTTTAGCACGGCCTACACAAGGCCCACTCACGTCATAACCTTGTACTCCAGTGCGTGACCTTGCAAGTATTATGAACAGCAGTTACTTTAATTCCTCGCCACTGTTTCTCTCTCATCCCGAGTCTTCCTGAGGTTCCTTCAAACCCTCAAAGAGTAGACACCAAAAATCTAGACCCTGCAATCATCCCGAACCATCTAGAGAGGAACCAGCTCACTTTGGATCCAGAACCATCTAGAGATGCACTAGCTTGGAACCCCGAAGAGTTTTGACATTAGTCTACTTTGTCTTAGGATATTACTCACATTCACACATTCCAATGTTCATGGTAGTTTTCTCACTTTGGTATTTTCTAAAATTTTATAAATCATACACTTGTTGTCACCAAATGAGGATGGGATTTCCTTTTGAGTTCTGGTCCTCTCAAGGTTTCTTCCTCATTCTATGTAAGGGAGTTTTTCCCACAGGCTCATTCATCTGGGATAAAACTTTATAATTACATTTTGTTCAATAATTCTGACATTATGTAAAGTTCACAAATGTCCATTGTGAAGCGCTATTGAAATAAAGTAAGTTGAACTTAATTGAATGTATATTGTATAAGGCTAAAAATAAGGATGATGATCATCACACACTTTCACTGAATAAAAAAAAACCATTTGGTCCATCACAGCTAGATTTTGTGACAGTGTCTTCGTATAAACCATCAAGCTCTTCAGTATGGAGAGACTGGACTGACACACACACTCACTCCAACACACTTAACAACATTTCGCTTCGACATGTCATGCTTACATAGACAGTAGTTATTATTTATTTATTATCAACTTATTAACTTATTGTACACACTGCACTAGCTTTGTGTACTGGTTGGTGCCGTCATTCAGTCTGCTGATTCTTCCATTGTTCTGTTCTTTTTTCTCTCATTTACAGTACTGTGTAACACCTTTGTCATTAGGAAACACTGATTCTTTTAAATATGCACTGTACCAGTCATATATAGTACTTTATACTACTTTAAGTATGTTCTGCTCAAAAATCCATTATATATATATATATATATATATATATATATATATATATATATATATATATATATATATATATATATATATATATATATATATATATATATATATATGCTAATCATGGACAAGAATCAAGAGAATCATGAAATTCCTACCCCAAAAATATGCACATATATAAGAATGAAAGAAAAGAGGGCAAGCATTAGAATAGAACAGACTGAGAGAAAATGAATGGATGAGTGAAATTCTGTAATAAGCAGATGAAGGAACTGTTGTGAACCGGCAATATTTTTAGAG
>JACRUU010000003.1:6259179-6334179 GCA_030449085.1 Kryptopterus vitreolus
ACATTTGCATTAAATGACTTATGTATTAAATTATCAATAAAAATCACTAAATATTCTTGAATATCATGCATAATAAAAACACACTTGAACACACTTTGATTCCTATATATTTTAAATAGGCTTAGCGTTTGTCATGATAACACTGAGTTTGCTGCATTAAATATATTGCTCAATGGAACTTTTTACATTATAAAAATCATTTTCAGAGGTTATGTGCAATAATTTGAGTGGCTCTTGAAAACTAGAAGAATTATAGGTTAGGTAATGGTAAGATAAAGAATCCAGTAAATAAATCACAAATGACTATTAAAAAAAATACGAAATGAAATATCAAAACTCAATACAATGAATTCTGAAAGAGTGATCATTTTGAGAATTTCGGTCCACTACTGTTTATGCAAACAATTCGTATGTGAGTGAAAAAAAAATGTCCTTGTGAAATATATTATAAAAATCACAGAGCATCTAAAGGTGCAGGATTAAACCAATCACCTTTCTAATTCAGCTACAATGCCAGTGGCCCTTTGATTTATAACTTAATATCCATGAACCCGCTTCTGTTGAGATTTATTTTTTGACCAAAAATACATCTATTAATATATTAAGACAGATGATTATATTTTGGTGACTAAATTTTATTTTGGTCATATATCTCAGAAAAATATAAAAACAATGACAATAATGGGTTGTTATAATTTCAGCACAGTGCGGTAATTTGTAATTTATTAAGGGGATAGGAAAAGACTCTTAACAACCACTGACTAAATAACAAAAAGTAAAAAAAAATTTCTAGGGTAAAACTACCACAAAAATTTCAGTGCAGCCAATAATAGACGTTGAAACAGAAAAGGAAATCGTTATTGCAATTGCATGTTTTCACTAGGATTAAACAAATGAAACAAACATAAAGTAGACATAAAACCTGTAGAAAGCATAGAGGTGATTGTGATTGCAAACAGCTAAAGACGTCATTACATCAGAAGACACTAGTTCTACACATATTTATTTATTTTAGAAACACACTAACTCTACACATTTTTAAATACTAATATAGCATTAAAATTCTTTTCTAATTATAAGGTACAGTCTTTATCTATTCATCCTTCCTAGCCTAATAATTACAGTATTGGTTTTCTGTGCACCAGAAAATATAAATAAAAAGACTACACTAGTATTTGGTCATGAGATATGTCAAAATCAGCATTTGCAGGTTTGTTTACATGGTTTGGTTAAACTTTTCAGTTTATTATTTTTCTTGCTTTTCAAAATGTGGCTTGAACACACTTGCCATGTGCAAGCTCAAACTTTGCAGGACTTTTGAGGGCTCGCCTCAAATTCTAACTCGATCTGTGTCAATATAATGTGGAAAACAAGTGGCAATGACAAAAATATATTAAATGACAAAATCTAAAACCACATTTAGATAGCACCAGTTCCTAATATGTATTTAATCAGATACAGAACTAAAATTAAGCACTAAACCAAATTAATTTCTTTGCATTGTATATTCAGTATTGATTAACGGGATTTAAAACGATGGCATACAGAATTAGACGCCACATTCATGCAACATTTATAGTTTAGACACACTACGTACATGCCCACATTGACACTGTTTTAAGTGATAGCTTCTCAGTGCAAATTTCAGTTGTTAGATATTTTATAATCAGCATTCAATAAGGTAGAGTTCTATCCAGCATTGATTTGATCAAAATATTGTGTAGCCCACTCAGAGAGTAAACAGATGCTACACCAGTGTCTATTTGAAAACCTCAATACTTGCCAAAGAATATAAAGATATGTGTAGTTCTGCACAACACTCCCACTTCACCAACTAACTTCAGCTCGACATATAATATCAGGCAGGAAGCTTCATTTTAGCAAAATCTGTAGAATTCTCCTGTGGATTTACTGAAGTATGTTTGATCTGGCAGACTTCATCATAAAATATCTTTGCATTGGCAGATTATTCTATTAAAAAAAAAAAGAGTCCAATGTTCATAAATGGAAAAAATTAAATATACTTACAGACAGGGACTACAGGGAACATGAGCACCATCAGCAAAACGCAGTCCATCAGTAACTGGCAGAAAATATCGAGATGCTGTTCATTCCTTTAACACTCGCAGTCCAAAATGAATGTTTCAAATTTCATTTCAAAGGATGAATCTACTGATACGTCTCCTCATTTAACATCGGAACGGTGAGATGTTGCAAAACAGTATGTTTGACGAAAACGCTTGGTTAAACAAACACAAGTTAGTATCACGCATTTCAATTAACAAACCCTCAGGCCTCGTGTGTTTACAGTCAGCTTGATCTTTGAAGAACAAATGACTTCTTTATACGTAAAGATACAATCTTCTTGAACCACAGCAAATCAACATCAGGATATCTGTGTTGAGCTTGTAATCTGTAGCAGACACAATATGTTCTGAATTATATATCGCGACGTGACTGCCGCAGATTTGTTTAAGGCCTAAATGATGACGGAATAGAATAGCAGCACAATGTTGAGTATACATTCCAGGGTTGATCACAGACAATAAAAGTTTGGCGGACAAAAGGAAGGAACTTCTCAAACTTCATTGCCTTTTCCATGGCAAAGTACAATCATAAACCAGGAAGGAAAATCCTCCAAATATATCAAATTCTTACCTTAGCTGAGAAACACGAAGCAATGTATAGAGCAAGCAACACATACACAAGTGAAGTGGAAGGAAACAAGCAGAGGTGTTAAAGATATCCTTTTTTTTCATTTCTCCTCCCCCATCATCTCTGTCTAACTCACTCTCTCCATACAGTGCATCTCCACATGTTGTATGTTGCTCTCTGCACACTGCTCTGCTTCCTCACTTCAAAGGAAGGCGAAGAGAGAAAAAAATCTTAAACTTGAGCAAAAAAAGCTATGCAGACTGTAAAAAGTGGGTGTTGGTACAATGAGTAGTATAATAAAGGAGGGCGAGAAACAGAAATGTAGTGTCGTGAGTAATTTTTCAGGGTTCATTTATATGCAAGCTGTTTTTCATGAAAGCCAACGCACTACAGCGTAAAAAACTTCCTGGAGATGACAATTAATGCTGAGGTTTTTCAGTAGGAGGAACTTTCACAGGCAGAGTATTAATGTTGAGGACTAATTTATTCATTTAAATAATTTGACAAAGGTGTGCTTGAACAAGGTAATGAGGTAATGAGGAAATACTTCTAGCCCTAATACTTCAAGGTTCTTCTATTTTCTGGTCGAAATGATCTTCTTCTAGACGCCCGAACAGCCAAGACTATGGTTATCTTCCAGTGATGGGTGATGACCTAACTCTTCCTGAAACAGCTGAACTAGTACTTTTTCCACTTTCCACTGTCTTGGTTTAAAAACAAAAACAAACAAAAAAATAGATTTTTTGGTTGTAGGTATCTGTAAGTTTATAATCTAGCAAACAAGTGTTAATGTATTCATTGATAAGACACTCAAAGCATTTCTGTACGTAGTTCTGGATAAGGATGTCTGCTAAAATGTACAATTGTGTGTATATATTTAGAGATATACCACATATACAGATATTACCGTATAGATAAGATATATAGATATATATATATATATATATATATAGGATAGATATATATATAGATATATATATATATATACACACACCACACACCCACACACACCACACACACACACACACACACACACATACACAACACACCACACATACACATATATATATATATATATAAATACACACACACACACACACACACACATATATATATAGATATATAGATATAGATATATATATATATATATATATATATAGATATATATATATATTAATCTCTATATCAGATATATATATATATATAATATATATAAAAGCACGTTTGGCGTAATTGTAATGACAACAAATGACAATTTAAGGTCAAAACCATGCTGCAAGAACCTAATACCCTGTCGCTCATTTTTTTCCCTTTCATCTTACTATTGCTCATTTCTTCTTTTTTCGTTTACACACCCTTTCATTCTCGCCTCTTTCCCCTCCTTCACTCTCTCACTTTTTGTCAAGCCTCGCTCTGATGGTTTACCATGCCGTAGCGGTGTTGTAAAGCCCGTAAATTCTGGTTTGCCAAACAAAAATCCCCAGTACTTTACCCTCCTCAAGTCTCAATAATGATTCCGTTTTAATTAATTTGGAAAGTGAGTCAAATTGCCTGTTTGCTTAGCCTAATTATAAATAAATAATAAATGACCAAACATGTATCTAAACTTACTAAGAAAATCATTTATAAAAAAATAATAATTATATATATATTATATAATATATAATATATATATATATATATATAACTTTACATTTCATTCTTAATTAACAAGGGCAAAGCAGGGCAATCTAACTCTCTTTCCAGGACATAAGAGGCTCAGGCATTATGATGATGAGAGAGAGAGAGAGAGAGAAAGAGACACCATGCAGATTTCATAGATCAACTTCAGTGTTTAATATCCACACCAAAGGAAATAAAAATAATACACTTAACAGGCTACAGTCATTACCATCAATCCCACATAATGCCTTTCCTCTAATGCTGCACATCACAGTGTGCGACTAAATAAACACCCCATTTCCCTTCCTTTATTTCATGCCAGCTTTTGCCCTCGTTTCAGGTCCTGAGGACAGGCCATAGATGACAGGGTTTTGCTCCGAACCTGAGTCTTAATTTCTGAGTTAATTAATTCATTAAAGCCACCAGAGATTGATTGGGATACCTCTAGGTTTGTTTTGATTGCTTATAAGTTCAAAATAATGATCAATAAAATAAAACCAAAAGTTTATCCCCCCCAAGCATCTTTTCTAAAGCTGACGGTTCAGAGACTTACCCCCAGGCCCTTTTACTATCGGGACAGAAGCTGTTGTGGAGTGCAAATGTCATTCAAAAACGGTCAATCTACCAGTCAACACACAGAAGATACACACTCCGAAAGGTTTGGGTTGCTGCAGGAAACTACATAAACCTCCATGAATACATACAGCTTTCATTTACATACATCAGATAATCCAAACCTTTTCCAGTCATTAACATTTATAATTGTATTAATTAAGCACTTATAAACCATTGTAACTGACAAATACGGGCTTATAAGATTAAGCAATTTGCATAAATCCTCATTTTAAAACATTTTCAGTGTCAAGCTGGAAACCGAACGCTGTACGTAAACCCTAAAGGATGTTATGCAGTTCAAACTTCTTCGCGTTGCTCACTGTGCTGCGGTATTGTTCCCTCTGCCTCAAATGCCACACCATGTTCTGTGCTATAGCAGATAAAGATATGTCTATATTATATTCCCCTTTTTTTATTATTAATTTACCATTATTATTTATATCTGTTTATACAAATCACACAGTTCTCACTAGAGTATTTAAACAGTCCCATCAGGTGATTCTCAGTGTTCTTTGTCAACAAACTGTACATGAAACAAGTGATGTGTGGACAAAAAGAAAAAGAAAGAGTTAAGAAATTGTGAGTGACCAAAAAAGTCAGTCCAGCAGACAGGTATGGGGAACAAATAAACAGTGGCACTGTTGCATTAAACACAGAATTGATTACCCTTGTAACAAGGTGGAGAAAATGAGATTCAGGACTATAAAATCAATCCAAATAAAAGTGCCTGAAAAATGTGGGGTTAAAAAGTGTACACTTTGTAAATAGTTTGTGTCTTGGGTGAAGCGTAGTGGTGTTACTTTCTGGAAAAAAACAGCCAGGTGATAAACTATTGTTACGATTGAGTAGTGTGTTTGTCATTACTACTTCAATAAAAAGATATAACTTTGAATTATGAATCATAGCCATATATGGCCAGACAGCAACACAATTCCATTGAATTAATTTAAAACATGATGGCAAATTCAATCAACACAATCAATATTTTGATATCTCAGATCTGGAGAACATGCTAGAACAGCCAGGAACCAAACCAAGTCCAAAGGTGACTGATGTCCATTTTGGTCTCTGATGTGTTTTTGGAGTCTTTTAAGGAGGCTTTAGATGGGGGAGGGAGGAACACATGGTGACCCAATATCAAACATTTTGTGCAAGCCTCAAACAGGAAGAGAACATTTTGGGGGGGTATGCAGACCACAAATCTCAGTGTCAGTTGGAGGCAAAAGGTACAATAAGGAAGGAGGAAAGAGACAGAATGGTGATGAGGGATTAAGAGACACTGAGAGAGAAGGAGAAAAGAGAACGAGAAAGGGTGAGGAATGACATACTGTGGTTCAGGAGTACGGCTGGGGTACACCAAACCCAGGCCTATAAAGTGGCTTACCTGTAGGTGACTGAGATGCGGGGATATGAGAGCCAACTGGGTAACTATAACCTCCATAAGGGTATTGGCTGGGGTAGGGTGCATTACTAGGGCCAAACTGCCCAAAGGGAGGAGCTGGAAATGCAGGTTGGGTAGGATACGGGCATGTGGATGGGCCAAAGACAGACCGGGAAGCGGGGTAGCCTGAGGATGGAGTAAAAGCCGTGGCCTGGTTTGAATAGGGCTGAAAAGCACCAGAAGGATTAGAGGGGGCAGCTGTAGGGGCCGAACAGGGCTGGCTAGGAGGAGAAACGGGATACGGAGCGTACGGGAGGGCACAGTTGGACGGGGTGGCGCTTACGCCAGGATTCTGCTGTGGCTGTTGCTGGGGTTGCTGCTGTTGCCACGGTGACACAGAGCCTGCCTCCGGATTGGAGCACGGCTCTGATGTCACGCCAGACTCCCCAACTATTTGGTTCTTCTGGCGCAGAATCTCTTGCAACTTCTCGATGTACACGCGTCTTCTGTGAGCGAGGCAGCGGAGAGAGTGGAAGCGCTCAAGGAAGGAGTCTAGTGACAAGGAACCCTCTAAAAACTCATCAGCTAGAACCTGCAAAAGAGAAAGTGTGAGACTGACATAAAAAGCACTTGCAGCAAGTGAGTTTATTGAAGATAATGAGAACTGATTTTATGTACTTTTCTTAATTGTTTTAATGGATTAAGCATAAAAAAATTAAGTCACAATTTAAAAGTGACTTTAAACTTGCCAATAGACGAGGCTCTGAACCATTAATAATATAAATAGGAAAACCACTGCCATAAATATTATCAGATTTAAGCTAAAGTTAATCTCATCAAACTAAACACATGGAATCTGCCTAAATCTAACATGTTCTTTTAGAACCGTCAACATTCAATTCTTTTTCAACTGTCAGAGTAACAGCTGAATGCTTCAGAATGTGATTAATTCCATTCACAGCAATCCAGCAAAGCTTTCTTAAACAAGTGAGTGCAATGCCATCCGTTCCTGCACCATCTTTACACAGTAATTACCAATAGCAGAAATGGCTTCAGGAATTGCAATGAATGTACCTAAGGTGTCCGAGACGAAACGGAATTGTGCATGAAACTAGTGACTAAAACAAGGAGCTATGGCTTATGAGATGGATCTTTTTAATATATACAGGCAAAGACATACACATGTTACATATACATGTTAGACATATTAAAATCAACACTCACCTCTGACTCTGCCTCTGTATTGGCGCCCTCTGTCTGTAGACGAGACAACAACCTCTCAGGAGACAAATGACCCATAATCTCATCTAGAAAATGAAGTAAAAATTGAGTGTCAGATGAAAAGAGAGCGAAATAAGAAGTAGGATGATGGTCATTAAACACATATTGTAACAAAATATTATAACATTTAACTGCAGTTGCAAAATACTTTGCAGGTAGCAAACTTTAAGCTTTCTCAAAAGGGACTTCTGTGCGGTATTGCAGATAGACAACAATGACATAAAACCAATACAGTAGACAGAGCAGAAGCACTCAATCCCAGTCCCAAAAACCCTATAAATGGTCAATTCTTGTGTTTTCCTCTTCACCATCACATACTGAAACCCAGCAAATAACAACTGAGCTATCTGTTAACAGACTCACACAAACAAAAATGCCAGTACATTCCCACCAGACTGTGATTGAGAATCCCTAAAACAGAGTCTTGGATACTGGTACAACCCTCAATTTTACAACAGCAATAACATAAAGACAATACTCTTCAAAAGTAAAAAGAATTTTGGAAAATAAAGGTATATTATAAAGGTAATTATTACTAAAATTAAACAGACAAAAGCAGACTACAAATAAGAGAATATGCACACAAAAGAAAGAGATGGTGGACTTGGTATCAGCAGTGTGAACTCTTGGAACCAACCTGTTCAGACTGGTGGTGGAGGTTCAACAGTGTTTTTCTTGTTTGTTTGTTTCTTGAACCCCTTTACATAAATCCTTAACGATTTCAATACTATTGAAAACTAAGTGTCGCTAATCAAGTGCATGTCGGCTGGCCTATAATTTACCTATTTATTAATGGCTAACTCAAGCAGGACAATGTCCCAAAATGCATGATTTCTCAGTCTAGATCTATAACCATGACAATGACTTCAGAATACTTTAACAATCCCTGAAATTACTTGTCAAAAGAGCACTTGTGGGATGTGGTAGTATGGAAGAGTTTCATTATCAATGTTCAGACAAATCTGTAGCATCTGAATAAAGTGGATGGTGAGGGTATAATAGTTCATGCAGAACAAATTCATATGATAAAACGTCTGATGAACATAAAGCGCATATATTTTATTGCTACTGGAATAGGATTTGTGTTTAATACAAGTGAATAATTTGAGCAAAACTGGGAGATAAAAAAAAAAATCACATGAGCACACAAAGAGCTTGTGTTCTCAATGAGGTCAATAAAAAAAAAACCAAAAGCCTATTGGCATTCTCCTATTTTTTTTCCAGAACAAGATGACATCAGTAAGAACACAAAGGGGTAAAAAAATAAGGTCTGTATAACGAGAGAACAAACAGGACAGTCTTGCTGGACCGGTAAAAACGAAACAGATGACAGCATAAGGAAAACATCCACACTGCAAAAACATCTGTGATTGCTTCTGATTCGAACGTCACAAACCCAATTTAATATTAGACCACTTAGGATTTTTTACATCTAGCAATGTAATACTGTATTATCTCTGTATCATCATGACAGTGTGTATAAATTTAGAATTCATACAGGATTCCCTAGAATTACATTCACAGTACAACACACCCAGAATATAAACCTCACAGCACTAACACAAGCCAACACCACCTAATTTTAGAACAAGTGTTAGCTCTGGAGGTGCACAGTAATTTCTTTTCATCTTACTTACAGTGACAAGAGCTTTAACAAAAGGAGATTGTTTCCTTTTCCCCTTCGCACACATGACCTTTACGTTGTTTCTTTCTTTTTCTTTTTTATAAAGCCAAGTTCTTCTTTCTTTACCGTCGACCCCTACCAAGTATTCTGTCTGTCCTACACAAAGTTGTAATCAGTATACAAACTGGAGGTTTTGGCAGCAGACAATCAAACATATATGCAGCACATCAAATCCAGATCAGATTTGACTTTCCTTGTTTAAACCTTAACTTCATTTTCTCATCTGGTACCATACAGAAACACTGTAATGGATTACTTTTACCAAAGATAATTTATTTTAGCAGATACAGTCTCTCCAGAGAATACTGAAGAACAAGTTAAAAATACACCCAGAAAGTGATGTCGGTTCATGTCCAAACATGATTCAAACATATACCTTGGGAGCAATTTAGATTAGTCTCGTCCTTCCTTTTTTTTGGGGTCTGGGGGGAAAACAGAGCGTGGAAAGAGAATTCCCACACAATATGACGATAACCTCATTTTAAGATTAACCTATGGACCCTGCAGCAGGGACACGGCATTATTAACTACTTAAACTTTTACATTTTTAGCGTTTTTGATTTTTAGTATTGTCCAGTGTTTACCTCGTAGTGCGCAGTGCTGTTTATATCTCTGTCTCACTTCGTCCAGTTCGTTATATTTTGCCACCAGCCGTTCTTTCTCTCCCTCCAGTCGGGGTTTCATGTCGAGGTTCTGCTCTGCCAGGCTGCGGTTGGAAGCTAGAGCCATTTCCCTTTCCAGTTGAATGTTCTGGATCTATGAAGAGAGAAAGAATAAAGTGTGACTGGTCATTCCTAGGGCAGACGATGTATACTTCACAGTGATGTGTTCGTGAATTCAGAAATAAATAAATAAATAAAGACATTGTCTTTTAGTTTATTTCAATTTAATAATTACAAAATCACCAGGGGCACGGTGGCTTAGTGGTTAGCACGTTCGCCTCACGCCGCCAGGGCCCGGGTTCGAGTCCCGTCTCGGCCATGTGTGTGTGGAGTTTGCATGTTCTCTCCGTGCCTCAAGGAGGTTTTTCTCCGGGTTCTCCGGTTTCCTCCCAGATCCAAAAACATGCACGGTAGGTTGATTGGCACCTTGGAAAATTGTCCCTAGTGTATGAATGTGTGTGTGCCCTGCGATGGGTTGGCATTCCATCCAGGGTGTATTCTGCCTTAATGCCCATAGACACCTGAGATAGGCACAGACTCCCCGTGACCCGAGGAAAGATCGGATAAAGCGGTAGAAGATGAATGAATGAATGATTACAAAATCAGTAATCTTAAATGGGCTTTACTGAAGGTCACATTAGTTTCTGTTAAGTTATGGTATACAGTGTTTGTTTTGTGATCACTGTTTTATAGTTTGTGCATTCAGTGAAAGTGGTAGCTGAATTAGCTGGGTTTGACTAAACCTGCACAGTGATTTGCTTATACTATCTTCTAATCCAACCTAGGATTAAGCGGTTACCTCCCTAAGTGGATCTTAGAACTAAGCAAAACTTAATTTCGTTCTATATTTTGTTCAGCCACAGAACTATAATTATGTGAGAGTGTATGCAGGCATACATACTGTCGAACTACTGAAAACTAGTTACTCTACTAATACCCAGTAACTAGGCAATCTAGGATGTACAACAATGTCATTTTCTTTTCAGCTACGTTTTCACTTCATTTTCCCAAAATAGTATTGTATTTGGTACATATATTGGAATCCAATATGAAAAAATTAAACCACCTTGGTGATGGGTCATATATGGGTAATCACGTTCACAGTCACTGTCAGAATTTACCTTGGAAAAAGTTGTTTTATGGAAATTTACAATAAACAGTCTTTAGAATCAACATTTCTGTACATTTCTATCCTCTGCCTCGGAACCAACAACCAACCCAGAAGCTGAAGCAAGCAGTTCAATGCACCATATCGACACAATAAAATTTCCTACACGTCAGGGGACATCGCGAAACCTGAAACTCATAGACTCTCACCTCATAAGACTCCAGAGCCATTGATTCCACTCGCTCCGAGTTATCCAGCAAATCCTGTAACTCGGATTGCCCGAGATCCTGAAGCTTCTCCATTGATTTGCCAGTACAGCTGTAAATGAAAATTGCAGACAAAAAAAAGATTAAAATAACTATCTCTGAAGTGTTTACATCCTGTCAGGGATGTTTGATTAAACATATAAACCTTTAAGGACAACGTGAATGACTTTTCAAGTCAGATAAACCATAATAAAACTGTTTTATTATAGATCAGCTGTTTTGCACTGAGCCAGGTGCGAAGCTTCACCAACTAGAACGTCAATACTTACCTAGCATGTCAGGCTTTATGTCATTTCACTTCTCTAATACATCTGTAGATTCATAAGTGGAGACTTAAAATAGGTGTCTTTGGTCAGGGAACCAAACAAACCTAATAGAGGTCATTCATGCAGTGAATTGGGAAAGCCTTACTATGTTTTTGACAGACAATAATGGACAAGAATATACACAAAAGATTAACCTGAGAACTAGTCAACCAAAGGAATAATACAACAGACTCATAATCATTCATTACATTTATATAGCGCCCTTCATTTTCTCAAAGCGCTTTACATTATGAGAGGGGGATTATGCATGTTTTTGTGTTGTCAGTGTTCAGTCTGTTATTAAAAACACTACTCCTTTTAATAACAGACTGAACAGCAGATTGTTTGTAATAGATCTTGCCCATCTTTGTCCAAATGCTTGACTATGTATTCAGTAACTACACCTGCATTCAAACAACATTACAGACAATTGGACAAGAACCCCTTATTATGCCATAGTCGTTTGGTTAGTTAATCCTAAACATATTTCATGGGTGATTATCTATACAAGAGAATGGATAACCTTCTGATTGTACTACACTACTCATGCAGTATTTTATGTTTTGGTTTATTTTACAGATCATGGCATTCGTATTCTTGCTATAATGCTATTACAACGGTCATATTTATGTTTCTTTTTCTCGTTCGTCACATTTTTTATTATTATTTTATTTATTGCTGTCGCAATTTCAGGACCACACAAGATTAATGAAGTTAAAGTTGCAGCATGTTGTACCATGTTGTCTAATCGGTCTCCCCAATCCCAGTTTAACTCCTGCCTATCAGGCACATGGTCCAATTATCTATAAGGACAACAAAACCCGTATGTAATGCTGACCGAGTTGATGTAACATGAATTATTTAGTGGGGAGGGGGGGGGGAAGACAAATACTTACAAGGTGCTCGCAAATCAAATTCGTTGGTTTAGCGAGCACATCGACAAACATCCGACTTGAATCAGAAGCCTGTGACGTAAAATGAAAACGGAAGCGCTGCCCTTGGACGTAAATAAAACTAACAAAAACACACGCCGTGTGTAAATTTGTTTAAGCAGGACTTGGCCGTCAGATCCGCCAACAATAGCCACCAAAGCCGGTTAGTATCCCCTGGTGTTTTTTGGGCTGCCTGCACGGCACTTTGCTTTATTTACCGAGCAGAGCCTTTTTAGTCAGCTAGTCAGCTAGCAGCCAATGGAGCAAATGTAGAAGGAAATCACCCCTACTTAAAGATGACCACGCAAAAAAAAAAAGTACACGGAAACGCCGTTTCGAGCAAAACGACACATGCGTCGAACCGACAACAACAGCCAAGAAACGCTGTATTTCACAGGAAATAATTCACTCTCTCCTGCGAAAGTTTCACTTCTTGCTGACAGATACCGCCGCCATATTTTGGAATAATCCACTCTCATTTCTGTCAAGGGGGTGCGTATGGTAGGCGACATTATTTGGATTTGGAAACAATTTAATGAAAGGGGAAATAAACAATATTTAAGTCTGAATTTAGGTTCAATTTCTTCTCGTTTAACATCTAATATGGTACGTTTTACAAGCGCTAATGTTGACGTTAAATTTGTACATAACAGCTGTTCACTAGTGGTATAGGCTGTTGTTCAGCTGACTCATGGGAAACCCCAAAGTGACAGGATTGTTCCATTCGCTTCGTGGCAGCGGGGAGGCCCAGCACAGTGGCTCACTTCAACTGCAAATGACGTTCTGCGTTTTCTAAACTTTTCTAAAATACCCTTTAAGCAGTTGTTCAGCAAAACTGGAGTGTGTTTAATGGAAACGTTTTGTTTGACAACCAAATATATCCTTCTAACAACAAAATTAAGCACATATAACATTTTTTTGTACACAAATTACAAAAAACAAATGGTTTGGAACCCTAAAATGCTATATTTCAAATAATTTTGATATTTGGTACATCTTTTGGTAAATATGTGAAAATACCACCATTAAACACTTGTCAAGAATATCTTAGACACCAAGATTTGATTCAAATATCATGCATGGAAGGCACCGCAACACTCATGTTTTTGGTTCTGGATACAAAATAAACAGTCATTATTAAATAGTTAATAAATAGTTAATAGAGTTATTTCTACATCAGTTAAATGTGATTTCAAAAGGTTTATACAAATACATTGACACATATTTCCTTATAAATGACTGTAAACTAACAGGCCACAAATATGATGCACCAGAACATCAGAATTGGCTTGCATTTAAAATACAGCTAATATTTTTAAAAACTGTTATACACAACATTTTCTCATAGTATCTCTTATCTTATATAGCTGAATCATGCCAAAAAGATTTTGTTTCTGGAAATTAAGTACAATTCTAGACATTACTCTAAATTAGTGAGGGCTTTCTGCCTGCTAAACTGCAGTTCAGAGTCATTCCTTTTACTTCCCACACCATGACTGTTCCAATGGACAAAATCATTGTTAATCACATTATTCTCCACTTTAGTGTCTGGTGTAAACTGAAGCCCTATACCTGTACACGCACAGAACGTCTGTGAACAGCAATTTTCAAGTCTTGTCAAAGGTTCTTTGCCAAAAGTTTTGGTCTGGACTTTGACTGGCTTATTCTAACACATGAATAAATATGCTTGGATGTCAATTCCACTGTAGCTCTGGCTGTATGTTTAGGGTCGTTGTCCTGCTGGAAGTTGAACCTCCTCCCCAGTCTCAAGCCCTTTGCAGTTTCTAACAGGTTTTCTTCCAGGATTGCCCAGTGTTAAGCGCCGTCCATCTTCACATCAACTTTGACCAGATTACCTGTCCAGAAGAAAACCATCTGCACAGCATGATGCTGCCACCGTGTTTCTTGGTGGGAATGGTGTTTAGGCTCCTGTGCAGTGTTAGGTTTCCACCATACATAGATACAGTTTTGCACACAAGCTAGCTGCTTCTTGGATCAATTTTCTTCTTGCCCAGCCTGTCAGTTTAGGTTGACAGCCATGTCTTTGCAGGTTAGCACATATTCTCTTCTCTTCTATTCTATTTTATTCTATTCTATTAAAGAATTTATTTGACTTGACTTCCAACTGACTAAAGCAGGCTCTGTGTCTGAACACAACATACAATACTGTAAAGTATTTTTAGTGCCAATACAAAATGTCTTTACTACCTTGACTTAATTGACTTAAGGTAAAATTATCTAAACTTTATCTGGAAACAAATGGTAATATATATATATATATATATATATATATATATATATATATATATATATATTATAGAATTAGAATTTATACAATTAAATGCAACCTATGTGTAAAGTTTGTGCAGTCGTCATATAACATTTTCACACACAGAGTTTCTGAGCAGCACCATGCTATTCAAAAGTTTTTTTTTATTAAAAAAAAGAAATGTAACATAAAAGAGTATATTAACAGACAGTTATACATTGTATTTTACAATTTCTCTGTTATGCCAGTATATGTTATTATAGTGCATTAGTAGCATGCTTTGCTTTTCAGTTTGTTTTCAATGCTCTCATAGCTGAAAATAAAAGGAAACCTTGAAGAGTAAGCGCTCCCATGTCGTAGACCAAAAGCACTGCTGAGACTGATTTGAAATATTCCTGTAGGGGAAAAAAGGTCAAACTGTTCATAGATTTTAGAAACATACAGGCATTATGAGCTTTGTGTGATAAATAAACTAATGGTAAATTCAAATAAGAACAATCACTGGAAGAAAAATAAAGTCACAACAACTCACAACGATTCCATCTTGTGGACAATCATTTAGACTATGCATGGTCCAATCACAAGTTTTAACAGACTTTATGTCATTGATTGCATAGCCATAAACAGCAATGGCACACAACCCCATCAACAGTCCAGTGGCACTAGCATACAAACAGCTCTTCACCTAGCAAAAAAAGACAGTTAAAATCATTGCAGATCTGAAAACACACTACAAAAGAGTTTGTACTTTATTATTGGTTTCCTCCCTTCACTTTAGAGTTAGCAACACCTAGAGTTGAAATTGAAGTTCTTTTTAGAAGTTACTCAAAACCAACTACTTTCGAATGATGAATTATGAACGTCATATCACAACAAACCATGAACTCCACTTCCCAGAAACCTTCAAACATGGCCATTGTGCAAGAATGTCAGGAGTAGAGGGTGGAGCCGAATGGAACAAGCGCTAAGGAAGACCTGTATCTGATGAGTAATCAGCGTGCTCGATTCCAGTTCGGCGGATATTGGTTGAAATTGGGCTATTGTTAACCAAAGGAAGAGAAGGATGGGGGAAGACATCTATAGACCCATGAGGGAAAAGTGAAGTGTAGGAGAGTAGAAGTTATGGTGTTTAAATGTTGCTACTCTGACTGGTAAAGGCAGAGATTTAGCTGATATGATGGAGAGGTAGATATGTTGCATATTGGAAGTGGGTTTAAACATTTCTATCATGGTATGGATGTAAAGAGTAATGGTGTAGGGGTAATACTGAAGGAAGAGTTCAGTTAGAGTGTAGTGGAGGTGAAGAGAGTTTCTGACAGGTTGATAAAATTGAAGCTGTAAGTTGAAGGCATGATGATAAAAGTTATCAGTGCCTAGGCTCTGCAAATAAGTTGATGGAGAGTACCTAGAAAGATTGGTGATAGGTGCAGACTTCAATGGCCATGTTGCTGAGGGAACAGAGGTGATGAGGAGGTGATGGGTAGGTATGGCCTAAACGACAGGAATGTGGAAGGGCAGGTGGTGGTATATTTTGCTGAAAGGGTGTAAATGGCAGTTTGGTTGGTTGGATGGACTGTTGGCAAAACAGAAAAGTAGGCCAGAGTTTAAGGAGATGAGGCAGCGGATGAAGAGGGATATGGCTAAAGCCAAGGAACAGGAATGTGAGGAGATGCATGTTAGCAGTATGTATGGCATAAAGTTGATCAGTCACAGCATGAAGTTATGGGAAAGAGTAGTGGATGCAAGTCTGAGAGAAGAGGTGACCATTCTGAGGAAGAGCTCTACGGATGTAATATTTGGTTTGAGAATTTGTTGGGTTAGAGAAGGTGAGAGGAGTTGCATGTTGGTCATGGATCTAGAGAAAACATACGTATAGGGTGAGAAGTTGTGTATTGAGAGCAAGAGTTGCAGGAGCAGTGCATAGTCTAGAAAAGCATACGACAGGGTTCCAGTGAGAAGTTGTGTGTATTGGAGCATGTATGAGTAGACAGCATGTGAGGTGTAGGACATGTATGAGGACAGCGTGACAGCAGTGAAGTGTGCAGTAGGAAGGACAGACTGGTTCAAGGTGGAGGTGGGACTGCATCAAAGATCGGCTCTGAGCACTTTCCTGTTTGCGGTGGTGATGGACAGGGTGAGAGATGGGGTCAGACCAGTATTCTTCATGGACTATGATATTTACAGATGATATTGTGATTTGTGGTGATAGTATGGAGCAGGTAGCACTAAGACAGAGTGCATGAGTGTGAATGTGAGGGAAGGAGTGGAGTGGTCAGGTTCCAGAAGTGATGAAGGTGGATGAGTTTAAGTGCTTGGGGTAAACAGTGCACAGTTATGTAGAGTGTGTTTGGGGAAGTGAAGAAAAGAGTGCAGGCAGCGGGGAGTGGGTGTAGAAGAGTTATAGGAATGATTTGTGATAGAAGGGTCTCTGCAAGAGTGAAAGGGAAAGTTTATAGGACTGTGGTGAGACCTGAAATGTACTGTATAGAGACAATATTTCACTGGGAGTGATGAGGATGGACAGGATTAGAAAATAAGTTTATTAGATGGACAGTCCATGTGGGATATTTTGTGGGGGGGGGGGGGGAAAATAAGTGTATTAGATGGACAGAATATGGGATAGGGTGACGAGGTGAGCGAGGCTAGATTGAGACGGTATGGACAGGTGCAGAGGTGGGACAAGTGGTACAGAGGGAGAAGAATGCTGAAGATAGAGGCCAAGGAGGCGGTTTATGGATGTAATGAGGGAAGACAAGCAGGTAGTTGGGGTGAAAGGAACAGATGTAGAGAACAGGATAGTGTGCAGAAGGATTACCTATCGGGAGTAGCATAAAGTGGAAGAAGAAAAATTAAAACAAACAAACAAAAAAACTTGCCATCTTCCTGCTAGGATTTCTTTCACATGCCATTGCTAAAGATCCTCCAGCTACATACTGCACAGAGACATTACAAAAACATTAGAGAAAGTTAACGCATTTAATTCACATTTGTGCTGTTAGGTTTGCTTAATATTTAAGGGTGATCAAAGTTTATAGTCGTTCGAGTGATTACAGTTTTACTCAGCTGCTATGAAGCATTGTTCAAATTATCCTTAATATTTGCAAACCAGTAAAAGCATTCTCAAAATTATTTGTACAAACAACACAACACTTTCTTGCAAAACCCTTAGTTCACATTTGTGTTAAGGAAACTATTATAGCCATCAGAATAACAAGAAATTTTATTAAATGTTCAAAAATAAGATTGTCACAATGTTAACACACAAATGTTGTCAGGATGATAGTACACAGTTTGAGTATTTCCTGATATAAACTACTGTTTGGATTGCAATGTTTGAAAGTACACATGGCTGAATTTCCTTTCCAGAAATTAAATCACAGAAATTTAAATTCCAATTTTCATGAATTGCAATTCTTTATTTTACTCTGTCTGTATTTGCTTGCCAAATGAAGGTTCACGAAATTCACTTTTGACCTATATTAGAGAACTCGTTGATTATTGGCTGATCTGATGCCATATCTCCAGTGTGAAATTCATTTAACATGCACAGTTCTTCATTTCAAGACACATTAATAAAAAAGGTTAATAGCAGTTTAAGTTTGACGGATTAACTAGTTTTGCATTCAATGACAATTCAAGTTTTTTTGGTGGTTAATGTGAAACTAGTATCATATATTTAGATTAACATGAGATAATATAGAAAACAGCACACAATTGTAAACAATCAATTAAATGAATGTTCCAACGCATTCACAATTTGATCAACACATAAAGAATAACTTTAATGATGTGCACAAGTGACTTAAATACGGTTGTTTGTTGAACAAGTAGTTTTGATCATTTCATTTCTGATCTGAGATATGATCCAATGCAACTAAGAAAAACTGTAATATGCAGGAAATAAATATATGACTATATATGACAAATACTAATAGTGTAAAGGAAGACATCTTACTACTGTCCCGATGAAAACTGGGCATATGTGTAGTTTTTCTATGTTGATGCTCATGTAGTAAGTCGGAAGTCCCAGTAGTGCTTGGAACACTCCAAATAATATTGTCATTACCTAAAGCATAAGGGACAAAGTATCATATGTCACTGAACAAATTTAACACTGTAAATGTATCACTAACTTTGATTCAGAATTAATAATAACTTTATGTTCATAATAATAATAATATGAACTCACTTCATGAAAGAAAAGCGATATCCATAAAGATAGACCGAAAGACAGACAGGCAGAAAGACAGACAGACAGACAGATAGATAGATGGTGGTTGTTTGTTTGTTTATTTGGTTAACCCAATTACTCACCGCTACAAGCTCTGAATCGTAAAATCTGAACAGACGATGCAATTTGCATGGGGGTTCAATCTGTGTCTCTGTCATCTTAAAAGAAATGAAATTTAAAGATCAGCGTATATATTACCGGAAACAGAAATATCTTTTACATTTAAAAATATATATATTTACAATATTGGCAGATTCAAATGATGCACAGTGAATAAAATCATGCAGATACAGTTCAAGCAAATGTTCACATGAAAAATCAGAATGGAGATGGACAGGAAACTGACAAAATGTGAGTCTATGGTTGAATTCTAGAAAACAAAACAATAATTATTATGGGTGTGCTGTATACAATCGTTGTATTTATAAAAACACTATTAATAACAGTAATATATTAAGGCTAATACTCCTTGAGGGGATTGAGTAACTGGATGAGCTATGTTGTCGAGGGCTATATGCCCCTGGTAGGGTCTCCCAAGGCAAACAGGTCCTAGAAAACGGCTCAGACAAAGAGAGGTTCCAGATCCCTTATGAAGAAAATTTTTTTATCAAAGACCGTAATGTTGCCTGGTATGGCCTGGCTCAGCCCGAATGATAGACGTGGGGACACCTTCCCGTGGGCCCACCACCTGCAGGAAGGCTCATAAGGGACCAGTGCAATGTGGTTCGGACAATGGTCGAAGGCAGAGGCCTCTGGACACAGAGACTAGCTCTAGAGATATGGAATGTCACCTCGCTGGTGGGGAAGGAGCCTGAGCTTGTGAGGGAGGTTGAGAGTTACCGCTTAGAGATAGTCGGGCTCACCTCCACTCACAGTCTGGGCTCTGGAACCATACTCCTCGAAAGAGGCTGGACTCTACATTATTCTGGAGTTTCCCGCGGTGAGAGACAATGGGCTGGCATGGGCCTGCTCATAGCCCCCCGCTTAGCCGGCATTTGTTGGAGTTTACCCCGGTGAACGAGAGGGTTGTTTCCCTGCGCCTTCGTAATGGGGAAAAGACTCTCAATGTTATTTGTGCCTATGTGCTGAATGACAGTGTAGAGTACCCGGCCTTCCTGGCGTCTCTGGGAGGGGTGCTGATAAACGCTCCGATTGGAGACTCCGTTGTTCTACTGGGGGACTTCAATGCCCATGTGGGCAATGACAGTGATACCTGGAGGAAGGGGCGTGATTGGGAGGAACGCCCCCCCCGATCTGAACCCGAGTGGTGCTCTGTTATTGGACTTCTGTGCTAGTCATACTTTGTCCATAACGAACACCATGTTTAAACACAAGGGTGTCAATCGTTACACATGGTACCAGGACACCCTAGGCCGGAGATCGATGATGGACCTCGTGGTTGTTTCATCTGACCTCCATCCGTGTGTTTTGGACACTCGGGTGAAGAGAGGGGCGGAGCTGTCAACTGATCACCACCTGGTGGTGAGCTGGATTCGATGGCGGGGAAGGAAGCTGGACAGACTCGGCAGACCCAAACGTATTGTGAGGGTGTGCCTCGGAACGCCTAGCAGAACCCCCTGTCAGAGACATCTTTAACTCCCACCTCCGGCAGAGCTTCAACCAGATCCCGAGAGGAGGTTGGAGACATTGAGTCTGAGTGGACCATGTTCTCCACCTCCGATTGTCGATGCAGCCATTCTGAGCTGCGGCCGTAAGGTCTCAGGTGCCTGTCGTGGCGGCGGTGGTGGTCAATCCCCGAACCCGGTGGTGGTCCGTCCGGAAGTAAGAGATGACTGAAGAAGGAGTCCTTCCGAGCCTGGTTGGCTCTTGGGACCCCTGAGGCAGCTGATGGGTACCGTCAGGCCAAGCGGGCTGCGGCCCGGGTGGTTGTTGAGGCAAAATCTCGGGTATGGGAGGAGTTCGGAGAGGCCATGGAGAGGGACTATCGGTCGGCCTCAAAGAAGTTCTGGCAAACCGTCCGACATATCAGGAAGGGGGAAGCAGTGCCCTGCCAAAACTGTCTACAGTGGAGGTGGGGATCTGTTGACTTCAACTGGGGACATCATCGGACGGTGGAAGGAATACTTTGAGGATCTCCTCAACCCCGGAGTCATGCCTTCCGATGAGGAAGCAGAGGCCAATGGGCTCAGAGGTGGCAATCATCTATCACCCAAGCTGAAGGTCACCGAGGTAGTTGAGAAGCTTCTCGGTGGCAGAGCAGCGGGGGTGGATGAGATCCGCCCCGAGTACCTGAAGTCTCTGGATGTTGTGGGGCTGTCTTGGCTGACACGCCTCTGCAACATCGCGTGGCAGCTGGGGACGGTGCCTCTGGATTGGCAGACCGGGGTGGTGGTTCCTCTTTTTAAGAAAGGGGACCGGAGGGTGTGCTCCAACTATAGGGGGATCACACTCCTCAGCCTTCCTGGGAAAGTCTATGCCAGGGTACTGGAGAGGAGAATTCGGCCTTTAGTCGAAACCCCGGATTCAGGAGGAACAATGCGGTTTTCGACCTGGCCGTGGAACACTGGACCATCTCTATACCCTCTACAGGGTGATGGAGGGATCATGGGGGATCATCTGTTTGCCCAACCGGTCCAACCGGTCCACATGATGCTTTGTGGATTTGGAGAAGGCATTCGACCGTGTCCCTCGCCCTCTGCACTTGTGGGGGGTGCTGGGAGTATGGGGTCTCCGGGAGGGGGTCCGAGGCTGTAGGGCGGCGCGATGCACGGAGCAGGAGTTTGGTTCGCATTGCCGGCAGTAAGTCAGACCTGTTTCCGGTGCATGTTGGACTCCGGCAAGGCTGCCCTTTGTCACCGGTTCTGTTCATTATTTTTATGGACAGAATTTCTAGGAGCAGCCAGGGGCTGGAGGGAGTCTGGTTTGGGGACCACAGGATCTCGTCTCTGCTTTTTGCCGATGATGTTGTCCTGTTGGCTCCATCAGGCCAAGACCTTCAGCATGCACTGGGAAGGTTTGCAGCCGAGTGTGAAGAAGCAGCTGGGATGAAGAATCAGCACCTCCAAGTCCGAGGCCATGGTCCTTAGCCGCAAAAAGGTGGTTAGCCCACTTCAGGTTGGTGGAGAGCTCCTCCCCCAAGTGGAGGAGGGGAGGATGGAACGGGAGATCAAGTATCTCGGGGTCTCATCACGAGCGAGGGGAGGAAGGAACGGGAGATGGAACGGGAGATGGGCGGATCGGTCCGTCAGCCTCTGCACCGGTCCGTCATGAGAGGGAGATGAGCCAAAAGGCAAAGCTGAGCCAAAGGGCAAAGCTCATAGTGAAGAGGGAGCTGAGCCAAAAGGCAAAGCTCTCAATTTACTGGTCACTCTCACCTATGTTCCTACTCTCACCTATGGCCTTTGGCTTTGGGCAAGATCCGAAAGGACAAGATCCCGGATACAGGCGGCCGAAATGAGCTTCCTTCGCAGGGTGGCTGGGCGCTCCCTTAGAGATAGGATGAGAAGTTCAGTCACTCGGGAGGAGCTCAGAGTAGATCCTCTGCTACTCCACCTCGAGAGGGGCCAGATGCCGTGGCTTGGGCATCTATTTCGGATGCCTCCTGGGCGCCTTCCAATATGATATTTTTCATGAAAGTGACAGAAGGTGGTTTCAGAAGATGGTTTATATACACTAATCTGGGAGTCATAATAAATACATTCGATGTGTTAAATAAGTAAAATGTATAAGCCTTAGCATGAAGACCATTTTTAGACTTTTTCTCAAAGATTCTGAGCAGGGGAAAAGTATTACAATTTTACGGTTAGGGTTTACTCTTTATGCTGGAGAACAACTGACTGTCATGGCTATAAAATAATTCAAATGACAGTAACTAATTGGCCTCTCAAATATTTCACAACATTTAATCTAAATATAAAATGTGCACTAAAATGTGTACATGTTTAATGGTCATTGACAACACCTTTTAAGTAGTATAAGCAGAATAGAACACTGTTGACTGTGCAGTTATACGGACATGATTCACTTTAGGGTGATAACCGCACTACGCTTTATTGCATTGTTGGAATGCATTGTTAGTTTGTCATGTGTTAGTCCTTACATAATAGATTGGCTTCATTGTTGACCAGAATGAACATATTAAAATTGGTTTGTGCATGAATGGTTTGTAAAGGGGGAGAATACTGGAACAGATTCTTTTTACGGGGGGAAATGGACGCTGCAGGGGACACATCAGAAATTTACAACAATGTGCCATCTTAAAATCTTAAGCTTTGACCTTTTAGAATTACAATTACATTTCTGCAATGAACTCTATAAAGAATGGCAAGAATATTAACTACTGTTTTATCAAGCAACTGAAGTGAATTTATTCTTTCACTGGAGATTTCTGCACAGGAAGTGAGAGGATACTGGAATCAATCCTAAGAGGAAAAGATACACTGTGAGAGAAAAGGACAGGGAGCTTTGATGAAAACCACATGTTCTGGTTTCAACATTGTGGAATGTAATCTAAAAGTGTGTTTGGTGATAGATGTAGGCTGTACACTCTTTACTATCTCTAATCATATATTGTGTCATACTGTCATTATCAGAAAAATGCACAACCATGCATTCAAGAATTATGTGTTTCTGGCTCATGGACAACAAAAGCAACAAATGAACAGCAAAAGAAATGGTGTAGTATGAACTCCAGTGCAACAACACTAAAATATGCGGTGGGATCACCAGTTAGTGTTGCCAGATTGGCCACAATGCTGGCCTTTTTTTTTTTACCACTTCTAAACATTTTTTTTCTCTTATATTACTAAGAACTCAAATGTATTATGGTCCATGTATTATATTGACTATTTAACAGGATATTATATATCAGTGAGTTTATTTCATTTTCCCTCACAATATATTTATTAGTAAGTGAGTTTATTTCTAGTGAATTGTGTAATGCTTTTATTTAAAGATGATAATCAGACATTTTACAATTGACTAGGCAGAAAGTTACGGATATGATTTGTTGAGGCAGTAAGAAATCAGTATTAGTATTTTGTATTCGTATAAAGTATTTTATTTCAACACTATGCACACCCCAACATACAAATAGGTTTGTCATGGATTACACTTCCCAGTGTCACACAAATATATGGCTTTCTAATCACACACTTGAATGTAATTAAGTATTGATTTATGTTTTATTCTTGTTTTGAACTTGCTCTGCTCCTTGTTTTGTGATGTTGGAGTTTGCCCTCATATAAGTGTTTGCTTATGTCCCTGAACCCTTGCTGTTTTTTTTGGACCACATTTCTAGACCATTGATTGGGATTTGTTTGGCATCCACATACCATACCTCTAATGCAACTTCTAACTACAGCTGAAGTGTCAGCTTTAATCCAAATCCAACTGTCAGGAGATCAAGTTGTATACATTAATACTACCTTATTGTCATTTGGAAATACATGGGTTAAAAAAGATGTAAAAAAGATGGTACTTTGTTTCCAAGCTTCTGACTGAATAATAGTCTTCTCTAAGACTTGTTCTTCTCTTTTACCAGCAAATGATATTTGAATGAACTAATAATATAGAATAAGAAATGATGCTGTTTGCTAAACTGTGCTCCCTACATAACTGCATAACTACAACCCACGCAGTGGGATACACTTTAAACAATCTGGCAACACTCTTCCCAGCTGTCCAAGGGCCAGTAACAACCCTAGACTGCTATACCCCAGCACCCCCGTTCACCCCCTCCAACACACACAATCACGCACGCACGCACACACACACACACCATATTCATTCCAAAACTCAACGATGTCTCCAAAACAAATGATATTCCTTTAGTATTAAGCAAGGCAATTGCTGAACATTCTACATGTTTAAATCGCTACGCAATATATACAAAATATGCACTTAAAACAAATGAAATGAAAAGCACATCTGATTCTCTGAGAAGATTTATTCAAAAGCATGGACTTACACTGACAGTAGGAGTTGATGACTTGGTAATCTCTTTATTCAGCAGGAGAACACTGAGTGCTGGAGTGGTGGTGATATCGAGGGGAACAGAAAATAAAGTGCGCAAGTATTAGTCCACTTGGGAGGGAGGAATGGAGGGAGAGGATGGAGGGATGGAGGGGGCTGCTGGAGAGAACGTTTCTTTCTGAGAAATAAGGAGAAACGGGCGGGACGTAGTGTGCTTGTGCATGAGCATTTTTGTGTGTTGTGTGTGTGTGTTGTGTGTGTGTGTGCGCGCGCGTTTCATCAAGTCTCTCTCGGGTTCATTTTTTGCTCTCTCTACAGTGTAACTGAATTGTGGAAAAGTTTTGAGCAGGCTGGAAATATCAAGATTGTAGGTAGGTGAATAATAGAGCGTTATATTAATGCAATATCAATGTATAATGTTCTGAGGTCAAAATTGGTACATTGTTGGAAACATAGTTTGTGTCGTCGTCTCTGGGTCTTAGCGATGCTGGAGCACTGATACTGTTTATGTTGACTGGATTTCAAACAGAATACACTCTTTGTAGGTATCAGTTTTACACTACGTTTACTGTGGACTTACTATGGTCTTCGTTTGAAATTTGCCTCATAATCTTTTAACTAACATATAAAGCAAGACATTTTGAGTTTGTTAATTATGTAAAAAAAAAAAACATGTATTATTATTAATAATAATAAATTAAATAATACTGATGATGGAAGCAGATATTTACACCACATTACATCTAATTAGAGATATGTTTAATTTGTACCCCATCCCTTCTTCTTCTTCTTCTTCTTCTGTTCATTAGTATTAGTATTATTATTGATACATTTCTTTAATAATCAAGAGTAGCTTGTTGATGCACCTCACTTTGCACCAAACAAAACACGTAAACTGGAAATAATTTATCATTCTTCAAAACAGAAAACAATGCTGTACACAAGACCGCCACCCCGAAGTCAGATTCTTAGTGCAAACACAGAAAAGGCAAGACATTCAGTTTTTAGTCATTTTAGGCGTTCAGTTTCTAGTCATCAGCCTGCAGCATTTCACTTTGAGTTACAAAAAACAGAAAACTCAATCTCATCTCAAATCCTTTGCATCCAAAACTTCCCCTGTTGAGGTAAACAGTTTAGTATTTTTTAACATCACGACATGGTGAGACTGTGACTATACCAAGCCAATGCCCCTGTTAGGTTGTGAATATACTATTAGCTATAAAACTAAATAGTTTATCCATATATTCCTTTAGAGAAATTAAATTTTAGTATCCAATTGGGAGGGGGGTCGTAGCCCAGCATTTGGCTCTGGGCCGAAATGTCACAACTTTGAGTCCCAGTCAAGCTGCCACCAGTGGGCCCTAGAGCAAGGCCTTATTTGCTCAGTCTGCCCCAGCCATTAGGGTTGCAAAAGCCACTGCCTTGCTATTGCTGGTCCCAATCCTAGGGAGGGTTATGTTAGGAAGGGCATCCAGCGTAAAAACATCTGCCAAATCTAATATGCAGATTATCCGTTGTGCTGCCCCCAAATGGGAGAAAAAAAGAAACCTTTAGTATCCAGTTGTAATGTGTGTGTGATATTAATAAACTTTGAATAATTTACCTATTCAAGCATGCATCTTCAGGTAGTGTGCTTTATCTTGGTCATAGTCTCAAAGGAGACATTCAGTGAACATTGGACAAGGGTTGGTAATCACCTTGGATAGAATGCCAGTTCATTACAGGGCACTCTTTTATACTTAGACTAACCAATTCACCAACAGGCATTTTTTGGCAGTTCCTGGAAAAATAGACCTGTGGCTCATGCAGAGACAGGGGAAGTGTGCCAGTCAGGACCATTTCTCTTTACGAGCACTCAGTATAGGTTAAACTAACGTGTAATCAATTGCATTCATTATCTGTACGATTACAACAGAAGCATTATAATAACTTTGCTTGAGTATTTGTGTATTTCAAATAAATAAAGAAAATAAATGCCATGTTAACTAACTTCTTCTCTTTCCTTGAATGTCTAGGCACTGAGCAAAAATGGCATTAACTGTGGCGAGTGACTTGTCTGTCAGTGTAGCCTCAGATCAAAATATTAACAAATTAACAGACAAACAGGAGACACTGAAGAAGAGCATAAAGAAAGGAGACCTGAAATCAATAGGGGTAAGACTGTCCAGTGATGTACAGTATTTTCTGTCATACATACATACATATATACATACATATACTGTTATAATTGAAATCAAGGACAAGTCAACATATACATATACACTATGCTCTCTAATGCTCAAGTGTGCTCGTTATAAGTCCTAACTTATATCCCATTTTACTTTAACAAACCAACCTTCTTCTAGATTTCCCAGGTCATGCTTGGATTTCTGATAATTTCTTATTCTGTGCCACTGCTCTCTGCCAAAATGACAGAGGTTGTTACGTTTGGTGTTCCATGGTGGAGCGGCATATCTGTGAGATATTGTTTTTTATTATTACCTCAACGCTATGGCCTAATGAAAAAACGTACACCAAAGAATCTCTGTTGTCAGTAAGAATTTGTTAAATTCACTTTGTTTACTCCTTTTCAGTTTGTCATTGCTGGTGCGATTGCTCTTGTAATGGATAAACATGACAACGTTTATTCGGTAAGTTTCAGTTGGTGGAAGACGGATTTTGCTATTCATAATTGTATATTATATAAATGCAAACATATGATCACTAATTCGATATTCTACTTTAGCAATATTAAGAATAGTAACAAATAATATACAGGGGGTTGTATGGGATATTGTCTGCATGTAATGAAACACTGCAATATTAATTAGATTAAAATAGGCTGTTATTATCCAGAGGTGGCAAAAAGTATTTTACTTAAGTAGAAATATGTTTTGAAATACGCTGGTAAAAATACTGACTACACTCTTTTACTCAAGTTAGAGTAAAGAAGTATGGGCTCTGAAATGTAACTGAACTGCACATTTTTATCTGTTCTAAACCAAACATACCATGCAGAGGAAATATTCTTGTAACGGTTTGAAAGTAATTATGGTGTTTTAAAATAATGTAACTCATCAGGATATCAAACGGAACCTTTGTTTCCACACGATGTTTAATGAGGTGATAACGAATAAACTGGATCTCTTTCTGTTTTTGTGGATTGGTTTATTTAAAGAAGATATTTTGATCTTACTATTCATATATTTATGTTTGTGAGGAAAACATTCCGTGAAATTCTGATTGTTTTATGTATGTTTCTGTGAAGAGAGATGATATTGAAAAAAAAAATAGGAAAGAGAAAAAGACATGATGAGGGAAAAAACAAGCAACTTATAACAGGAAATTACTCATTTTGTGGAAGTTCCAGAAGAGTTCTACAAAAAAATGTGTTCAAAATGATTTTAAAAAAAAGTATAGATCAATTTTGAATAAAAGGAGTAATTAAAACTGGTACATGATTTGCATGAAACACATCACACCAACCATTTGTTCATTATTTTTATATACCATGCTCCATTTATATGATTTATTACCTATTATGCCAATGCAGTGTTAAAATGAAGCCTAGTACAAGTAGAGATTGCTAAATGTAAAAGTTAAAAAATAAATATTGATGTTTAAAAGGATGTTTTATTCCAGTCCATTTCCTATGCTATTTGTTTGTTTACCAACTCTAGGTTTTCGCATGCATGGCGTTCACTGTGTTGGCTGCGGTCATCTCGGTCATTGCCATAATCTTCTACAGTGTTGATATTATAAGAAACCCACATACTACCTGCAAGTTAAACCAAGTGACTACCTGTGATGATTTATATTACTCCACAGTATGGCAAAGATGTTTGTTCTATTCTCAACAAATACATCTCAGCTTTTCTATATTGTAATGCATGTGAAACCAACTCATTCTTGATTTCCCCCCCCCCACACTTTTTTTTTCATAGAAAGTCAGTGTAGAAATGAAGTCAATCCTCCTATTCCTCAGCTTGGTGCAGGCTTCCATCTCCTCTGCTTTTGCTTTTATTCTGTACAAAGAAAGACACAATTCTAACAACTATCTGGTAAGAGGAATACACAAAATAATATATTCTTGCCCTGTTCAATGTTCATATTAAAGGGTTAACCCAGTAGTGCTGCACAGTTGGTACAAGTTGTTCAAAAGTGCATTCACTGGTCAATTTATAACCTATTTACAATTCCAGAGTAAGCCCCCTGCCCTCGAAAAAACATTTCCCTCGAAAAAAACAATTATATTTAGCTAACTAAAAACCTTTGCAGAACCACACACAACAAGTATGCCAACTTTTTTGAATGTGTTACCAGATTTGGCAACTTTATCTTATTATTTTAATCAAATACAAAATAAAGCCTAGCAAACACATCATAGTATCATGCAGCGGTTACAACTCATTCCACAACCGCTTTTACAAAAGTAAAAACATCTGGAAAAATGAAAGTCACTAGCAAATGTGGCCTGAAACTAAGACCCACAAAAGTTTCTTCATGATCAGTTTCTTTTGATTGCATTGTTCTTCGACTGCATGGCTGCTTCAGTGGTTTTCAGCTGTTCCCTGTAGAGTACTACAGGCACTAGAAAGTTTATTTCAGCTGCATGTGTAATTCATCTATCACACCCGTACTTTGACTAGATAAAAACAGATTTGTTTAATCTTTTATATGTTTATATAAATTTTCACAATGCATTGCAAAATTATCTGTACCCCTTTAATATTTACACATTTTGCCATGTTGTAATTACATAACACGTAATGTGATGTTATGTGATAGTATTACATAATTGTGAAGTGCAAGAAAAATCATACTTGTTAAAGATATTTTAATAACAGGTTTAACCTCTGCCCCAGTCTGAAGTAGCTTGTAGCTTCTAATAGATTTTCTTTCAGGATTGCCCTGTATTTAGCTCCATTCATCTTCTTATCAACTCTGACCAGCTTCCCTGTCACTGCTGAAGAAAAGCATCTCCACAGCATGATGCTGCCACCACCATGTTTCATGGTGGGAATGGTGTGCTGAGGCTGATGTGCAGTGTTAGGTTTCCGCCACAGATATTGTTTTGCATGTCAGCCAAAAAGTTCAGATTAGGTTTTCTCTGACCACCTTCTTCCATATGTTTTCTGTGTCCCCTACATGACTTATGGCAAACTGCAAATGGCACTTTTTATTCTTTTTCGTCAGTGATGACATTTTTCTTGCCACTCTTCCATAACTGCCAGATTAGATGTAATAGTAGTCCTGTGGACAGATTCTCCTTCCTGAGCTGTGGATCTCTGCAGCTCCTCCAGAGTTACGGCCATGTGTTAGCAGCTGGGCCATACTCTTTCCATTTTTTGAACGATGGTTTGAACAGTGTTCTGTGAGATGTTCAAAGCTTGGGATATGTTTTTATAATTTAACCCTGCTTTAAACTTCTCCACTATTTTATTCCAGACGTGTCTTGTGTGTTCTTTCATTATGCAGTTTGTAAGAAATCTTTAAGGCCATGTATCATGTTCCTTCCACTTCACAATTATGCGATACTTTGTTTTGGTCTATCACATAAAATCCCCACAAAAATACATTGAAGTTGTGGTTATAAGAAGACAAATTTTATTATATTTAAGGGATATAAATAATTTTGCAGTTAACTGTATATATAGAGTGAGGGAGAGCCCTTTATTGATGCAATGTCTAAATCTGTGTCTTTTTTTCCTCTTCAAGTTTATGAAATAAGGATGTCCTGTAAACAAAAACAAGCTGGCTCCAGATTTCAAACAACCAGTCACCACCAATCACCACATTTTTACATATTCCTATAATACACAGGTTCAGTTATTTTAGATATATTGTATTGTATAAATAAAAGTATAATTGGTGTGCATTGGAAATTTAACATTTTATACTGTAAGATACATTCAATAAAACTTTTATATTAGTGTTCTAGTCTGTTTTTTTTTTTTTTTTCTTAAATGTCCAGTTCAAGCTGTGTTGTGTCCATTCCTGCAGCTGGTGTCCTTTAACCTTCCAAAATTCTTTCTCAAATCCCAAAAGAATCCCTCCCTCATAGCAACAGAAGTACACAATGCTTCTGCTTCATCTGTAACAGGAAACTGTCTACAATGTCTGTACAGTTCTCCAAATCAAGAAGAAAAAAATGCGTACATTCAGCTTTTGGTACAGCACACTTAAGTTGTTTGTCTTTCTTAAAATGTATTGATTTGTCTTTCTATGGAAGTTTCAGAGAGAAAAGAAATATCATAGAGAGTTTCATGTAATGCATTTATAATGTAATATGCTGTCTTTTAATTACAAATAAAAGGTCTATAATTGTATATGCATATGCTTTCTTGATTTTGTCCCCTGTCTGTTCATTCTCAAAATCTGGAAAAATCTAATTTTATCAGTTTAGTACTAAATACTTTGCTGAAGTACTGTTTAGTATGTAAGTACTACATGTGTTACATTTTATTAATAAACTAATTACATAATCCACAGATATACAAACAAAAGTTAAATCAAGCCCAAAACCAATTAATAGAGATTTATCTGTGGATTTTGTGATTAGTTTATTAATTTGTATTAATGTATCAGGTCATATTCAGGGAGTGGAGTAAGTTTTATCTGGCACGTGTTTTTTAGTTCATTTTTTTGTAAAACAGGTTGTCAGTGAAGTGTTCCATTATTCAGTTTTAGCTTTTAATTTTAGTATTATGGACCATTTATAAGTATGGCTATATATGTGCCAAATATAATTTTAATTAGAAAGAATATTATACAAATTTAAAAGTAGCATAATTAATTTATTAAATTATTAAAGTCAACATACAAAAAGAAAAATCTTTTCCCTTCATAAGCACACTACACTAACATATATTTAGTTTGCTTGCGGCTTGCAATGAGACTTGAGATCCTGTAAGATTCAACCGATGTTGTTTGCGTTTGTCTATCATAATAAATGTTGCTAATGTTCTGAACTGATGTTATTGTGATTAAGGTTGTCCGTAAAGGCTCTAATGAGGACTGTCCGGCTTTAGGCTTGGTCAGCGGACTATATTTAAACTTAGCTGAACTGTTCACTGGGCATAGGAAAAAATATATCAAGAAACAAAGGGTTTTTTTTTGGTCTAACAAAGTTCAGTCATAAAATCCTGAAATGCAAAAATCACAAAAGTTACATTACTGAACAGTATCGCATACACTGTACTGTACAAACTTTATCGTAGTGCATCTTGTGTAATACATTCTTACAGTGCTGTATTATTATTTAGTGCGTAAATACTGCTCCATTTTAAAGCATTTACTGGTTTGCGCTGGTCCTCCCGAACAACAGGTCAGGGAGCAGAGCAGTGTTTATTTACCTTCGATTTCAACCACCCTCCCACAGATCAACAAGCTTCTCTCGTGTCTGCTCGGGTTTTTTCGCTGGGCCGGCATGCCGTTTCATAACAGTCGCCCGAGTGCCCTCACCAACAGGCAAATCCGTTTTCCAGCCCCCACTGTGCTTGTCCCCTTTCAGTGACCTTCAGCTCAACTCCTTGCTTTGTGACCCTCCCAAGGCTAATGATTCTCAAGCGCACTGATTACTCTCATCAGGTGCCGGTGTTTCCTACCACTTGTTCCGTCTGGCTCCGCCCTCCACTCACGACCCCCCCGGTGACCAGCCATTATCCACTCTTCTCAGATACAGTAATCAATGAAGAATGTTTTCCTCTTTTATATATGAAGGCACAATTATTAAATGCTATTATTGAATCATATTAGTGCATATTAGTTGTATTAACATTTTAAGATGAATATTTTCTCTCCTTTGGAACCAATTAGCCAAATTTACATGATTTCTTATTGGAAAATAGTTTCAGCATACTGTACTCAACATACCTTTCAGTTTTACTGTATGTGGAACTATATATATATATATATATATATATATATATATATATATATATATATATATATATCTATATATATCTATATATATACACTTATACTCATTGCCTCATCTCTTTATAATGCTGCCTACTTGGCTCTCATTTCTCATCTATATGTGCCTAGATAAGTCATTAGGTTTGCACAGGCCTGTGCATTCCGGGTGAAGGTCCGAAGTCCGGATAAATGGGAGGGTTGCGTAATGTATGCCAAACCAAACATGCGGATCGAAACCGCTGTGGCGCCCTCTAACGGTAGGAGCCGAAAGAGAAAGAAGAAGACGCCTGGAGAAAGCTAATATTCATTACATATATGCATGTATATGTTAAAAATGTGTTTAACTAAGATGCAGAGATAACCCTACTTTTAGTTACATTGTTTCCCCTAAAATCTTAATTGGCTGCATAAAGATGATACTGAACGATCTTTTATGCATTTCACGCATTTATCATTAGATGGTGCTATTGAGTCTTTTAAAGCCCTGACACTATAAGCTAGATCCCAAATGGCTCCGTATACTATAGATAAAGTGGACAAGTCAATGTACCGGCCATTATTTCCAATGTAGTGCTACAATCAAGGGCGCTAGGGAGCAGTTTGAAATTCAGCCCAGGACTGCTTTCTTCGCATTGTGTAAAGGCAACGCATTCGATGTTGTTTTTTGTTGTTCTTCTGCCACTTGTTTCTTTTGAGTTGTGAGTTTTACTTTTTTAGAGGACATGTAGGTGTAACTGAATTTCCACAGGAAGCACACAAAGCATTGCATGTTCAAGCTTACAGGAGTTCCGGCTTCCTTGAAAGTCCCCTGCATTACTTCCGCCTGTGTCCTGGAAAGTTGTTACACGTGGTAGAGAAAAAACGGAGGTTTATAATCAAGGAAAAGAACACGCACTGGCCAAGTGTCCATTTGCATATGTAGTCCAGGTTGTAAAATGGCGAAGTTTTTGTTTTCATCAGTGTTCATTTTGTCCACCCTCACACGGCTGAGTTTGTGTGCTGGGTCACAAACTGCCTCGACCCTATGGCAAAGTGCACACTCGGCTGTGAAGAGCCTGGGAGATGATGCGTATTCCTATCTGGTTTCCCTTTTAGGTAAACAATCAGTCGACACTTTGCAAAAGGTAAGAAAAACGTCTTTTCTCCGCTAAATAATTGTTTATAAACATGACAATATGTGATCTAAAATTGAGAGCCACATGGTGGCCCGGTTATGTTTATAATAATAACCTTTTTTATTACACATTATTGATTGAATATTATAGACTATGCAGTTACTGATTTCAGGTACGTTATATGGTATAAACCTTCTTTACTCATGGGGTCAATGTCTAAATGTAGAGGGCCAGACTATCATTAATTATTGTGCAACAAGACAGACAGATTACAGAATAGAGTACCAAAATATTAAGTAAAAGCAGTATATTCTACTCAGTGCATGCAGCTGAGACATATACGTGATTGGGTTTAGGTTCCGTTGGGCATCTGCCAGTATACAGTGAAGGTGTGCCTCAGTGAGACAACTTTGTGTGCTTTTGTTAATTTTCATAAAATAAAACAAGTTGCTCATACTGTACTTCCAAACATGCAAAGCATTTGGAGCAGCTTGTATGCTAAGATGAGGAGGCATTATTTCATGTAATAGAGATTTTGCAGAGCCCACAAACTTATAATAGAAATGTTAAAGTTTTAAAAGATTTCCATGCAATAAACTTCGATGACTGTTCTGCATATGGAGATCAGTTTATGAAATACTCAAAGTATTTTTAAAAATATTATTTAGCATTATATTGTCTGATATGAACATTGAAGCACAGTATCTGAGCTGAATTATGCAGCTCCATGATTTTATGCATTGCCCTGGTGCGATTTGTTAAAATAAAATGACAGAACGAGGGTTTATGTTTGAATCTGTAGAAAGGCATTTTTAATCTAGGTATAAGAAGGATCATCTTACTAATGTGGTATGTAGATCGTTTCATGGTAGGTCCTATCAGACAAATTAAGATATGAGGTAATATTGGTTGGAATGTTCTGTATCCAAGGTCACCTTTGACTCTATAGTTTTTATGGGGAGGAATGTGCTGTGGCTCAGTGGTTAAGGTGCTGGGCTACTGATCGGAAGGTTGGGGGTTTGAGCCCCAGTCTCGCCAAGCTGCCACTTTTTGGGTCCAGGGGTGCCGTATCATGTCTGACCCCAGCTTCCAAACAAGCTGAGATATGTGAGGAAATAATTTCACTGTGCTGTAATGTATATGTGACAAAAATCTATTCTATTCTATTCCATGTTTCTGTCGATAAAGTCAAATAGAATATTGAGAACTTCTTTTCAGAACAGCTAAACCAATTAGCAGGTCACACAATATCCATGCAAGTTGTTGGTATATTCTTTTTGCTTTTTATACCTAATGTTAATCCTATAAATGTCAATGTGTTCATTGTGTAAAACAGACCACATGGGACGCTGTTAAAGTGGCATCACAGACTGTAGCTCATGCTCTTAATGTTGTGGCTGTCTACATCACAAATTTTCTGGCTGCTTCTGGAATTGATGGTGAGTGTTTACTATAATTATTGTGATGAACTTATGTATCAATAAAATGTATAAGTGGCTGTTAACACTGGGAATGGTTCAGATACATTTATTATAAGGAAATTAATATGGAATGTTTATTGTGTATATATAAAATTAGTATGTAAAGACTATAAAGATATTTGTTGTTTGTCCAATAAAAAACTTCAGCAGTTGGCGTTTCCATACACATTAAAGTAATTAGAAATATATCATTAATGTGTTTGGAAATTTGCATTAATTGTGTGTAATTTCTATATAGTCTTTACAGAAAATCGCATTTCAGCAAAATATTGTATGAGTAAAATTGAATGCTTTGAGCTAATTATATATTTCTTTTGTTCAGCTAAGCTGCCTGTAAAGCACTTTACCCCTGAAGGTGTTCTATTCGTGGTTAAGTGGGCATTCCTGGCTGTTCTTGGATACTGTCTCATGTCCATGGCAGTTTGTCTACTTGTTGGTCTTGTTAGACGAACTTTATTTCTGCTGAAAGTGACATTTGCCCTTGCTACATTCGGCGTGATTATGAGTGATAATGAAGCCAGTGCCGAAACCACAGCGATGAGATTAGCAGGTCTGGTGTTCGCTTGTGTCCTGCTGGGCATCGGACCTTCATCTTTTAGAGGAGACCCAACTGTCCAACTGGAGAATAAAGTCAAGGTGCTGGAGAAACGGTTGAAAGAGATGGAGAAAAAAACAAAAGAAGAATGATTCCTGCTAAAAATTCATTGTGGGGATTTTGTTTGGGCTGAATGGATGTGAACATTTCATTAACTTAATGTGTAAGGAGTTTGTCTTTTTGAGTGGAGTGATCCTTTACATATTAAGTAACTGATGTTGGAGCAGCGAAAACAAATCATATACAGTTACTCTAGGAATGTTCATTGGAAAAATACCGTTTTAGGGTGGAGTATGGAATTGTTTTTTGTAATTGGAGTAATATTTATCCAGTTTCCTGTTACAAACGGTTAATTACACTTTATTTTGTTTTGAAAAGCTTTTATGTATTATTTATTTCAACTGACTACATGTTCTTTCTTTAAATGCACAAATAAACACTCAATTTTGTTTAATAAATTAGAAATATTCTTCATATATGAGAAAAATGGCTAATTTTTACATTGTTCTAATTTATGCAATCACATACATGCTGCTGCACCTTCAAGCACACTTTTTTATCTAAACAAAGGTTTTTTTTCTCTTTTTCTAAAGGAATTTTTTTGCAGTAAGCATCTAGAAATATCAATATCAATTGACTAAAGTTAGGTAAACAATGATGAGAAAGACCTCTGGGTTCATAAAAACTGGCAAAATGCTGTTGCCAATGCAGACTTTTTAAGACAATTTAAAGACAAAACTCAGCAAGAAGAATTGGGTAGGAGATGAAAATTTGCAGCTGTGCTAGCCTTTGGTGAGGAACTTATGTTACGTTTGTTAATCTTCCAAGAATAAGATAATAATCAGTATCTTAACCTTAGAGCTGGCACTTATAATAAGACACACATCTAAATACAGCATGCGTTGGCGCCTGCTACAACATGACAATTCCCTAATACAAAAAGAGAGAACCAAGAAGGCATGTTTTGCAGCTGTTGGTGTGGAAGAACCCAAGTGGCATGGACATTGTCCAGATCCCCAGTTAAATGCTACACTCCACATCACTGAATACTGTTGGGATGAATTGATCAAATCGGGATCAAATGCCCGTCCTTCACCTTGTCATCACCAATGCATTTGTGGATGTAAGGGAACTAATACCCACAACAAAACATATTGAAAATATTCCTCAGAGGATGTAGGATCCATATTAAAGCTTTGAAATAGGATGTTCAGCAAGATGGTGTCACCTTGTACAGGTTCTAAGTGCCATTATATAAAGTACACATTACACATAATGTGAGCTTAAAGATGATTTCTTCAGTGCTGCAGCGGTAGAGTGCTAGGCATTGTGTATTAGGGAATGTTCCTGTGGCATAATCACCATCAATGAAGTCTACATGTCTAAATGTTTGCGAGCATGAAAGGCCATTTTAAGAGCCCTATTTCAAATAAGCCTCACACATGGACTCAATAGATGACTCTATAAAGAGCACAAGGGGGAGCTCTGACATTGTTCGGCTGGTTGTTCCGCACCTTGTTGCTTTTGGAAAGACAATATTGTTATCTGTCCGTGCCAGAGTACCCAAACTCAATCACCTCTCTCACTGAACAAAGACTGTTGTGTTGTGCATGTGAGATTGACGATGGGTTTTAGGGTAGATCATCACTGGGAGGGGGTAACTCAGTATTTATTGCACTGGCCTACTGATCAGAAGGTCAGGGGTTTGAGCCCTGATATCACCAAGCTGCTACTCTTGGGTCCTTGAGCAACCCCCTGTGCTCCAGAAGAGGTGATTCCACCTTCCCAAAACAAGCTGGGATATGTAAAGATGAATTTCACTGTGCTGTAATGTATATGTGACAAAGGCTATTCTATTCTATTACTGGTCATTTCACTAAACACACTATATCCATATGTGCATTATAAAAGTGTTAAATTCTGACACCCTGTGAAATCTCTAGTTTGAATTGTGCATTCCAGATAGCAGTCAGAAGCAATACATTATTTGCAACACCTTAGTTTAATCACACACTATGCAAAAGTGTATGTTATGTAATAAATATAAATCCCATGTATGGTTGAGAACATTCCGGCGAGTAGCAAGTTGCTTCCCGAACTGACGTAATTAGCCGGTTTGATGAGATTTCCAGTAAAAGTAGACAGGTCTGTGCATGACAATGTGCCTTCTGTTCCTGCAATATTCTGGATGTTTTATTGTTGAGTGCTAGCATCTAGCAGTGGTACCTTTTACTAAGTAAAGTTACATGTTTCCTGCTTCTACAACTGAAAAACAAAATGTAAGTATAGATTTCAACATGGCTCATGTACAAATTGTAATGCATGTTTTGTTTAGGGTGGTGGTGCAAAAGCTGCACTATAGGGTTGTGCAGTGGGGGGGAAAGGTAGGGGTGGGTTTCTGTTTTTAAAATCACTCCACACTACAGCTGAAATATTGTTTGCATTTCATTCGTATTTTAAATTACTTATTGCATGAGGTTGAAGACTGTTGCCGGTCTCCAAATCATGCCATTGTTTTCTTTGTATGTGTGTGTGTTCCAGAAATGTAACAACGTTTTCCCTTTTACAGTTACTTCATTAAATTTGTCTAATTTCGCTGGTTTAACTACTTAGAAATATCAAATTGTATCACAAAAAGGTACACTGTGATAACAAAAATATTTAATATTATCCTCATTATTTGATTCCAGCATGCAAACGATGGAAAATTATTTTGGCTGTGTTTGGTGTTTCAGGTTCAGGCATGAAAAGCTGATCCTCGTATTATGACAATCTTTCTCATGGCTCGTTCTTTGAACATGTGGAAGTATTGGCTTCTGTTCTTAGCTGGTTATTTTGTAACTGGTAAGATCTGTTTTTCAACCACATACTTTCACACGAATACCTCTTTAAGATTGCATCAGTAAAAGTGTAGTGCTGGTTTTTGTAAACAATCATATACATTTTACTTTGGCTTTATAACTAACTAGATGCAATATTTGTTTTTGTCATGATTAAGTGAACACAAAGAATAAATAATGCCAAGCAGGAAACACATTCAATATTTACATAAAAAAATATAAGTACATGTAAATATTTGTCATGCTTAGTGGTGCTAATTTGCCAGTTGGTATTGTATTCCTGTACTGGTGCCATAGTAGTTAAAATATGTCTCCACACAATATCGATGATATTTAAATATCACATTTAACTACTTGTTAAAAAAAGATCTTTACTAAGAGCAAACGGAGATATCAGGATTCACTGCATCTGTAGGACATGGTTACAGTGACTTAGAGATAGGTATTTTCTTTGGACTGATGGTAGGTCTGGAATCTGGAGAAGTCGTCAAATCAAAATCCCACTGAACACAACATCAGCAGGTAGTGAAATGGCACTGGGGAAAACAAACGTCAACATGTTGAAACACATTTATAAAACTTCCCTTTTACAATAACGGCAGTGAATAAATTGCATAATTAATTAAGTACTAGGCAAGTCAGAAGGTGTGGTAGCATCATTGCGTCTTAATACATTTGCAAGTCCTATTACTGAATATTTTCTGTCTCCTTAGAGTCCTGGACCTTTAATTTCAATCATCTAGAGCTGACATATGGCCAACAGCTTAGATTGAAGCTCATGAGTGCGACTGTCAAATTACAATTTACACCTGTGAATAAACTGCAGCCATATACTATCTGGTCCAATGGCATCCAGCCGAAAAAGGGACAAATAATGCCATCAGGGGACGAACGAATCTTTGTCATTAATTATGTCACATTTGAAGACCAGGGAAACTTCACAGAGTGGAATTTCTGGGAGAAAGTAGATTCGGTCCATTCACTGAAGGTTCTCTGTAAGTTTTTCCTCTTGTATACATTTTTCATATTTCTTTTTGTTTTCATTTCTCTAACTTGCCTTTTTTTTTAAAAGAAATTCTAATAGTACACCTTCTCTACTGTTTATCTCTTTCAAAGCTAAAAGGCGTATGCTGGGTTGTATGCCTGGTAAAAACCTCAGCATTTCCCTGGATGGCCTTTCGAAGGATGACAGTAAACTTCAATACTGGGGCAAAAACTTTAGCCTCACTCTTGTAGAGCATGGTGTGCCTGTGGGCAACAAGCATCCTGGTTACTGGGGACGGATTCATGTAACTACAAAAACAATCCAAGTTCTTATTGTTGACGGTTCAGATGTGGGAAAGTATATACTCAGTGATCGCAGAAATAATACAGTGACAGTCATCACTTTGAATATGCTTGGTGAGTTGTGGAATTTCTTAAAGCATTAAGTGTAAAATCGTCATAGAAACCGAGGCTCTATTATGCCTTGCTGTTCCCTGATCAGATTTGTTCAGATCTGATGTTTACTGGTGCATCACAATAGATATAGAACTGATAGCACTGTGTTTTTTTTAATAAGGTACCAAATATTCAGTATTAGGTTGGACAAAGTTTGGTAGGAATGTGCAAAAGGCACATAATTAAATTAGAGAGACAATAAAACAATCCGATAAGGATGAGATTAAAACCTATTTACAAAGGTTGTCACAACAAAGTGAAAAGTCACTAGAATGCCAAATTGCAAAGTGAAATCTGCAGTAAATGGTTAGATCTAAAATCACACAGAGATCCTGATCTTAGGGCTCAGAAAAATGACAGAATAAATCTGAATAGAATCATTTTACACATCAGGTCAATGTAAAATTTGTTATATATTTAAATAGCTTTCCTTTAAGTATCTTTTAAAAAAAAAAATAATTTTCATCAAGAATATGGAAATTTGGTAAGTTAATTGTGATAAATGTAATTTCTATAAATTTCTATGAACCTAATGGTGATAAATAATATTTTATTACTTGAAAGTTGCAACAACAACAATAGAACAATAAGGTGGTGACAAAGATTTTGCTGACTCAGCAGAGTAGCATTTTGTTTTGTTCTGATTTTGCTATGGATTGTAGTGATATTGTAGATTATTGTGATAAGTAGGCAATTGTCACCTGACCTTAATTAAGATTGGAAATAGAAAAACTAAGAAACACAAAATAGTCAGAATAATCAACAACAAAAAAAGGAGCCATTATTTTGCGTGTTTTATAGAAGTAAACAGCCACTGATTTAGTGATCAGCTACATAAACTGCTCTGAAATGGATTTAAAAGGCCTTTTCATTTAAAACATTGAATAGTTTGTGTTTTTTCTCCTTAGGCTGTGAAATTAAGACCACTCAGGTGAAACTAATGCATGGTGAGGAGTTTAGGATCATGATGCCAATTTGGTTCAAAAAGCTGGAGTTCTCTTCACTGAATGCCATGCCGTCTGTTATATGGCCCATCTGTGCCCAGCGCACAGGGAGATTTATCAAAGGATCAGGGTATACAAGGGAATTTATAATTAGGCCCATCACATTTAACGATCAAGGAACCTACACACGGTGGAACTACAAGGATCAAGTGTCAGCTGTTTATAAACTGGAGGTTGAATGTAAGTGACTTATGCTCTCTTAGAACTTTTTTTACTTTATTGTTGTTGTTTTTTTATGAACTAAATCAACCAATACTAATTACATTCAAAGATGCAAGCCATGTCCAAGAGTGTTTTGTCGGTAAGACTCTCAGCATTTCACTGGATGGCCTTGCGAAAGACAATGCCACGCTGCGTTTCATCAACCAAGATTCGAACATCACTCTGGTGGAGCACGGCTTACCTGTGGGCAACTCACATCAACACTTCTCAGAAAGGATCCTGGTGACTAGCAGCGACATCCACGTGCTCAACACTGATATAGCTGATATGGGCACCTACACACTCACTGATCATGAGGATCGCAAGGTCAAGGTTATTACGCCAAACTTTGTCTGTGAGTTCCCACATCTAATAAATCTTTCCACTGGGCAGTGTTGTAATAGGCATCACTGATTAGAAGAGATATGGTTGATTTGACTATTGATGCAGCTTATTTGAGTTCCTGAATGAGACTCTTTGAGTAAGAATAATAATTTGTATCCAATCATGTTTGGATATTTTTAATTTGTGAATATACTTAGCCATGCCTTAGCACATTTGCCTCGCACCTCCAAGGTTTCCCATCTTCCCCATGCGTGTGTGGAGTTTGCATGTTCTCCCTGTGCAACAGGGTTTTTTTTCTACAGGTTCTCCGGTTTCCCATGGTCCAAAAACATGCACGGTAGGTTGATTGGCACCTTTACAAATTGTCCCTAGTGGGTGATGTGAGTGTGTGTATGCACCCTGAGATGGGTTGGTAACCCATACAGGGTGTATCCCAAGACACCTGAGTTGGCTACAAGATCGGATAAAGAGGTAGAAGATGACTGAAGGTCACTTAGCCATGCTAGAATTTTTAGAAAACCATGTATATTCAGTCAGTCACATTTGTTAATCAGTCACATAAAATGAAGCATGTATTTCTGTCCAGAAATATCAAGATGTATTTGAAATATCAAGATGTATTTTCACCTTTTCTGTTTTTGGATAAGACATTCAATATTTTCACTAATATAACCAGAGAAGGGAAATAACATGAATGGCATCTAAAATAAATCTCTGTCTGAGCCATTCATAGTTATCCAGTATCGAATGTATTTATTGTCAGATTCCTCAAAGCATTTCTGTAAATGTAGTGCTGTACAAATGCTGCTACATATACCTGAATGCAAATGGATAAATATTATTTTGTTTTTAATTTATTTATTACATTTTTTGCTGCTGTTTTATTGTTTAGATAAAAGTGCTACCATTTTCTCTCTCTTTTTCCGTAGATCAGCCAAAACCTCTCCTAGCTCTGATCCTATTGCTTTTTATACCACCCTTTGTTTGCTGTTGCTGTGGGAATAGGATTTATAAAAAATTTACCCAAAAGTCCACCAGCACAGCTACCAGTACTGCCACCTCCATTGCCACCACTACTACCACCTGCACGAGCAGAACCACCACCAGTGCCACCAAACCCAATACTTCTGCTCCCAAAACCACCACCGACACCAAAACTACCACCAGCAAAACCACCACTGACACCAAAACTACCACCAGCAAAACCACCTATGCCACCAAAACTACCACTGCCACCGATACTACTGCCCCCAAAACCACCAATGCCACAAAAACTACCACCACCAAACCCACCACTGCCACCAAAACTACTGCCGCCAAAACCACCACTGCCAGCAAAACTACTGCTGCCAAAACCACCACCTCCACCAAAAACAACAGCACCTCCACCAAAAACACCACCACTAGTAGCAGCAGTGGGAAAACAGCGAAGCCTGAAAACCAAATTCCTCTTCTTGCATCATCACCAAGTCACAAGAAACCTGAAGTTCCTGCAGGAAGCAAAAGTGGTAACTCTCTAGCACACAGTACTGTTTGATACAAAATAATACCCATATAAAACAAACTGTAACTGACATCAATTTGCTACCAAAATTGATTCACTCAAGAAAATTCAAGAAAATCCTTTTTCATTTGTACAGCATTTTACAATTGGTGCATGGGGTTATGTCAACTAGATGATTTCGAGTTCGTTTTTTCATCTTACTATTATCTCAAGGAGGTTTTCCTTAAAAAGCTTCTCTCTGCCTTACTCATTAAGGTTAAACTTATAAGTAATCATTTTGATTTCTGTAAAGGTGTAAATTTAATCAACAGTACCACAGTACAGCTATAAATGCACAGTTGAAAAACATTCTTCTGAATATCCTGTAAATATTCTCAGTACTTCCCTATTTGGCTACAGCTATAGAAACAAACAATAATGCTCAGGGACACTGGAAGATTGTTTGAATGATAAAAATCATTTTTGAAAATCCATTAAAAAAAATTCTCATGACTATGATTCGTTTAGATACTTTGCTTGTACCCCAGTGACTTGATGCGAATCACAAATCCCAATGTCGGTATGTTACTAGGCTAGGTTTGATTAAGGAAATTAATAATTAAATTAAAGAACCATACAAAGGCAAAACACAAGTAAAATAAATTGATATTGGTTTCATTTAATGAAAAAACATGTTTGTGAATTTCTGCTCATGTATATGTTTCTGTGTCGTATATCTGTCTTACAGGTAAAGCAGTTTCTAGCCCCAAGAGCTGACCGAAGTCCTTACCTCTTTGGAATTTGCTGTCCAGTTCAGCATTATGGGTTACAAGCCGAAATCCTTTTTCCTTCTTGTTCTTTCTTGGTCTTCACCTATTCTTCTATTTTAAACAGGGATAATTTGACACGATCACGTTTCAGTGATGATTGTTTAGTTTTTTTAGGGAAGTTTCATGTGTGTATTAAGTCAATGAGCTCTATACTATTAATCATTGTTTGCAAATAGAAACAGAATTAACTTTAAGGCAAGCAATAGATTTAATCGATGCGCAAAAATGTGACTTTTTGATCCTCTTGGAAATTTATATAACTACTTCCATGAGAATATATCATTTATGGCTTTATTAGGATGGTACATAAATAACATTTGTGTTCATTTGTGACCAGGAGAATACACCAAAGGTGTCAAGTAACAATGTACAAAATCCCTTACTTAAGAAGATACTTTTGGGTATCTATACTTTACTGGAATAATAATTTTTTAGCCGATTTTTTACTTCGACTCTTTACATTTTCATTCAATTATCTGTACTTTCCACTCCTTGAATTTTTAAAAATAGCCTCGTTACTCCTATTTAATTTCAGTTTGTTTTCATTCCCACTTGTCATCGTTCAAAAAAAAACCCTATCTAGATAAATCGCGCCATTTGGATAGAGTGAATGTGATTGTGGTTGGATGAGATATAAACATATACCATTCCAACACCCTGTTGGTTTGTACGCGATACATCACACCTGCACACGACACAAATCACATCCCACTCCATCAAGGACATAACCACTGTTGGGGTCATTAATGAAAATATATTATTTCTTAAAAGTTATTACTTCTGGCTAATTTATGAAACGGGTTCTTTCACTTTGTCCTCTGCAAATGAAGCTACAGTAGGGAGGTCTGTAGAAAGATGCTTGAATAAATTAGAGATTGCGATTGGTGCGGCCTAAGTTTTTTTCCCTAATGATATTTTTTTCTTTTCTTTTACTTTTATACTTTAAGTAGTTTTGAAACCAGGACTTTTACACATTTACTTTTAAAAATTGTTAGTTGATACACGTCTACAAAAGTCTTTTTAAATCTTAGTATCTATACCTGAGAAATGTGAATACTTTTGACACCAGTGTATGCCACACTATTAAAACTGAAATTTCTTTGCATTTTGCCTATTTCTTACCACTAAATTCTTGTAGCTACTCAAATCCTGATGTCTGCCCACAAAACAAAAAATAAACCTGACAATCCGTCTGCCACCTTCAGAGAAAGAAGTACAAGTCAAGTTTGCAATATAGTAGACAAAGTAGACAAGCAAAATGATTCTGCTCTATAATGGTGCTTCACTGTTGGTGGGGGATGGTGTGTAGCCCAGCGGTTAAGGTGTTGGACTCTGGACCAGAAGATCTCAGGTTCAAACCCCACCACCACCAAGCTACCACTAGTGGGCCCTTGAGCAAGGCCCTTAACCCTCAATTGCTCAGTTGTAAGTCGCTCTGGATAAGGGCATCTGCAAAATGCTGCAAATGTAAATGTAAATGTTGGAATTAATGCCTACTGTCTTTAAATACAGACTAAAGAGTTTAAATAAACACTGCTAATGAACTGTATCTTAACTTGTAAGTGTATTTCTTTATACTGTAGTTATTAACTAGTGTTGTTCTGTCAAATATACAATAAAACAATGTATTTTTCATTTCAGCAAATTCAGCATATATATATATATATACACAGAGAGAGAGAGAGAGAGATCTATTTAAACTCATAACCTTACACTCAGGGAGCGGCCGCTGGTATTATTCTTTTCCTACATTGTATTTGCAGTTGTTTTCTTTGTTAAATTGCCTCGGAGCTATTCTATTCGTTTTGTTACCTGCAGAAAAGAGATTACTGAGATTAATATAAGGAATGCTTTAACCTTGATCCGGCATGTTTAGGCCTGCCTATAAATAATTGAAGATTAACACTAATGATTTTTTTAAAGCCATTAGAACCATTTTGAATTTAACATTTAACATCATGTTATATCATATTTGTACTTGTAATGCAGTATATACTCTGTATTGTATGATAGGGGGAGAATTGACAGCTCAAGGTTTGGGATACTGGGATCTGGTTACCCTTTTACAGTTTCTGTCAGAGAGCAGGATATTTAGTTGCAGACATCACTCCATTGAGGATTCTGAACAGGAGTATATAACGATGAAAACCAAAAAACAAAGGTAAATAAAAGACAAAATAATTTTGTCAGTATTATAGAGTCTGTCAAAAGTGGGGAAACAGATTATTGTTTTTGCCTTATTGTTTTTGAGATCCATGCACTGTATGTATCATAGGTATCATACCTATCATAGGTATTCGTTTTTTCGTTATATTTGCATTTAGTATCTGCATTTATCTACAGGATTGTGTGACTGCACAAGAGATTAAACATACGTCATATCACTTACAAAACTGTGTTCCTCTTTCGGCTGCTCCCGTTAGGGGGCGCCACAGCGGTCGTGAACCGCATATTTGGTTTGCCACATATTTTACGCTGGATGCCTTTTACGCTGGATGGCTTGTGCAAACCTAAAATCTGGCTTCCACCCAAAACAGAGATGAAAAACAAAAACATCCGAATTATACCAGAGCGTTTATACAGAGTCTTGCAGAAATGATGAATGAATATATTAATTCTCATGAACTGGGACTATACAAGATCATCATAATAAACTTCATAATATTACTTTGAGTAAAAGAGAAAGTCATTACAGTGTGCAAAATGAAAAAAAAAGAGAGACCAAGATGACAAGTGTGTGTACAGAAATGTACTCAATTTATTATTACACTTGTATAATAAACTTCAGTCGCTCAAGCTTTACATTACAAAGCTTAAGCTTAAGCTTAGCCCTATCATTTGTAAACAGTTCAAATGTATGTGAAAACCAACAATGTGCCTCTTCTTCTATACATTCATAATAAATAGCATGGCTAAAATTTCAACCAGCTTGTATAGAACAGTCTACACAATTACACAAAGAAAATATGCAATAACACAATGAGGCATGTTGTTTGTTACTCCCTTTTTTCTAAAGTAAATAGTCTACAATTCTTTTTTTTTTATTTTGTTTACACTCTTTCCTGTTTTTTATAGGAATAACATCACAATGATTGGACTTTTTAGCACAGTTACACATAGTTACATGTATTATTAGGAAATATGAGGGAATTAAAATAGTTAGTTAAAACAAAAATAATAATAATTAATCTCTAAATTCACACCAGTTTAATAATACAAACCTTGGATTAGTTAAACACTAGCGACTGGTTTCTTTGTATTGATTATGTTAGCAGGCATGAGATAATGTAAATAAATCTGTTCATAGGAAGTTCAAGCTTGAGTCTTTTCCCATGCTGACGTTGAATTGTACAGGATTGTCAGAGGAGTTAAGAACATTAGAGCCAGCATATGGGGCCGGAGGTTGTGCCACCTTGACGGGGAGAAATATAATATTAATGTGATGTACAAAAGATAATCAGGTACATATTCAGAAGTTATGTATTTGTATACCTTCGAAGTACCCTCATAAACATTACAAATATCTGTTATGGCACTTTTTATCATTTAACATACAAAAAAGGAAAGAAAAATTAATTTTCTATGCTTTAACATTTATTCATTTTCTCTCACAAACACTACAGTGCCTAAAGCTGTTCAAGCATGACAATCCTCATGTAAACAAAGAAAGGTTGGAGTGAAATAACTTTAGTGGTCTTCAGAGAACTATGACCATAATCCTACTGAACAATTATCCCTGCAGTTTGGATGTCTGATCATTTTGTCAAGATGGAACATGCCCCATTCGCTGAAGGGAAATCTTTCTTATACATCATTCAAATAGAATGTGTGACATTGTGTGCAAATTTATTTGTAGAAACACAATTTCAGGGAAACAGAGGTGTGCTGTTTGGTATCTATAAAGATTATTTTTGAACTGTAAGATAATGTAAGTGAATATTTGACCTGTTTACCTGATATATTGACTAAACATTGGGAGAAATATACACCCCTTTGAAATATATCAATTTAACTAAGTATTAGGCTGGAGATATGTGCAATTATTTAAATACTATCAAGACAAAAGAGATTTACACTAGAGAAATATTTAAACAAAAAACGTAAATGCTAAATTAAGCAAAGTATGAAGTACCTCAGGCTGTGGAGGTGCGAGTAGTGGAGTTGTAGGATTTATTTCCCCATTGACAGTCTGGGGGACAGCAGGAGCATTATACGTCTGTGGAGCATTATACATCTCTGGAGCAAAACCCTGCAAATACATACAAGGGCAAATACAGACAAGGGCATGACAGAGGAATAATTCATTATGTAGAATGTAAATAGTAAGCTGTACAAAAGGTTGTGTAGGACATAGTAAAATAAAAATGCAAACGAATGAAACAGGATCATACTGCTGGAGCAAGTTGGTTGTAGGGAGGCTGAGCTGGAGGAAAGCCAGATGCAGGAGGGTATGCAGGATTAAAGGCCTAAACAGCAACAGTGTCATTTAACACCAGTTCAAAATCACTACATTATGTGTTGACAACATATTTGCCATTTTATATGCAGTAATTTCGATGTTTATACTGCTGCTTGTGCCAGTTAAGGGAGAAGGACTGCATATATAGACATTCGCTTCAAATTAAACATATTTGGAAGTGTAGTGTTCATAATTGAATAATTAAGATATGCAAATATCTTTGTTAATACATATTGTGTATGTGAATGCGTGTGTCTTACAGGATTGGGAGGCATAGAAGGTGACATGGCAGGATATCCACTGTAGGGCGGTTGAGGAGGAAATGTAGGATTAGGAGGAGGATGAACAACAGTTTCACCTACAGCAGGGTAACCAGGAGTATAGGCCTGTACACAGTAGTACAAATACTGTAAGACTACAAGCATCAGCATTGTTTAACAGATTCAGCTATGACATCCACTGCCATTAGATAGAATGTTCTTAGTATTTATAAACATTTTCTTTACTAAAAACCAATGTTATACTTATCTAATAACTTTATTATATGAATGAATAATCATATGTAGTATAGGAATCTATAAAACAGAATGAAAATGTGAATCTAGCAAAGGTGCATCATTAATTAACTCTACCAGTAGCTAAAAAAATTACACTGGGCAAATAAAATTCACTAATGATCCCCTTCTTACACCCAGTACAGTGTCCAGTGAAATCTACAATTGTATGATGATAATTATTCGCTGATATTATGGATAGTAAGTGAGATGGAAGCTCCTCATTATCAGTGTACATGATATTATAAGTTTTTTTTCACAAGGAGCTTGTGCAATCATATGTTTGGTCTTCACATATTCTATAGTATGCAGATTTTAATGCATTAGACTATTAATATGCACAATGCTAAATTAGATCCACAATATTAAGGGTATTAATTTTTTTATTGTCTTGTTCAAATCAAAGCGAACGGAATAATAAATAAATAAAATAATAAATATAGCAGTCTCTAAAAACTGTCTCTTCCATTATACAATTCTATACAGGATGATTTCTTTGTAGCCCCCTGCCTTGGTCCGAGACTGCACAATTAAATATCAAATGCGTTTGAAATGTGTATTTAACAATATGAAAGAAGTATTTGTGTGACCAATAATTATATATAATAAATGTTTAAAAGCAATACATGTGTAATCCATCCAAACAGTACTTCCCAAATAACCCAAATCAGTGCAAAAACACCACTTATCAAGTTAATGTGTAATCTGTGTGTCTGTATGTTATGTGTTGGTGTGTTACCAGTGTGGGTCCTGTAGGAGCTACAGGATATGCTGGTGGAGGTCCAGGTGGATTAATCTGGTTTTGTAAGTTCACAGTGGTGGCTATGGGCTGGCTCCTCTTTCTACAAATCTTCTTTCTGCAGCAACAGAAAATACAAGGTGGTATACCAAGCAACATCAGCAGACCCATAAAAGGAGCTGCATTCACTCCCTCGTGGTGATCTAGAGGAACAGAGAGAAGGGAGAGATGGCAGAAGATTGGTGGGTGAGAATATTTATGTGCATAATAGGGATGTGGCAAGTCAAATTGTCAAATCAGTAACAATCTTTAACATAATCTAAGTCTGGAAGATTTTCTTTAATTTATATTTAGTGTAGGGGCTCGTCCTGGGGTACTCATCTAGTTCCAATGCACAGGCAAAAAGAACTGTCACTAACCCTCCATTCTAAACCTGTTACCTGTAATTTTTTGTGAACAATTTCCTTTTGAGGAGACTTTTACTTTGAATTCACTTTACTCAGCTACATTTTGCAAAGCCAGTCATTCCTTTTTATTTAATAAGTGGATAAAAACGTAACTGGTCAAGTTGACAGGAAGCCACCAGGGTAGTGTGTGCTCTATTTTGTACTTGTTTTGATTGCCACTTGGTAGTAGCTACATACAGTTCAACATCAAGTACAATATTTTGAGAGTAATACATGATGGAAGAAACTCCTGACTCAAACTTTCCACAAAACCTGAGGCCTTATTCACTCATTTTCTATTAGATAGATGGAGGGGGAGGTTTAGGACTCCTGATCATGTTAATAGATAGATAGTGTTTGACTAATTAATATCATTTTAGTACCTGAATGGTGTGCTAAGAGAAACACTAGAGATTTTGCACATAAAACAAGATTTTCTCTCATTAAACTTCTGACAAAAATGATTATTAGGACATTATACTTATAAAACCTTTGAACCTTTCCTCAAGTCAAGGTTTAAAGGAACCATATTTACTGGAGTAATTTTTACCTGGTGTAGCTCTACTTTTACTCAAATACTTGTTTTGTGTACTTCATCCACCATTCTTTTTAACCCATTTACATTTACAGCATTTGGCTGATGCCCTTATCTAGAACGACTTACAACTAAGCAATTGAAGGTTAAGGGCCTTGCTCAAGGGCAGACAAATGGAAGCTTGGTGAAGGAGGGATTTGAACCTGTGATCTTCCGATCTTCTGGTCCAAAGGCCAATGCCTTAACAGAGAACAGTAAGCGGCTAGAGTGAACACAAACTGAAAAACACTAAAATAAAATAAAATTCTATCCAGCATCCGTTGTTTTATCCAAAGCCCTGGCATATGTCTGTACTTATTAAAGAAAATACTTTTTAAAATACTGTCAAATGTTTGGAAGTGTTTTCTTCAACTGTGCTATTTTCTCCCGTTTTACATCTGTCGTTTTACTGTAACTCATTCCAACATGCACAATTTCAGCATTTAAGACTTTTCAAGTGGAAACTCACCAACCAAGACCATCGTGATGATCTTGAGTTTGCGATTTTGATTGTCGCTGAGTGTGTACTTCCCCACATCCGAAACATTGACACGGAGCACCTCAATGCTGTTGCTAGTCAACTGAATCCTTCCCATGTAGTCAGGATGCAAGTTGGCCACCGGCATGCCACGCTCCACCAAGGTAAGGTTGTAATCTTCGCTCGAAAATCGTATCGTGGCGTTATTCTTTGGAAGGCCGCCCAGGAAAATTCTTAAGGTTTCGCCAGCCACACAGTGCTCAACACGAATGTTTGCTTTCAGAACAAATAACAAATATAGTCTTAATTGGCAGGTTTGTATCAGCTGTATTCAACATGTTGTATAGAGAAAAATAAATAGGGAAAGATTTGCCACATTAGGGGTGATTTGTCCATTTTTAAGTCACTTGAAGCACATGCAGAGATTACTGTATAATGTTTGAATGCCCACTAGGGGGCAGTGTGAAAATGGTCTAGATTTAATGAGATTACTGTGAGCCTTACACGCTTAGAAAGAGACGACGCTATCGAGAACAAAGAATAGCTATTTTTTGCTGAAAATATAAGAAATTGTATACAAAACATGCTGGAGTAAAAAAAAAAAAAAAGAATTCATACATGATCAACTAAGTTAATTCACTTCGAAAACATTTGCATGCATCTTCAGTATCATAGTGTATTCATAGCATTGTTTTTAATCCACAGTTCTTTAAATTGTGGAATTATAGATGCATTTTTTTTTATAGATGCTTTTTCATTTGAGTTGTAAACTTTATCACTTAAAATTGCATCCTTTACACTTGTTATTTTGGTATATAAAAATATTGTGATTTTTTTTAAACCAACAACTCTCTGGAGACAACTCTCCAGCATCCCAATAGCTTTCAATAACAGGCAGCACACAAAACCAGAAACACAAGTTTGCTGGCTAGAAGAGGAGGTCACTCCAGTCTGTGTGCCACACATCTGCCTTAACGGCCCTCTTTCTACATCTTGATACAAAATGTATTGACAAATTGAATGCTTAAGGTCACTTACTGGTAACCTTCAATAAATGGATGGAACTCTTTTTGTTCCAGAAGTTATACAGAGTGTAGGTTCCCTGATCATCATGCGTGACAGAAAGAATGGAGAATCTTCTGTCATTGTCTCTTCCGGTTACTATCCCTCTTTTGGTTATGTATAATCTGCCCCAAAGTACATGACTCTGTGATTCATCTGCAGAGACAAACTCCAACTTATCAGCCCCAGTTGGAAGCTTGATATTAAATTGTTGTCCGTACATCAACTCCACATTTCTGGTATCAGTCGTAAAAACGCCAGCACATAAGTCTGAGAAGAAACAGAAAGACTTGTCAAATTTACATATGAGTCCTACCACACCACAACACATTGTGTTTTATTTTGCAATTATTGTTTTCTTAATTTAAAAAAACCTAAGTAATTTGTAGTACAAATCAGAGAATGTGATACTATTTTACTTTGAATTATGCAGTTCATCATTGTTGGGAATACATGAGAATGTGAGATAAAAAAAAATATTATTTCTTACGCATGATTTGTACACCCAAGAGCAGGATCCAAAAGCCTTGCATTTTCTGTAAATGAAAGAGTGAGAATTAAATTTGTATGAAAAATGCAGTCATGTAGTGGCTTGATTTATCGTGTCAAGAGGTGTTCAATAAAACTGCTCATTTAATAAAAATAAAACTAAAGATACAAATACTTTGGAAGGGAACTGTTCAAAAAATCTTTAGGACAAGGGCTTTTACTTTTGACTAAATTTTGCCTGTCTGCATTTTTACATGTATTAAATACATATGTATACAAGTTACTATTATGTTATAATAATGATTATACTGCCTACATAAGTTACTAATGGTATTTGTATTTATTTTGCATGTGATGGAAAAGCCTATTATTGTGAACATGACAAATCTACACTAACTCTTCTACTAACACCTCTACAATATCATAGTATTGCATATTGCACACACAATATCAGCAATATCCTTATTTATTTATTTATTTATTTACATATTTCCATTCTTAACTAACCGGACAAACACTGAACTAAAATGTTGTCACTTTCTGTCATGGGTCAATTTATTTTGTCTACTATGCTTGGTCACATCGTTGTGTCTAGTTTTTTGTGTTATCAATGTTGTATTAACCTCTTGTTGAAATATCATTCCAATGTGCAATATTCCTCTGCCACTTTCTTCTATAATTATGCACCGTTGTTTTTTCTGGAAAAAAGTTCCATTATTTCAGGCATATTTGGCCAATAAAGCTGAATCTGATTTATTCAGATATTGCAAAGTGATCATTAGATTCATTCCATTTGAAAATTTTATTTTAATTTTATTTTATATTAAATTTAAGGGGAAATTATGGGTCCGTAATCCGGTTTCTTGCTTCTGAACACATTCTGATCATCCGTTTCTGTCTTTCTTCCCTGATAAGATGTTTTTCGCTTAGTTGAATAGATTTTGCCATTTGTGTTTTCAACTCGTGTGTGTTCCAACTGTTCCAGAACCCTGAATTCATTTATATGCTTTCTCTGAAAAAAATAATTTCTTTTCAAATTAATATTTATTTATCAAATTATTGATTTGACAAATCTTTTTTCTCTTTATTCTTGTTCCCTTTCCCTTTGTTTGTTTGTTTTGTTTTAATGCAGAGCAGGCAAGCTTACTGAAAGAATCGGAGCAGTAAAAATTCATGGGTGTGATTATTGCGTTAACTTCTTTTTTTTTAGCTTGGTTTCTCTCACGTATTACAAAGCAGTTTATTCGCAAAGGATTAGTGTGTGATTAATATCAGCATGTATGAAGCATCAGTTAACACAACGCACCTCCTCATCATTTTTATGGAGGTGGTTTGTAAAGAGTAATAAATATATCAGGAAACATGGTCAGGACTTAAGGTGATTCCCATACACGAGGTGGTTCCGGGCATTGTTTCTGCTGAATGATCTTTTTTTGCTGACACCTCAACCCTGGATCCAGAAATAAGTTTGTTTCTTTCGCGTAGCGTTTTAATGTTATGGAATCGCACATTTTTGGAATCAATTGGCATGACAGGTTCACAAGATATGAAGGGTGTGATCACATTTCATTCTTTGGTGTAAACTAAAGATCGTAACAGATTGCATTTATGTCATACAGCAGTGAAAGATGAAATAGTTTAAAGTGTTAAACAAAGCGGCCGAACAGGAATTTTTTTTAAGCATGCAAATCTTGATCATGGTTTGTTACCTGAGTAACAACGCCCAGAACCGGAAAAACAAATCGGTGCTCTGCTGAAACCGAGTACATTGGATATTATAGTCTCATATAATTTTTTTTTTTAAGTAGAAGAGGCACGAACCGATGCGAGTTACTTACCTTGATGCGTTTAGATTGCCTGGGGAACCAGCTTATCTATTTTATACCTCGCAACACGTCAAGCAATCATCTAAAATGACGAATATAAATTTGTAAACCATTAGAAATACCGGCGGACCGAAAATACCATTATAACCCACAAGGAAAAAAACAGCATGCCAACGTTAAAGAACAATCAGATAAACATGGCGATTGGCCAAAGGATATAGGTGGGGTCTGTAAGACCGCCTACTCTCAAAATACTTGTTTTTCAGAGACTTGAAATTCTGCATTTAAGTTTTTAATCGTTGAAAAATAAATAAATGTATTAAACGGTAGGATGCCTGATTGCAGTGCAACATGTATGCATATCGTATATATAATTATTATACATCAGCAGACTCGGCTTGCATAAATCTACAGCATCTGGCTGTAATCATATCTCTCACGCGAAGTCCGTGGACACGCCCCTTCTCGTCCAGAAGATGGCGTCAAGGCCTTTCGGGCAGTCACGTGACGATCAATTTACGGATTCAGTTATGGGGATGTGTAGAAGTGAGAGGTACGTCTGGAGTAGAGCTCTTCACAGGAAAATGAGTGCTTATTTCTGAATTTATGTTGAAAAAAATAGTGAAAACCTTTTCAACATGAGCAGAAACTGATTGAACCCCAAACTAGTCAAATAAAGTCATTTCTTCTATATACAATGCAGTACACAGTGATACGTGGAAACAGGACCAATGTGCTAAATCAGACAACGTAAATATAAAAAAAAAACACAGCCATATTAACTCTAATATCTATTTAGCTGGAAGTTCAATTGAGAATATGGTTTAAGAAATTACTCCTGCCATTCAAAACACAAGCATTTGCATGTTCCCACTTCTAAATCTCCAGAACAATACAGTCAGTGAAAGTAACTCAAAGGTGGATGGTTTTCTTGTTGTTACATGCTGCCCCTAATCCCCGTAATTTTATTTGTACAGTAGATAGTGCATGTCTAAACCTGATTCTGACTGCCGAATGTTATTACAACACCCAATGTTTGAACTTTTTGATTAGTTTAACATTTTATAGCGAGATAACGTAGTGTTAATATTAATATTTCTCCTAGCTTGGTACTGGAAAAATTGTATATGTATATAAGCTTTTATATGAAATGTAGACCTTAATATATTCAAAGAATAGCAACATTCATAAAGTTGTTTAATACAAATTGAAGCCTGAATATAATTTAGCTTACCTACTGGTCAAATTATTATTTATCATCAATCAATTATTTCCTCCAGTGAGCCCTGGTGGGAGAAAAAAGACTAGAAAGACTACAGCTTCCTAAATGTTCTGGAATGAACTGGGGAAGTAAAGGACTGCCAGGCTCCTGCAGACATGCTTTAACATTATAAATCAAAACTGTTCGTTTAATAAAGACTAATAGTGCAATAACGGTGTTGTCTCTGCAGTCCAGCCTGCAGTTAAGGTATAAATTGCAAAATACCATTATCTCTCTTTCCTTCTTGTTCTTTCACATTCTGGAAACTTTACTTTGCTATGCCATGTTAAGCTATAATCCTGTAGTTTTTCTCTGCACCATTATATAAAGTCAATCCAAAAAATTAAGTCACATTTATTAAAGATATTTGAGAAGATCTGAGTTGGTATTTTAGGACAGTTCCCTGTAATTCCCCAGTAGTTTTTACGACGAAATCTCTGTCAAAACCACCAAAAAAAGCATCAATTTTGTTTCTCTAAAATTGATTAAAAGGAATCATTCTGCAAGAGTGAATGTATCTTACTAAAATATGTCTGGCACAATTAATAATTATTTTGAATCTGAGAGGATGTCCCTCTAATTTCAGATAATTAAACCAACATTTCTCAAATACAAATCATGAAAATTGTGAAACCTTTTGTGAGCGTATTTCACTTTATTTCGACTCACCTGTATTTGCATTCAGGGCAGCAGAACATTGTTCAGTTCATACAAACATTACCTCTGATGCAGAATGTGAATTACTAATCCTGTAAACCGAACAGTTCCCATGTGAGACATGTGAGAGGTAAAAGATGACTTAATTTGAAAAAGCACTTTTGCATCCTTTCACTGGACCACTGCATGCACAGCCAGAGCAGTGAAAATCTGTAATGGAGCCTACAATAATCACTCTTAAATGCTTCATCTTTGGATAACCTCTGTTGTTATCAAATGCTACAGAAAATAATCTTTATGAATTAATCACAGATTACATTTATATTAAATTAATAGAACTGAGTGTTTTATCCCACCTAACTGGGAACTTTATTGCAAGATTATATGATATATAATAATATATATTATCTTATATATATTATCTATATATATATATATATATATATATATATATATATATATATATAAATAGATATATATATATATATATATATACTATACTATATATAATATACTATATATATATATATATATATATATGTGTGTGTATATATATATATATATATGTGTATTGCTATATTGTGTTATGCCCTGAATTGCCCTGAATTGTGTGATAAATATTGTCGTTAAAGTGTACTATAATTAAGTTCAAATTAAATTAAGTCTTTAATTATAATTATAATATATTGTCTGCAAATACACTTTATAAAAGGTATAATTTTCAGATTGTAAGTACACAAAAGTATAAAAGTAGTCTTTCAGTAGAATTAAGAACACTTCTTTTTCACAAGGGCATGATCTAATTAATCATTTCGTCCAAATATCAGAGAGTGATTAAGTGATTAATTCCAAATAACCAATCCTGTTGATCATATATTAAGATTTAGTTTAAACAAGAAAAAATATGTAGTTCTAACAGACTGTATCTGTAAAAAAATAATAAAAGGATTTATTGTTTACATATTTCTCTGGTCTGAACCATTGTTTTCTTTTTCTTTATTACAGTAAAATATTGCAGTTCTTATATAGCAATAATGCAAAAAGTATTAAGTTAACTGTATGTAAATATTAATTAAATAGTAATTTAATGTTTAAAAAAACCTTTTTTTATTTTGATATTTTACATTCTTTCAGCGTTAAAACTATGAACATTTTTTACAGCATGTGTAGGCGTGTAACGCCGTGTAGGCGTGTTTCAGAAGTCGTCACCTCACAATATTAGAAGTTGTCCGGGGCAGCTCAAGCAGACATTTGATGAAAACTGTTGAATAGATGATAAACTGTGCCAGTGGCATGATGAAATTCACAGAGGTCTGAATTCCAGTGTTTGTGGATGGAAATTGCAGGATGTTTGAATTGCAGTGGGAATGAATGAAAAAGTCCAAATAATCCAAATAAAGTCCTGATTCCAAATAAGAATAGTATATGTGCATCTATAATGTATCTTTTGTGAAGATAAGGAAGGAAGTGAATTTATGTTTTATGCTCTATGATTGTTGTTTGGGATAAATCTGTTTCACCCAAATTCAATACATATTTATGTCAGATATTATTTTTTCAATAACGACCTGTTATTGCCTTGTTATTGACAAGTCTTTACCTATTACGACATGTTATTGAATTTGTCCCTTTTGGTAACAATTAGCCATGACATGATTACAAGATATGAGGTGTGTGATTGCATTCTTTGGTGTGAACCAAAGAATGTACCAGAAATATCTATTGCATTTGTGCCATACAGCAGTGAAAGACGAAAGAGTCTCCGGTGTTAAGCAAAGCTGTCAAACGAGAAGCTTTTTCATAGCATGCAAATCTTGTTTGCGAGGTAAAAAGCGCCACCTGAATAGCAACACTTAGAAACCGAAAAACAAAAGATTGCTAGTAATGGCACAGAGTAAACAGCTCTCGTAGCCTTTCCATATACTAGTGCTCTGGTGGGACTTTTTATATATATTTATATTTAATTTTACATTTAGCAGCATTTAGCAGATGCCCCTATGCAAAGCAACATACAAAAAGTGCTTGGAGTCTGCATCTTAAACAAAACAAACACAAACAACTACACACAAACAACCTTAAACTCTTCTTTTATAAATAGAAGAAGAGGGGTGATGAGGTCTCAGGGTGCAGGCCCATTAAACTCTTCTTTTAAGAAATAGAAGAAGGTCAGGAGGTGATGAGGTCTCAGGGTGCAGGCCCATTTTTTGTCAAGAGTGACAAGAGCGAGTCACATTAGTGACTTGAGACATGATAAGAAAAGGACAGTTGACATTACCCATGGTTACCCCAAGGTTACGAGCATTGACTGAAGGAGAATTCAGAGAGTTTTGAAGGGTTATTCTGAGATCCTGACCTTGGAGATGAATCACATGGGATCACAAGCAGTTAGTTTTTCTTCGGGTCGACTTTCAATTCATCAGTGCTTTTCCATGAAGCTCTGTCTGACAGGCAAGATGAGATTCTAGCAGAAGCTGTGGTATCTGATGGAGGTAAGATTGAGTTGAGTGTTATCAGCATAACAGTAGTAGTCAAATCCATGAGTATAGAGTGAGAAAAGAAGGGGACGAAGTACTGAGCCTTGTGGAACACCAGTGGAAAGTTTGCATGGGGCAGATGTAGATCCCCTCCAGGTTAACTGGTAATAAGAATAGTATAATTGCATCTATAATGTATGTTTTGTGAACTGTAAGATAAGGAAGGAAGTGACCCTATGTTCTATGCAAATCTATGTTGCATTAATAAATCCGTATCACCCAATTGAAATGCATATTAATCTCAGTTATATCATTTTTAACCCTAATTCAAAGACCTGGAAGAGCAGGAAAACATCAAACTCACTTTAGAATAGTGTGTTCAGTGTTAGGTCATATTATACTTGATTAATATAAGAAACATAAATAAAAGTGAACGAATGGAGATGGGGCACGGTAGCTTAGTGGTTAGCACGTTCACCTCACACCGCCAGGGTCCGGGTTCGATTCCCATCTCGGCCATGTTTGTGTGGAGTTTGTGCATGTTCTCCACATGCCTCAGGGGTTTTTTCTCCGGGTTCTCGTGAGTGAGTCCAAAAACATGCATGGTAGGTTGATTGGCACCTTGGAAAATTGTCCCTAGTGTATGAATGTGTGTGTGTGTGTGTGTGTGTGTGTACTTGTGTGTTTAGTGTAGTGAATGTGTGTGTGCCCTGTGATGGGTTGGCATTCCATCCAAGGGGTATCCTGCCTTAATGCCCATAGACGCCTGAGATAGGCACAGGCTCCCCGTGACCCGAGGGAAGATCGGATATAGCGATGTATAGCGGTTTAGAAGATGAATGAATGAATGGAGATAAGAATGTACCTCAGACTGCAGTGGAGTCAAATGGCTCAAGGCCAGCAGGACTATTATTAGTCACTGGAACAAAACCCTATAGACAGAAGTGAGGAACAACTCTTAATGTTAATCTCAGAAGCAGGAAATGGACAATAAATTAACACAATGAAGTTCAAAACAAAGTAAATACAATTTATCAATGTATGAAATAAGAAAATACTTCTGTAACAAGTTGGTTATAGGACATAACACTCCATTACTAAAACTGAGCCAGAAGAAAACAGACTGTAGGAGGTTCTGATCGATTCTGGATGTAGTTCTATCATAAAGGTTATTACCTACCATTGAACCCACCATAGTGCATGTGTTTGATACAGTGCCACAATTTGTTTTAGTTGTTTATATTGATATGTATTTGAAATTGAAAAAGATGTGTTGTCTTATAATTGAAAGAGAGCTCTGCCTGGAGGATGTGTCCGAGCAGCCATATAAATATACCACCGTCTGCTTTGCTTCCTGTTTTCAGACAGTAGACGGAGATAGTAAGCACTCTTTCAGGCTCGTTTGTGTACCAACTTGGCATGGCATTGTTGTCTTCCGTAAAAAAAACTAGATAGATTCTTATAATAATGGTAGTTTCAAAACAGTAAACCATCTGTTTATAAAAACCTTCCTGAGTGTACATTGTTGCACACACCCCCACTGCCAATCACTGGCCAAACCTATTACAGAGTACTCCCAGGAGAAAAAGAGCTATAAGTATCTGATGTAGAGTATGGAAGCTCAGCAGTAGACTTTTTGCATTTTGAATTCCTGGATTTTCACCACCTTGATAGTGTTTAACATAAGATTATAAATAAATAAATAGATATATAGATAAACAGATAAATAGACGTTATCATATTTAAAAAAAAAACAACATTTTACCTAAATCTGTTTCAATAAGATCTCACACAAACTCCATAAATGCCTACGCTCACCTTACCCGCAATGCTCGTTATTTTACATTCCTTAAGTGCCACCTGAACTGATTCATCCGTGTCGTATAAAAGTAATGACTGTTGAATCTAGACAATATGCATCACAAACACTACAAATATACAGTATACAAAATATCAGTCTTGTTTCTATGACATTTTAAACACAAGTAACTTTTTTTTTTGATTGTGAAAACAGTCCCCAAATAGTAAACAAAGCATGACATTTTACCATTTTAAACACAGACTGACTGCCCATAACAGAGTTTCAGTATAACAATTACATTTAACAGTAAAGACAAGTGCAAATCCCTTATTCAATGTGTGCTCTGTATTTGTCCTGAAAGCGAAGCTAAATGATATAAGAGCAATACACTCGTGCAACTCGATGCTGATGTCAGGGGTGTTGTGCAATAAAACCTAGTACTAATCCTGGCTGTTCCCCTGAGTGAAGGCTAGAAGGTTTTGTGGGAAGAAGCTCCTCTTTATAATATCCACAGAACGCTAGCCTTCAAGCACTTTGATTGCAAGACAGAAGAAACATTACTAAAGGATCATCACGGTCTTCCTGGCCTAGACTAAGTGCAGATCTGGCGTTTCAGTGTGGATGGTGTCCCTGGAGAACCTACCTATTCTTCTTGGTGCTGTTCCAAAATCTTTCTAAAGATATTCTTTAGTGTCTTAGCATTGTAGAGGGCAATTTAAAATACTTTAAGAATCAAAGGTGGTAAAGACACTGACAGATCTTCACCAAGGTGTCAAAATAAAGCCAGGTCATGTACAAGTCACCTTTATTTATATAGTGCTTTTTTCAATACATTGAAAAACAGGCCTTGTTGAGGTTGGAAGTGTCCACACAGTCCTAAGTGTAAAATAGCACGAGCCTGGTCTTCTACTGGGGGGGATGGGTGTCTTGTGTCAAATGCCTATATGTCAATGGAGAAGGCTTCCTGACGAGCAGACCACAAGCAGTACTGGTAGACTGACATCTCACACCCTCCATTACCCCGTCAAATCCTCCAACATGGTGGTAAAACTGGGACAGAATTATAATATTAAATTATTAGCCTGTAGTAAATATTAGCCTGTAGTAAACATATGCTATTTTAAAATGCATACCTAATCATTTTTAGCAAGAAAATTAGGAGACAAAAATCTTCCAGCTTTGGCGGGGACGTCACCAGGGAGTCATATTGTCTTTTCTTTTATACAGAGCACATGAAAACAATGTTCTAATAAAGAGGCCAAAACTGTCTGTCAAGTGATTCATTCATTCATAAAAAACAATTCCTTATAATATATTTAAGCATTGACGAACAGAACATTAAAGATGCAGAAGAACATTTCTAAAACATTTTGGTTCATAATCTTAAAAAATATATAATATAAATAATTACAGAAAGGCTTCAGACAGGATTTCACATTTCACAGCAAATCAAATGAAAACGGCTAAAATGCCTAAAATGCAAAATTGATGCAGCGAAAAACAATCAAAAATTACTGAATAGAAAAAAAAATGAGAAAGAAATATACATTTCTAGAATATCCCAGACTGTTAAATACCATAATCCCTGCTGTCAGACGGCCCCTGTGTCAGTTATAGAAGAGTGGAATTGATTCTATCTTTTCACATTTTTATTTACAGCATTATCTTAATAGACTGTATTTTAAATTACTGTGGGGGGGGCAGTAGCTCGTTGTTAAGTCAGACATTGAGCACACCTATATAACCAAATTGGCATGATCCTTGCTACACAAACCTCTGTAAATGAGACTGTGGGAGTGGTAGTCAAACCAGGTTGTTCCTATAAAAAGAACTTAAATGTTCAATTTTAACACTTTATATATGTAAACATTAACAGCATCTTTAAAATGTAAACTTCCGAAATTTTATAGCCATTTGCTAGAAAAGACAATTCCACATTTCACTGGTCATTATAGCCTATAGTCTTTCAATCTTGTAACCATTAGACTCTTGGAAATAAGTGCATCTTTCTGTGGGTTTAAATTAAAAGCCAAGAGATACAAGAGACTACAGGAGGGAGGAGAAACTTCACGATGGAGTAATTTCACTTGATGTTAAATTGGATGGAGGTATCAGAGGCGTCAAGGAATTCTTTGCCAGTATACTGGGCTGAATTGGGTGCCTAGGAGAAGAGACTGTAATTAATATGGCTTAATATCAATACTACTATAACTAGAAAATATAATATATTATATATACAGTATATATATATATATATATATATATATATATATATATATATATATATCACTGTAGTGTGAATTTATAGATAGATAGATAGCGAGAGAGAGAGAAATACAGATGGACAGATAGAAAGATGGATAGATAGATAGAGAGATAGATAGAGAGATAGACAGAGAGAGAGAGAGAGAGAGAGAGAGAGAGAGAGATAGACAGATAGAAAGATGGATAGGTAGATAGCGAGATAGAAAGATAGATTGAAAGAGATAGAGAGATGGACAGACAGAGAGATGATAGAAGTACCTCAGGCTCTTTGAGTAGTGGAGTAACTGAAGATATTTCCCCTTTGCCGGGGTCTGCAGGAGTGTTAGACACCATTGGAACAAAACCCTGATAACAAAGACATGATCATAAAAGAGGACCAACTCATTATGTATATTTTAACAGGAAAACAGAATGCAGTGGGGGACAGAGTAAAATCAATATATAAATGAAAAAAGAAGAATCATACAGCCGGAGCAGGTTGATGATATGGTACGCCGCTATATTGAGGAGGCTGAGTGGAAGGAATTCCAGATCCAGGAAGTCCAAAGTCCTAAAAAAAAAAAAGAGTAATAAATAAATAAATAAATAAATAACCCCAATTCGATGTAATTTCCATCCAGTCTTATTTGTGTAATTTAAAAATAAGTCAACTGTTTAATATAATTTTAAAAAGTGGCATGAATTACAAATCTCCTGTTCTTACAATCCAAATGAACCCTGTGTGTGTCTCTTACCGATTTAGATGGCATTGCAGGTGGTGCAAATCCACTGTAGGGTGGTTGAAGAGGAACTGCTGGATTAGGAGGAGAAACGATAATTCCACCTACACCAGGGTAACTAGGAGGATATGCCTGTAAAATCACAAGCACAAGCCTCAACAACTGTTTAATGGATTTTCTTGCATCTTGGCATTGCTCATATCACAACCTGAAGAGAAAGCAGAGATCTCTGTTGTTTTCATGTTCTTGAAATTATTATCACCTTATCATTAAATTGATAATGACCTTCAGAGAAAACATTCTAAATAAACAATTCAAAAAGATATTTACAAGGAATATTTACATTTACATTGAGTTGTATCTTAGTGTATTACCGGTGATGGGTCTGTAGGAAATGTAAAACTGGCGTAAGCTGGTGGAGGTCCGGGTGGAGGTCCAGGTGGATTAATTGAATTGTCAAACTTTACGGTAGAGGTGGGGGCAGCGGTGGGGGTGGAACTGCCGTTCTTTTTACAAATCTTCTTTTTACGGCAGCAGCAACAGTAAAGACAGGGAGGTATGGCAAACAGCAGCAGCAGAGATGCCAGAGGATTTGGAGTCATCGCTGGATGATGATCTGCAAAAAGAGAGCGCAAGAGAGAAAGGAGTATTACACAAACTGAAAGCTTAAAAGGATTAAAGAAATGCAGCTATATATGGAAGATGAACACGTCATATGTGGAAAAATATACTTTTGACAAAATCATTCTAAAATTAATTCGTGGGGTTGAGGTCGGGACACTGTGTTAAGCCACCTAGGCAAACTGTGTCTTTGTATCCTGTATTGTGCATATGGGAAATGTCATGCCGGAACAGGTTTGGGTGTACAGTGAAGAGAAAACATAACTCTTCAAATGTTGTGGCAATAGCTTCGAGAAGATTGACAGAGATGGTAATTATCACGTGTCCATTCTTTTATTAATGTGATGCGTGTTGTGCAGGAATGCTGTCAAGTGTGGAGCCTGAACACCTGTTTACAAGCAGCAGTGTACAAAAAGTACAATAAAAGATAAACGGCAGATGCGTCGACAAAATTTGGCTTCTCCACCTTCGTGAAGGTAAACAAATGAGTTCAAGCGAAAACTGGTTGTTAAAATAGAATAATGATTAAGCTCATGCCTATTAAATCCAACAACAAGCCTTTGAAATGTTGAATTCTTTGTATAATATTCTGATCATATATTTTATTCATTAAATCCCCATGTGTGCTTTTCTGGTGTTTTTTGGTTTCCTCCCCCAAAGAATCAAAAGCAACCAAATGGTTTTACTATATAAGAGTTTTTGTTATTATTTCAATTCCATTATATACTCATAAAATAATCAATCTTTACATTATTCTTGATTGCACTCCCAACCCCAATTGCAAAAAACAGAATGCAAGGATTTGCTAAGCTTATAAGCCTATATTATATTCACAATAAAAAGCATAGCAAATGTTTAAACTGTTTGAGTTCTAATTTATAGAAATATGTAAAAATGTATTAATGTGATCCAGAAATATCACCATCTTCTCTGAGACAAAGCTCATGTAAAATAGTGGCAAAGTGGAATACTGTTCTTTGGTCAGATGAATATTAAAAATGCACATTGTTTTTGGGACTCATGGGGTCTTTGTCCTTCTGGCTTCAAGGTTCACTTCAAAAGGGGATGCATCACCGTGGTAAAGAGGAGCCAGTCTGATCTTTTTCGAGACGTGTTGCTGCAATGAATTTCTTAAGGACCTTTTTTTTTTTTTTTTTAAATTACTAGTTAATATTAAAATATTAGAAAACACAGGATCCCTTATTTTATGGAATTGGGGTAAAGGTTGGCTTGGTTAGATGCTAACTGTATTACAGTAATCTAAAGTTTAATCATCAAGAAAGCATGTACAGTGGATGGTAATAACTCTGTGGCTTACTTAAATTCTCGGAAACACACAAAGTATTTAAAGAAGTCTTTTTTAGGAATATTAAAAAATCCCAGACTGAAACTCACCAACCAAGATCAGGGAGATTATCCTGAGTTTGCGATTTTGACCATCTTGGAGCGTGTAGTTTCCGACGTCTGACACATTGACATTGACCACATCGATGCTGTTGCTAGTCACCTGGACACGTCCCATGTAGTCAGTATGCAAATTGCCCACAGGTAATCCACGGTCCACCAGAGTGAGGTTGAAATCTTCTCTTAAAAAATGTAATGTGGCGTCATTCTTCGAAAGACTACCCAGTGGAATTTTAAATGTTTCTCCGGGCACACATGGCTTGTAACTTCTTTTAGCTTCAAAAGAAAGGAACAGAGGTAGTATTACATTTATTTATATTATTATTAAATTCTCATTACACTTCACACACACACAGTGCATACATATAATACATACACACACACACAATTTTTCCAAGAGTTCAAAATGATATTTTATTAAACATACAAAACCTTTCATAACTTACTAGAAACCTTCAATAAATAGATGGAAATCTTTGAGTTCCAGAAGTTCTGCACGGTGTAGGTTCCTTGATCATCAAATGTGACAGCTTGCATGTTAAATGTTCTGTCATTATCTTTTCCTTTTATCACTCCTCTTTTAGTTAAGGAAAATCTGGACCAAAGGACAAGCTCTGCTTCATCCAACGAAGTAAACACCAATTTCTCAGCCGCTAAAGGCAGCCTGATGCTCAACAGTTCACCGTACGGCCGTTCTATATAAGATGTTTTAGGGGTAAGAAAAGCATCACACGAGTCTAAGGAGAAAAAGACAAGAAAATTACGAACTCTACACCTTTATCACATAATGTGCTCAGGCAATTACAATGACAAATATGCAGCTTTCATTGCAGTTGGTGATAGAGGTGTTAAGTAATGAAATACAAATACTCTGTTACCTTAAGTAGAGATTTGGGGTATCTATACTTTACTGGAGTAATTATATTTTTCAGCCGACTTTTACTCCTACATTTTAACACAATTATCTCTGTAAAAATAGCCTTGGTACTCATATAAAATTTTGCCTTGTATTCAGTCAGGCTCAAAAAAGATAATTTCTTAAAATGTTATTTCTTCACTGCTGGCTTATTTATAGTGCTTTCTCAAATGAACCTACAGTAGGGAGTTCGGTAGAAAGACATTTGAATAAGTTCGATTTACGCACCCTAAGCGTTGTCCTCAATGGCATTTTTTCCCCCTTACATTACTTTCTCTTTTATACTTTAAGTAGTTTTGAAACCAGTACTTTTACATGTTTACTCCAGTAGATACTTCATCGTGTAAAGAAGTCATTTTAAACCCTAGTATCTACACTTCTACGAAGTAATGACTATGAATACTTTTGACACTGGTGCTGATAAATATAGCTGCACAATTATTTGGTTATTTGTAATACTTCGGAGTAATACAAAACTAAGAAATTACACTGCTTATCTTAAGAGAACGTGTTACTACTGTGCTATAAATGATGTTTGTAGAGTCATTGCAGATCTTGTAGAGGCATGTTCTGGATCATGCTTGAGAATGCTTGGGAGTGAGATGATAAAAAAAAAATCTTACTCATAATATAAGCAGCAATGAGCAGGATCCAGAAGGCTGCCATTTTCTGTGGGTAATAAAAAAAAATTACATTTTACAAAAACCAGACAGGAGAGATCAGTAGCAGAGCATTCTTACATAGCTGATATAGCTCCAATTGTGCTGCACATTTTTCAGCTTTCTCTAAAATAAGGGTGAAAAAGGTTTCAACATAATCTCGGGCAACCATCGTTTCTCAAGAGTGAATTCTAAGAGGGAAAATTAAGGCAGCTTAATGCTAAACGTATTATAACATTTCAGATATCTGATCCTTATGTGGCAATCAGTTCATCTTCTGGTTATAAATTCCAACAAACATTTAAACACTTGAATCCTGTTGCAGATGGACTCCTGAAAATCAAACAATGATTATAGCTATTGATGTAGAACAATGATTTTAAAGCACGAACTGGGAGAACAGGAGCGGTGGCAGAAAACAAGACAACATTCAAAGAAACAGCAATCAAAAAACGGTAAAAACTACATTTTGAATGTACTAAGAAGGAATGATGAAACATCATGTACCCAAACTAGCCTGCATCAACAACCGGGATAAAAGTGACATAATAGTGATATCAATAGTGTATAAATGTCTGAATTTGCACAGATTTTTACCCTTTAGAAAAAAAAATTTATTCGTAAACCTGAACTAGGGGTGAAACCAGGAGCTCAGATGTAGTCGGTTTTAAGCCACATGACTTTCAAAACAAACAAACAAATCCTTACCTGAAGGCCACCACTGCCTTTTCATGTGATAATTAATGAACCTCTGTTTAACATCCTTTAAAGTTTAAACAATTCTCTCTCTCATTTTATATATATATATATATACATATACATATATACATACACACACACACACACACACACACACATACATATATATAAAGGACTTCTTGATCATTTCATGAGATAGCTTTGCAACCAAAGGGTGGAAGTGAGATTTTTCTTTAATAATTTAACAATGCTATATTATTAACTTTTATATTAATTACATGTAAAGGTCAAGTGTTTCTTTCTAGTATTGGCAGACTACTGTTATTACAACTATCACAACTTTATCTGTGGAGAAAAATACAGGTATAATGAGGAAATGCAGCATAACAGCATGCAACATCATTCTCTACAAATGCCATCTGTGCATCCTTGGAGATCTTTAAAGCAGTTTATGAAATGTTTATGAAATAATGGTACAGAGAACTATTACTGTCCACTTATACACAGCTCCCTTTTGACAGATCATACAGTGTTACTTCCCTAACAAGCACAACAATTCTTTATAACTGGCAATTTATTTGGCCAGTTCGTAACTGACGTGCCTGTTATATACAGTATAATTTATTTGAGATCTTACTCACCTAAACTGTATCCTAACAAAAAAACCTGATGAACGCTGGCGTGCAAAATGATCTTCTTTCACTGAAAACAAACCTGTCAGACTGGTTAACTTCACAGCATTTGAACAGGAGGCAAAGCAACAAATCAGATCATGGCAACTTTTACAGAACACAAACATGGGATTGGCCTAAATGTAATGGCTGAGGTCTGGAGACTCCTCCTCAACAAGTAGATGCTTTTCAGAGAGATTAATGAGGGATTAATTCCTGCATTTGTGTTTCTTTCATTTAGTTTTATTTACTTATTAGTTTGTTTATTTAAAAAAAATGTAAAAGATGAGTGATGCATTTAATGTCAATTTAACTCTACAAATTTTAAATGATACTTAAACTTACTCTGCTGCCACCTACAGTGTCTTTTAGGAATAGCATCGCTCATGCAGGCACCAAAGCAACCAAAAGCCAAACATGCCGGGCCACGCCCAAATCATGGACATATGGATGGGGCCATCCATACAAACCTCTAAATACGTCACATTTTCGTGCCCTGCTGATTTATGTAAAAAAAAATTTAAACAACCACTTTAAATCATTTAAACACTAACATTTTGTCTATGTTAAGTATGGGCTCACTTATAGCCTCCATATTTGTCGATGTTGATTAGAGTATTAAAAAGTATCAATTTAAGATACATTTACTGTTGCTTTGAATCCCGACATAGTCAAATGAACTGTCAAAGGAAGTGAAACAAAGCACCATTGGGATGAAAAGTCCATAAGAGTGAGAGAGAGAGAGAGAGACAGAGAGAATCAGTATCCAAGTGGTCCATAGAAAGACCACACTAGACTTTGCCAAAAAACACGAAGTCGGCCCAGTACTGGAACAGTATTCTTTGGACAGATGAAACCAAGATTAACCCGTACCAGAATGAAGTGGAAAAACTATGGAAAAGGCTTGGAACAGCTCATGACCCAAAGCACACCACAGCCTCTGTGCAACACATGGTGGAGGCAGTGTAAGGGTAAGGGCATGCGTGGTTTCCAGTGGCAATGGGTCATTAGTGCTTGTTGATGATGTGGATGAATTCTAAAGTGTATAGGGATATATGCTCTGCATATATTGGACGGGACTTCACAGTACAGATGGACAATGACAACATTTTTAAGGCACTTAAAACATTTTAAGGAATTTAAAGTAAAGAATTTGAATATTCTGCAAACGCTTGCTTAAGAAAAAACTTAAGGCAGAAAAACTCACAAGCACCAACTGAAGGGTGGGGGTCTGTAACTTGATCAGATAAAGTTCAGTGCCATCAGACTAACTGTTCAACAAGAACCACGAGAAATATTTTGTGGTACTCCAACTAGAAATATTAATCAATCATAGCTTTTACCAATCAACTTTGACATTCACTGTGGAAATCATGTAATCAGTTTACCTTATCAGCACATGACAAAAATACTTCCAACATTCAGTTTTTGCCTCAGATCCAATGGTCCCGGTTTTAGTTTCCCCATTTAAAGAAAGTTGCAAATATGGCACTCTAAACCTCAAGAAAGAATTTCTCTCTAAATTAAATGTAAACAATTTTTATAATGTCATAATGTAACTCGGAACAATGCAATAAAACACGTCAAGTTTGATCTAAAAGCTGTAACATGGGATACATCAGCAAAACTTTTAAGAATCCTAAATCTATTTAATTCACATTATCACTTTATATACATGGATTCTAAAACAGCACGTTTTCTCTATAAAGCTTGACACGGATTATACACCATTGTACAGATGGGCGAAGGATCTCTGATTTCAGACAAGAATTTAAATTCGAGTGAATAATTCAATTCAATTCAATTTTATTTATAAAGCGCTTTTTACAATGTGTCATCGTCCCAAAGCAGCTTTACATAATACTAATGTGTGAGAAGTGAAAATCAGTTTTGGCCTAATTGTTTCTTGTTGAGCAAGCCGAAGCGACGGTGGCAAGGAAAAACTCCCTGGGAACAGGAAGAAACCTTGAGAGGAACCCGACTCAACAGAGAACCCATCCTCATTTGGGTTGTTAGTGTTGTGTGTGTGGTTGAGGATGTTTATTGTGTTGTGTGGAGTGTATTCATGAATTTGAAGCATCATCAACCGGGGGCGGAGTCACCAGGAGGTTCTGACAGGAACAGAGTGCAGAGGGGGTCTGGATCACTGACAGCTCAGCAGTGGGACATGTAGCTCAACGGGGGGGGGGGGGGAGAGGGGAGGGGGGGAGGGGAGGGGAGAGAGGGAGAGAGAGAGAGAGAGAGAAGAGAGAGAGAGAGAGGAGAGAGAGAAAGAGAGGGAGACAGAAAGAAGGAGAGAAATGAAATGAGTGGTTAGTAAAGGTCATGGTTGCAGTATGGGAGTGTGTATATGTAGTGTCGAGTGCAGACGTGGACTCCGGCAGGATTAACTATAACAGCATAACTAAAAGGAGAATCAGAGGGAAACACAGACATGAGAGCTTCCTGATGTGTAAACAAACAGTCACTCTCACCACCACAAACCTGAGTGATTAATGAGAGTGAGGCAGACAGCAACTATAAACACCACACCAGATCACTATAATACTCAACATCCATGTGTCCCCCAGATCTACTCCTTTATCTAAGGTAGGACTATTCACTAAAAGCTTGGTTAAATAAGAAAGTTTTCACCCTGGACTTAAACACTGAGACTGTGTCTGATTCTCCAACATTAATAGGGAGGGAGTTCCATAACTTTGGGGCTTTGTAGGAGAAAGCTCTGCCCCCCGCTGTAATTTTCCTAATACGTGGTACTGACAGACAGCCTGCATCCTTTTGATCGAAGCAGGCGTGGTGGAACATAAGGCTCTAATAGTTCTGTCAGGTACTGTGGGGCGAGACCATTCAGTGCTTTATAAGTTAAAAGTAATATTTTAAATTCTATACGGAATTTCACTGGGAGCCAGTGCAGTGTGGATAGGACAGGGGTGATGTGCTCATATCTCCTAGTTCTAGTGAGCACTCTCGCTGCCGCGTTCTGAACTAACTGAAGTTTATTTATACACCGTGCTGAACATCCAGACAGTAAAGCATTACAGTAATCCAGCCTGGATGTGATAAAAGCATGGACTAGTTTTTCTGCATCATTAATTGACAATATATTCCTAATCTTAGCGATATTTCTGAGATGGAAAAATGCTATCTTAGTAATATTATCTACATGAGCTTCGAATGAGAGATTGGAATCTATAATCACACCCAGATCTTTTACAGTTGTACTGGGTGTGATAGAAAGACCATCTAGAGTTAATGTTTGGTCTGATATTTCACTCCTAGCTGCATGTGGTCCGAGTACTAGAACCTCTGTCTTACCCGGATTAAGTAGGAGGAAGTTACTTAACATCCAGTCTCTTATGGCTTTCACACACTGCTCAACTTTACTTAACTGATTTTTTTCATTTGGTCTAGCTGAGACATATAACTGTGTGTCATCAGCGTAACAATGAAAACTAATATTGTATTTACGAATTAAGTTGCCCAGAGGAAGCATGTAAATAGAAAAGAGCAATGGGCCTAATACCGAGCCCTGTGGCACACCATACTGTACCTGGGAATGCTCAGAATAATCACCATTTAAGTCTACAAACTGGTAGCGGTCAGTTAAATAAGACCTGAACCAGGCAAGGACTGTTCCCTGAATTCCTACTACCTTTTCTAATATGGTGGGATAGTGCGAGATTCAAACACTGAAGCACATGAAAAGCACTAAACGGACAAAACAAGGATAAGGACTATATAAATACTATATTAAATAATGCTATGAATATTATCTGCTAAATTTCCACTTACCTTAATGTAGTATGAGGTAACAGAGGCTAAATTACCTAAGAAATATCAGGAATGGTCTCATTTTATAAACATATATGCCTCATCTTCCACAATCTTTCGGAACAACTCAAATGTTGTAAAGATTTGTAAAAGTAACCATAACAAGGTCCAAAATTTGACAGCTAGACAACTGGGGAAAAGCATCTCTAAAACCCATAGGTTTTTCCAGCATTGAGTTGCAGTGGCCCAAGGAAGGACAAGCAGCGATTTAGATGGAGAAAATTTTAATTAATTTCTTCTATATCCAGAATTAGGTTTCATAAAATGCTCAATCTCCAGTAAGATGAGGATTTCTTCCTGATGATTTGGCCTTCAGTTAAAATGAGTGATATGAAACCCTGTCTTCCTGTTAAAAGGAGGAATTACATAGTTAGTGATTAACCAGAAGAACAACTCCGTTACATTGTGCCACATCTCTCAGAGGAGATGAGACATTTATTTGGATTTTTTTTTCTTTTTTTACATTTCTTGGGGGAAAAAAAAGGGAAAATGTTTTGCTACAGGCTGTACTTAAGACATTGCTTTCAAAAAAATTTTTTTTACATGTGCACTATAAAGAACCCAGAAGATGATGGACAAAAACAGGTAAAGTGGTAATGATACACGAGGTTAAAGAACACACAAAGAAAAAACAGGAGGTAAAGAGGCCCAAGTTGAGCTGGATGCAGTATAGCAAGTCAAATCTAAATGTAAGGAAAGCTGGATAGACAGAAAAGGTTAGCCATGGGGTAGCCACGTTAGCTCTGTGGGGACTGAAAACAGAAATGGATGAACAAAAAAAATCTCTGCATGTGCATTTTTATATAATTGTGACCATCAAGGTCAGAGTTACATTTAATGGCACACGAGTTTACGCGCATGTAATTGCCTTCTGTTTATTGGCAAAATGTCACAGGTACCACAGTTGGTTCCCCCCTCCCCCGGTACGTCTGGTTTACCGCATAAGAACTAGAACCATATCTGCCATATTTAACCAACAAATCTTTAGAACCTCTTCTAACTTTACTCCTAAGATTGTGCTCCCCTCCTCTCCTAGGTAGTTTGGATCAATACACTTTGATTTCCAATTCGACCACATGAGCCTTGGTATCTTCTTTTCAAGTTGCTTTTAATGAGCCTGAATGCCTGGCACAAAAGAACATGTCTCTCCTCAGATTTGGTGGGTTCTCCCAAGGGGCGCAGCCTCTATCCACTTGCCCATCCAGACTCTTTGAGGGAGCTCGGGATCTTGGAGCTTTATTGATGGAGCCCGTAGAGCACACGAGTATAAGAGCACGTGTGCCGTGTGTAGGGGGTCCGTGTTAAGATATCCTCTGGATGAGTTTATCCTCAGTCAGACAGAAGAAGGTGCAGTAGGATAGGTCCGAAATGAAGTTTTCACAGCCGTGTCTCGTGATATTCTTACAGCCCCGCAAGTCCAGTAAAGTTAGAGCCGAGAGGCGCTTCATATAATTCAGGCAGACGTCGGTCAATTTATTACAACCTGGAGGTACAAGAGAACTGGTTTACTCATAATTCACAGAAATGTAAATATACTATGGTTAAGTGAAAGATGAACACCATAGTATATAAAATTAGCCATTGTTTTTTTAATTTAGGGCTACATAGCGAAATCCACTTTATACACTACTGGATTATATGTAAAGACTGTGTGTACCTGCAAGGTTGAACTCTCTGAGAGTGTTACGCGTGTTGGAGCCACTGGCTGTAAGCAAGCTGATTGACTGGTCCGTAGGACGGGACAATGCGACAGGTCTAACCTCCTCAGCAATGGCATGTGTTTGATAACGAGCTTCAGCGTCGAGTCACTCACATTCAGACCAGATAACCGCAAAGATAACAAGCCTTTGAGCCTGCTGCGATTTTCGCTACCTGCATGTTTCAAAGTAACGAGAGGAATCAAAAAGACGATTATGGTACAGCTACAGGCATTTTGGGAGTTCAAGATAAGCCAGAAAGAGTTCTAATAGTCAACCTGATAGAGTGATGAGGTCTTTAAGCTGCGAGTCTTTAATGCTCTCTGCCCAACAGAGGTCCAGTGTGCGGAGACTAGGTAAGCTCTGAGAACTCAATCCCAAAAGACATGATGTAGAACAGCCGGTCAAGATCAGATCCTTCAGCCCTGACAAAGAGATACATAAATACCCTGTACATTAATGGTGAAAGAAGTCCTGAAT